>CM060990.1:409147697-409612697 GCA_030765065.1 Deroplatys truncata
TGGAGAAGTTCTAACACGTTTTATCGTTTCCGACATACTGGAGCCAACTTAGTTTGCAGGCAAAACTTGTTAATGACGTCATAGATAGGGCAGAGACATTTGAGAGGTAGAATTTTTGGACAGACTGGAGCCAGCTTAGTTTGCAGGTCGAAACTTGTTAATGATGTCACAGATAGGGTGGAGTTATTTACAGGGGTGTTGTCGGACAGGCTATAATACGTTTTATCGATGCCGACAGACTGGAGCTAGCTGCCGAATTTATCGCAACATATTCTCGATAGAAGGCAATGAAAGCGATTATTCAGCACTTAATTTTATTAGTGAATCAAATACACGCGACGGGGGTTACCCACGCTTGGCAGCGGCTTCAGTTCTTTAAAGTTAATAGGTGTGATAATTATCTACATATATATGATCCTTATCATACTGTAGGCATTATTTAATATACATAGTTACACACATATAGAGTAACAACCAGGTGCGGGAGTCAATTAATATGTGCTTAATTATATTAACCGATCAATGGTACGTGACCAGCCTTTTAGGACATCTGTTACCGGAAATCCAAGTCTCTAAAGGCGGTTTATCCCTTGTTAGTGGTTTAAGCGCTTTGAAGTCAATGATGCGAGATAATAACACATGCATTATCATTATTTGGTTGATTTACATGGCATATATCACCTGTCAACCGTTGTGAAACCCTTATTATTCAAGTTCGACAGGTGACAAGCACTTAGAGACATCGGCTCCTTTGGCGCCAAATACCCCCAAAGGCGCTGAGGTGTCAAAAACAAGCGTAATCTAATTATGCAGTGAATTAAGCTAGTTGGATTATACGCTTGATTAATTATCGGCTTTTTACCTGTGAGGCTCCTCTCTTATTTTCTCCCTACTGACGGATATGCCTAACGCTGTATAGACAGTGCCAGTATTTCTATAAAAACTTCAAAGAAAAATTTATTAGCACATTTGGACATTTGCAATTGCAGAAACCCATAATGTAGAAGGGTTATTAAAGGGTAATTTAGAACAAATGCATTCATTGATTGGAGATTGCCCTGACTTATGATGGAGCTGCTGTATTTGGAAGTCATGTAGGTGGCATTAATGTGAAAGTTAAAAAGGTATATAACAATGTTCATTATATTTATTGTTATGTACATCAACTCAATAAGTTAATGGAGCAGGTCTCGTCTTGGATTTCAAGTGCCAAAATATTCTTCCAGAACATTATAGGAATCTGTAAATTATTTCTAACTCTCACGAAAATGCTTGTGTCTTAGAAGATATATTTGAGAGACGAATACCAAGTCCATCAGAAAATAGGTGGAGTTTTCGTTCTAGTTCGGTAAAATCAATCTCCAAACACAAAATATCACTTCTAACTTGTTTGGAAAATATTGAGGTTTATTCAGCTTTTGGACTGTCATTCCTCTAGGTTTCCATGGTGACTGCTTAGTTTTCTTATCTATTTCAACTTCACTGGAAATTCACTTCACTAAATTAAAATTAAATTGAGTTTTATTTATAGAATTTCTTTAACTGCAGTGGTCCTTAGCGTCCCATTTTATATTCGGCGTGAAAGATGGGTAATTTTGTCAGGCGTTTTAACAGACTTGAGGTTCTTTTACGTGCCGTAAATCTACGACACGGTACCACCGGCTTTACTTCCCTTCCAAAGGAAGCCATGCTAAGAATTTTAACGCCCAAAAAAATCCATCGCCCTCCGCCCGGTTTGAACCCGCGACCTCGGGAACTAGGGGCTAGGTTCACTAAGGTGAACTAGTTCATTCTCCCGTCACTTCGCTTCTTCGTTACGTAGACTCTTCACGTCGGACTGTTCACTTCACTCGAGAGTCGATCAAAAGAACCGTCACCAGCTCGCTCGCAAAATACTCTTGTGTTTCCACGGGAAACTCGCCCGCCCACTCGCTCACTGACTGACTCAAGAACTCTTCCTGCGCTCTCGTGAGAACGCTCGCTTATATAGCCATTGGAAATTTTCACAGGATTCTCGAGCGTTCGAGAAAGAGAAGCATCCATAAGTTTCTGGTTAATTAGCAATAGTGCTTCCGGTGTTTACGCTGCCGAGCGCCATTTGTCGTTGTTTATTCCGATTGCCCGGCAGCGACCTCCTGATAACCTGGGCCATACCGCTGCGTCACAATACTCAATCCGGAAAGCCTAAGAAATTCCATTCTGACACATTGTGCCATGCAGCAGGATTCTTAAAATGGCTAACCTACCACACTTTCCTCTATTGTTTGAATTTCTTAAGCAAATTTATGCCTCGTGTTGACATTTTGTATTACCAGCTGCAAACGGTAGAAAAAGATTTACGAAATTATAGCCAGTAAGTAGTTTCGAAGCTGTAGTGCAGAGAATAAGGGACCATACACCGTTGTCAGAAAAAATAGGCTTATCTGAGGAACCAGAACAAATAGAAGGGTATAAACTTTCTACTCAAAGTTTGAATTCTGCCGAAAATTAAAATTGTGACATAGTTCTTACTCAAGTGAAAGATGGTTTTGAATTCAGAGATTACCCTTGAGGCGCAAAATTATTTGTGCAGGACAAGTATGAAGACTACAAAAAATTTTACCCCTAGATGGCGTTCAGGATTTTTGTAAATGTTTCCCTGATGCCAATAAAGACGCACTGAAGGCAGAACTTAACGTTCTCTTTTCCCAACCAGAATTTAGTGAAAGTGATGTATGTACAGTTTAAACATTCTGAAGTTTTTCATTTCTTTTGGTTTGGATACCATTGCCTACAAAGAAATATACATTGTACTTAGTATACTAATTACACTGGCGAAAACGTTTCTCAAAATTAAAACTAATAAATACATTGTTGAGGAACCACGTGAATGAGGCCAGATTGACTGCATTAGGCATGCTGTCGATAGAGAAGGTGCTGATATCCGTAATTCCTGACACCAAAAAGATTGTGATTGAAAACTTCTACAAGAACGGTCGTTCATATAGAGTTCCAGTTTAAAAGAAAGGAAATTACATTTGTATTTTTCTTTGGCATGATTTGACATTCTTAGCACGAAAGTTATTCGTTTTTATGTAGACTCATTGAGCACCCTTCCCAAGTCCATTCATGAGGCCCCACTTAATATTTAGGGTAATTCCGGGAGAGATGGACCCCCTTTTCTGAATTTCCCATATTTCTTTTATTTTTAGTAAAAGTGGTTAAAATGGTAGTACCTTATGATTCTGGTGGCATCAATAAGCCATATATAGCTGTATACATGCAAAAGATGTATTTACAGACTTGTGAATTATGAACAAAAAAATTACACAAATGGTCCATCTAACCCGTAGTGCTCGGGTTAGATGGACCATGGTATATGGGAGAGATGGACCTGCATAAAATAGGAGGAGAATTAAATGATACATTCGTATTTAGTACTTATTGGTATATTGTAAATGATTTATCATGTAGAACAAACATTTATTGTTTTACTGAGTTCATGTTGGAGTATGTTTTTTAGATTTACTCTCTCCTCCCACATAAGTCGCACTTCATGCCGTATTTGGTGCAGTTCTCATGAAGCCAACGGGAACACATTGGGCATTGAATGCAGTCTTCATTGCTTTTGGTTGCATTGTAGTCCTCTCCGCACCCAGCACATTCATTTTCATTCCACTCTTCAAGATCATCGTCACTGTCATTGCATACAACACCATCATCGTTTCGCAATCAGAATTGTCGCTCCTCTTCTTCTGGTTCTTGGTCTCTTAGATTTAGACACATTAGACTTTCCATTATCTCTACTCTTCTTAGCTTTCCAAAGCTTAACATTCCCCTTTGAATTCGGTATCTTGGAAACACTTGCTGCCTTACCACTTAGTGTAGTTTTCTTCTTCAAAGTTGCTATTGGGGAAATGTCATTAAGGAGTTTACTTGGTGTTGGTATTTGGGTCCCTTTGTCTACCTGAGTTTCATTAGGAGAATTATTTTCCACGTAGCAGATCCCAGGAACTGCCAAGAAATCATTAGTTTGAGGACGTGTGGAACTTTAAGCATTAGTCAAAGGTAAATCATTTGAAATATCAAGCAGCTTCATTGATTCCCATAACTTGCTATTTTACTGCTTCCACAGCCTTCTGTAAGTGGTCTACACTCCAAGATCCTCTTGTAAAGCCCTGTTTCCTTTTGTAGGTAGTTGGTATTCCTCTAAAATAATAATAATAATAATTATAATAATAATAATAAATAAGGCATCTATCTCTATTTTTCCTTTTATAAACGATTTATCGATACTCACACTATATATATACATGAATATGTATATATCCATGTCATTAGCCAATAAGTAAACAAATTTTATTTATATATTACACTATAACCACTAAGTTTTACCAAAAAAGGATTGTATAAACATTAAAGTTATAAAAAATATGGTCCATCTCTCCCCTGAGGACCTGGTCCAACTCTCCCGAATGTCAGGGAGAGATGGACCAGCCTGCCATTTTGCTTCGCTTGGGGGCAGCGTCACCAGAACATGCCATGGGGCTACATTTACTTGTTTTACGCTTCCTAAGAAGTTTTGGTAAAAGTGTGATATCAAATAGTGTGTATAATTCCTAATCATATAAATAGTGAAAAAAAAATTGACATACCTGATTTTAATTATGAGATATATAAATGAAATGCTTCAACAAATCAAGACGAAAATAACACTGTCACACATTCTCATCTGCCACTAGCAGGCGACACTACCGCTAACTCGCTCTACTGGCCGGTTCGAGAAATAATTAACTGGTCCATCTCTACCAGTGGTCCATCTCTCCCGGAATTACCCTATATACTAATGTATGTTCACATAGCTTTAGCCCTATTAACACATCCAATTATAACTCTTCATAGCCATAAAGACAAAGGGTGGTCATGCGCTATACTTTAAATAAGCAAATATCTTTACGAACTTTTTGAAACTGTGTATTTCTAAGGGTAAAATCACCTATACATACATTTTCTCCAGTTGTTGTATTTCGATGATTTGTTCTAAATTAAAACTGATATGGGTATATTAATACTACGCTTCTGTCTGTTAGTTACACTGAAGAGTGGTTGTTATAATATTAGATTTGTGGTCTTATTTTGTAATGTTCTTGTTTATTTGTTTGCATTTTCATAGGGCTTATGCCACCTCTAGTTTTAAAAGACGGCCATTGTCAGTGAATGAAGGAATGTGTAGTCTTTTATGGTGTAAGAATGTAATTAAAATTCAGTGTCACGTCATTTTGGAGACCACAACAATACTGTGCTTGGTAGAGATTTCGCGTTTAATATTTAAATGTGACAGCCAGGAATTACTCTAACTGTAATTATCCAGAAAAACGTAAACTACGGCAAATAATGGTGAATACAGAGCTAATCAGATAATGGTAATTACTTTCAATTTTGTTCTCACAAGTTTGTAATGCGATCAGCAGCAGTAAAACTGCTCAGAAAAGAAGAAAGGATTAGTCGCACTAGTTAACTAAACATGTGAGTACACGTGCACAAATACATAAGAACAAAGTGAAGGACTTTTTCTAGAGGAAGTGGAAAAAGCAGATAAATGCATGTACATAGTTTTATTATGCAAGATACGATATGCGATTATATTAATACAGATGAGGGAATCATTCTTCATTCGGTTAGGCTACTGACGAATTGGACGAATTGGCAGTAGTTAGAGGGATCTCCAGTAACTGGAATACACATTCGCACGTCATCCTCCTAGTCTAGGGATACCATGCTAACCAAGGCCGCGGGCTCAAACCCGGCGGAGGACAATGACATTTTTTGGGCATCAAAATCGTAGTTAAAGAGCGTCGATAAATAAGAACTCAATTTACTGCACCACACGTAGGAATAGTGGGCCCTATATGTTGCCGTAACCCCAGGGAGGAGGGATGAAGAGGACATACTAAGGCCGACCAGATTATGGCGACGATGTGTGCTAGCAAGGACACGGTCTCTAAAGATTCCAACATGACACCAGTCCTGACGCCGGCTGGCAGTGCTTAGCCACCTGCAACCTGCAGATCACAGGAATAGACGAGACACTCCCAGGAACTAAGGGAGCCCACTAAGAGACAGTGAGAGATATTTTCTGAGTGCAAATTCTACCATCTTGCCGCAGCATGCCAACCGCCGTCGCCTGGCCCTACAACCCTTAAACAGATGAGATGGAACAGATGAAAGGTAATGATGACAGAAAACGAGGGACAGGAATTTCGTACTAAACGGTGAAGCAACTCAGCATTCGCATACCGACAAACGTAAATCAGTAAAAACTTGGTCAGAGTGACCTGCCTGACGGGAATTGAACCCGGACATCTCGAATGCGAGCCTCATAACTTACTGAGGAACCATTTCAGTTTGTGGTTAGGTTGGTTTTTTTTTGCGGCAAGTACATCCCTTATTTTGCCCAAATTAAAATCATAGGCGTCAACTTCAGGGTGTTTTTTGATAACCCTCAAAATTACTGTTAAATAGTGTTAAAATAACACACTAAAAATTAATTTCGCATTAATTGCTCTGATATACTAGGGCGCGGTTGGCGGCCAATTGGTGCGTATAGAATGCTGGTAGGATGATTTTAATAAATAAAACATTTAAAGTTGTACATAGCGTTTGAAGCAAATGCGTTGGTGGTCAGGAATAATGAACTATTGGTCTCAGTATGTCAGCTATACTTTGGTTTTTGGCAGTGCATCTGACCGTTTACTATTTCAGTAATGTTTCCTGGATTATATTTACCCCTATTTAAAACAAAAACAAAAACGCATAAAAAAGGAAAATGTGCCGATGCCTTTGGTTTCCTATAGTGGTTTTTTATTTAATGAATCCCGTTTACAGTTGTGTTTCACTCTTACCTGGTTGTCTAATCCCTTATTGGTTTGAACAAATTGAGCGTTGAAAGGGGGTTGGGAAGAGGGAGAATTCTATTTGAGTGGCTGGAAGGTGTTCATCAGGTACTCGTCAGATCTATTGGTCTCTTATTGATTTGATGTCAAAATTCTGGCACTCAAACCCGAACCAATGACCAGAGGCTGGTTTCCAGCTCAGGAGTGAGGGAAGTAGGACGGAGATAAGACAAACATTTTGTGCATGGTTGGATGAAATTGTCTTTTAAACACTGTTCTTCTTCTCCTTTCAAGGATTAAGTGTTATCATTACCTCTTCCGGTCTCTATCACCCATCCACCCCTTACGAGATCTACCCAGATTTGTCTTTCAAATCTGCCGATAATTCATTATTTTTTGGTAATCTCTTTTCTATCATTCTGTCAACATAATCCTTCCATTTCATTCTATTTTCTTCTATGTTGTCATTAAATGAAAAGATTTTTAAATCTGGTCCTATCGTTCCTTACTTTATCTACTTTATTGCATCCCATTACAGAACTTAATCTCGGCTGCCTGAATGCGCGATTAATAATTTGTTCTATTTTTATATATGTCATTTGAAAGGAACAAAGTAACAGAACAACAAACCGAAAATTGTTGTCCTTATTGAGCAAGGTTATGGCTCTGCGAGGACTGCGGAACTGTATAGAGTATCTCCAAGAAAGGCGACAAATTTGTGGAAGAAATACCACAAATGAGTTGCTGGTCACGTCATCCAGGTAGCGTATTCATTATAAATGCATAATGCAGTCCACATGGCTTCAGAAGCAGCAAAAATGTATCACAAAGGGATACAAAATAAAGTTAAAGCACACGTGAAAACCATCTCAATTAATTAGGTTTTCAAGAGCGATAAAGGAGTATTACTTTAATAACTCATTTAATAGATTGGGTATTTTGAGTATACTATTATTAGTAGTACTGTTATTATTGTTGCTGTTATTAGTATCTTCTGATGGTAGGTGTTTAAAAAGCAACAAGAGCAATAGACATGTTATTTTGTGTTATAAAATAAAACAGACAAGCTGGATATTGCAAATAAAAGTAGAAAAGCATAGTAAGGATTTGAGTTATACGCAAACAAACCACGTACAACGAAAAGGCATTGCAAAAAGTTGCAAAACATAGCATTTTTGTACTACTTCAAAAGGGTTGGCAAGTTACTTTTACATTCCATGTCTTACAAAACTCCGATAATAAAATTAATTTAAGATAATATTAATTCCGAATTGAATATGGAAAAGTTGGATCAGAACAAAGTTCATTGCCATACCTGGGATTCGAAACACCAATTTTCGACTTCCAGTGCCTCTGCTCTGCCATCTCAGCTACGATACTAATATGAAAGCACGTCATGAAATTCTCCAGAGGACTCGAATTTTTCCGGTAAAACACAAGGCGTTCTCAAACTTATTTTGAGATAACATACGTTGACTTACATACATTTCATTCCTATTCTACGTTTCCAACCTACGGAAGGATAATTAATAAAACTGAATTGATTATGCTTTCTCAACGAATCTAGAGCTTACTTGTGTCCTAGCCTCTGGTGTATATTCGCCATCACGAAAAAAAGAAGCTGTGCGAAAGCCTCCAATTAACTTCGCTTCCTAGAATTAGGTACTGAGGTGGGGACTGAGTGGTGGACTAAAGTTATTGGGAGGAGCTGCTTTACTAATTTCTTACCAACTGTAACATGCAATTAAATGCCACTGTAACGTGGGCTTTTCTTTGATACCACTACAATTTGTCAGGAACTTTCGGTCTCTGCTACCACTTGCAGCGGTTAATGACCACCCTTCTGGGCAATAATTTTTCTTACCACATTAGCAATGGTACATTTTGCTAGTAATGAGACTATACCACTATTTTCTGATATAGAAATCACAGGCTAAGAATCCCCAATAGATGCCTTTGTACAGTAGCCAAACACTTGTTCCCTACCTCCCCTAACCGCAACCACCATAAACATCTTAGTGGCATCCATTGCACGCTTGCGTTGTTGCCACATGAACTTTGCAGCTGATTTCCACATGTACAGATTGCAATTATGCAGTTTAGTTGTGTTGCTTGCTCTGCACACAAATCCGGTAAATAACTATGCATTACAAAATAATTACAATTATGCTACAAAGCGCTTTAGAATGTAATTGAAGAAGAGCTACTACGCTACAAGAATGGAAATGCATATTAACATATCCGAGAGAAACATAGAAACATGTCCCGAATAAACTATACATTGTTGGACTATCATTACGTAATTAAAATACATGAATATACATTTATTTTGAAAGAAGCATTTACTCCCAAATAAAATTATCATTTTGATTATGTTATTTACCCGAATAGTTAATTTTTATAAATAACAGTTGTATGTTTCCAGTTCTGTGTAGTGTAATTAGTATTGTGCGCGGAGCTATAGTGAAAATATTCTTTATTTTGTTTGTTCTACAACCACAGAATGTAGAAGAACCAAGTTCCATAAGATGAAACAAAAACACTAAATATGTAAAAGTTAGAAAAAAGAAAAAGAAGAAATAGGTGAAAAAGTAAAGCGAACAAAAGTTTTTGTGTCACTCTTGGGAGAGGTATTTTTTCGTAGTTTTGAAAAGATAATAAATTTCCTTCCCAACAATGTTTTTATTAATATAAAGTTAATATAACAAGAAATTGTGTATTTTTTAAGATGTGTAAGATTTGTAGGCATAGCAGCTTCTGTTTACTTAAATGAATAGCTGTATTATAAAATGCAGGACAAGTAAAAATACGGAAGACAAAACAAAAAGAATAAAACATCTTATGTCCTATATTCACATGATTGTCTCTACTCACCCTTCCATAAACTACTTTTACGAAAGCTTATGCTTCTATCTACTTCTTTTTAAACGCGATAAACTTTCATTGCACATTTCGTTGTAATTATTAGGATGCATAAACTAGAGCGATAGTCAGGTTTTTAAAACCAGATGACTATATGATGACTTAGAAATTTCATGCTCTTAGTATGACCACGTAGGGACTTACCACTTGTAAAAAGTACAAGTATTTCAAAATTCAAACCAATAACAAAGAATTTCTCGGAAATTATTAACACAATTTGACATAAATTGTACATTTTAACGAGATTGCATTTTACGTACCATAAGATTTTGTCTATCTCTTACAGTTTACCAGTTATACAAAAAGTTGAGAATGAGGAAGAGTTTGCAGGTTATTCCCAGAAAATAAAATTCAAGATAAGCATTTAGCTTTTCATACAAATATCTTAAACATATGGTATTTTAATAAAAATCGTTATAGCTGTTTTTCAGAAATTCAAAACAATAATGAAAATTTTTCCACCTAACGGGTTCTTTTCTACATATTGTGAACATTACACAGAAAAACCTGGCTTTACTTATTCAAAGTTTTTGTAACTCTTTTCTTCGTGGTCCTGGCACTACTAGTACTCGGCAGAGGGTCATTTGCTGGTACGGCCGGAGGGACAGCAACTTGGTTCGTTTCCCAATACCTCCACATCTTAATTAAACTAGTAAACGCTAATGCTTATTAAACATTGCTAAACTTACAAAATTGCACTAAGTAAAACACTAAATAACTTCTCTGGAGATACAGATATAAGCTTAACTAAAAGACGGAAGAAAAGCACGCACGAACAGTCGCAGCTGCTAAAACGTACTGAAATCGAAGAAGCAACAGAGATGACATTGCAACAAGGCTTTGTTTTGGTGAAGATAGTGACAGGACCACGTGCTGTAGTTGGGGGATGGGAAGATCCTACTAATCGTTTACTGATGGTTTTGTGGTCAGGCTTCAAAAGCTTCCGTTCACTTTGTAGCCAGGCGGGGAAACGTTGCCTGTGACCAGTATACTGAATACGGGACACTGATACTGATTTTTGGGTACCGATACTAAAAACGTACTTTATAAAAAACTGTAAAGCCCATAGTATGTTCACTGAATTATGTTCTTATTGGTAGTTTTTTGTGTATAAACGCATGTAATCATTTTGTGTTGTATGCTAATTCCGAAACTGTTCCTGTTTGGCATTCTCCAATTGGCAGCAATTTTACTTTCTATACGAGGTACATAATAGGCAGAGAAGGTTTTGCATTTCACCCAAAAATTTGATACCGTGGTTTCACCGGAAATACAGGTTTTGAGGCCCTCTGAATCCCACTAAAGCATTTTTAGAAGTATGTTTGCGCGCACGCGTGTGTGTCTCTGAGCAGCATAACTCAAAAACGAAAAGTCATATAATACCAAACTTGGTATTTAAGTTTAGTTTATTCCAAGAAGATTTACAAGGAAATACCCTACCCCATATACCCATTACATGGAACATCTTTCGAACATTTTTACTTTCTAAAAAATGACTAACGATTTTGATTAAAATACGATGTATTAAAAATATATACACTTGACAAATAAAATATACGTATATCTTGAATTTTCTGGGAATAACCTGTAAGGTACCCTTCATTTGGAAAGAATTTTGTGTAATCTTGTATAACTGTCAAACGTTAAGCAATAGACGAAAACGTACTACACAAGAATTGTAGATGCCTTTAAAACACATTTCAAGGAAGATTTTTTGTGGCAAAAGCCATTTCTGAGATATCCGTTATTAATGGTTCGAATTAAACAGTACTTGGTCATTCACTATACAGTTTTTTCGCGATTGCATGGAAACAGTATAGAATTTGAAGGCCAGAGCGTCCAGTTCTGAAACAATTCACTATCGCTGTTCCCTTAACAACGCAGCACATCAAGCAGTAGCTAAGGCTGTGCTCTCATATAATCCCTCCAACAGATGCTTGAATTTTCAAAATTACAAACCCTACTTAAAAGTTTGGAAAGTACTTAACGCCAGCGGTGCACAAGAGCCATTGCACATTGACCGGCAACCGTTGAGGAGCAAAACTTGCTACCTCCTTTCACTCCACTACACAAATCTCACCAGTCACCTGTAACCCCGCATCCCGTCACTACGTGGTTAAGCCCTGATTAGGGCAGGTACACGTCTAACACACCTTCGGGCTGCCCTTAGCCTGCCATCATGTCGTCGTCATTCCCTTTGTATCTATAACGAAATGTGTAATGTAGTTATTTCTGCAAGGGTTGTTTGATTAAAATGTAATACATAGAAAAATAAGCTTTAGTGAAAACAATTTGTATAACCCTAGTAAACGACAGAAAGTACAGAAAGTCATGTGAATGTATCACATCAAATTTTTTATGTTGATAATTCCACAGGTTCTATATCCCCATATTGTTAGTCAAGGCTAATAATAATAGTAGTAATATAACTTCGTTGTTTCCCTTTTTATGTAACTATATTTTGTGCTGAAAACTTTCCTTTAATGAATTTTATACCGATAGAAAAACAAATACTAGAAATTCTTTATTCTGCAATATTGAAAATATAATATGAATATATTTTTCATTACTCAACTAAAAATATCAAATATTTCCATGCGCTGTATTATCTCACGTCTTAGGTTCTGGTTTGTTTCTGCTGGATTCTTACATTTTGGTCACCGTAGTAGGTAAATATAATCGCTGAGAGTGAGTCACCAAGCCAAACTACTGCAGAAATGTGATTTAGTGCACCAGCGAAATCAGCTTCATTCACAACTCAGTTAACGCTGCATGTCACACGAGTACCTCTACTCCTTCTGTCATTATTTTGCATGTTTTATTTAGACACAAGAGTCTATGGAATATTGCACTCATTCACCAACAGGTAACGCAATCAAGGTCTACGAAAACCTATAGTCCAGCAACTCTTTGGAGGCAACAACGTGAAGTCTCGACTGCTTTCATTCTTTACCTAGCATAAAGCTTCAATAATGCAAAACTTAAACATTTCAAAGTATTGCAAACGTATCGAATGTTTATCTCAAAGTATTTTACATACTTCGATACACCGAGTATAGAGGGTATGGAGGTATCGACGGTAACGAGTTTCCGTCCCTACATTTTACATTATCTAAGTTCGCTAATATCATTTATTCTAGTTCTGCTACTTAACTTAAAGGCCTAGTGCACAATGGATCGAGAACATGGAACGTTAGGTGAAATGGTATGTGAATTTGCCCTGTTGGTTTGTTTAAATGGTTATTAAAATTTTAATATAACTGCCTTAATATTTATATGAATGACTGAACATTGTATGTTAAAAATTTCCATTAATTCTAAGTCAAACTTGTTCAAGAACATAATCAAACAGTTATACATACTTCAGTACAATAATAAATATCGTTCTGAAAGGTGACGTATTTACTTTAACTTCTGTTATTTAATTTCCTTCGATTTGAACACTATTCAGTTAAACATCAAGCGTATTTTAAAGATTGAAATACTTGTGACTGTATTGCGTTCTAATTCCACGCTGAAACCTTAAAACGTTTTTCACTTTTTACTTTGAATCAGCGGTTTCTGCCAAGAATTAAACTTGAAATGCTGCAAATGCGTATTACCCCTTTATATTTCCTGCTGCACCATTTCTCCGCTGTCGTGAATACAAGTGTTTATTCGGTCTATGGTGTGGTTTCTTCCGAGTTGGCTTGGCTAGTGAGTGTAGTGAGAAGCTGCACATGCCGTCTTTCTGTTCTCCAAATGGACGTATACAGCTGGACGATACTAACAAAGAATGGTCGGTATGTATAATTTCACAATGTACGCCGCTTACTAATACAGCCTTACTCTCCGGCAAATAACATGCGTTATATCGGGGTTTAATACGGTCATGGAGGTCTAATATGATGAAATCTCTGCGCAGGCTACCTCGCGCAGGCTGATGTCCAGAGATGTGACGTAGTTTGACTTTATTCTGACGACTGGCAGCTAACTGTCTCGTGGCTGTTGCTGCAGGCCACCCCATCATTTCTTTTTTCTTTAGGGAGA
Source organism: Deroplatys truncata (assembly GCA_030765065.1). NCBI lineage: Eukaryota > Metazoa > Arthropoda > Insecta > Mantodea > Mantidae > Deroplatys > Deroplatys truncata. The sequence goes on from CM060990.1 coordinate 409,161,521, forward strand.
AGGTAAGGAAATTTCGGAAGAGGGAAGTAGCGGGCTCCCGCGGATGGTGGGTTGCTGCGAAGGCAGGTGCGAAGAAAAGGTTATTTCCCAGCTCCTAAGACATTTTCCAAGTCCTGCTTGGGGCCTGCGGTGTAGGAGGAGAATATCTTTATTAACAACACCAAACTGTGCACCGAGATGCTTGGACGTAATAGGCCACGGACTATATGTTGAGATCTGTTGCTGTTATGGTGTGGCTTGGTGGAAATGATGAAGGTTATGGCAAGGAAGTGTTAGCGGCAGCCGCGGCGTAGGTCCGACGCTGTGGCTGGAGGACCCGGGAGGAAGTGTTTATCGAGGAAGGTCTGCGATGAAGTGCTTTTCGAGGAAGGTCTTGATGAGGACGTGATCTTCCTCGAACCTCTTGTGGCTGGACTGTACTTGTGTGAAGATGTTGGCAGTTGTTTGTTGTCCTGAACCCTGGGATATAGTGACTACTGTCTCCAGAGCGCTCAGCCGCTCGATCTGGTGTTCCTTACTAAATGTTTACATGGTCGGTACTGTAGCTGCCAAATTTACTGGCCCGCAAGGTATTGCACAATAGGTCAAATTGAATGTGAACACTGGTATGAAGGATAAAACGTTTTGCTTATAATAGAGTGCGATCTCTCTATATCGATCAGAAGAATCCAATCCCTTCAAATTACTGATTAGTGGACGTAAATGCTAAATTAGGTACGCTGGACAACGTCTGTAATACCTGTGGCGAAATCATTATTTCCGAGATCGTTGGCTTTACGGAAATTTATGGCCAGAGACCTACAAATATCATGTGTGCCATCAATGAGCCATTTGTTTCTCACCAGTGATAACACTTCTGTGTTTTAACAAGTAAAAAGGTGACGTCTCCTGATTCAACAGCTCAGAACAGTCTCCCCCGTCTTTACATCAAACTTTCTTCTTTGACTCTCCAGCTCCCTCTTCAGTGTTGGCTCCTTTTTATTTGTCCTTTAAGTAACTAGTATTTGTTATATGAAATTTGCATTAATTTAACAAGAAGCATTCCCTACATCGGACAAACGATCTACCTGGGACGTTAGAATGTAATGTTAGAATTAGGCTGAATGTTGGTTTGCAGGTGAGACGCGACTATTTTACATGTTTTGTGAATTTACTACGTGGCTTTTTCCAATTTTCAAGTTCATTATTCACAATTAGAGTAATTTAACGGGTCAGAGAGATATAGTCATATGTCTCTCTCACTTGATTCTGAGACATTAACACATTTCTGTTCGATGAAAATGTGTAAATCGGCTATTGCAATTAGGTTACTTTTCATTATGTAAACTAACCTTAGGGAACATTATGGAACATATAGGAGAATATTGAACATACTTTTCAATTCCTTATAGAGGTTTAAAATAGCCGAGTTACTGAGTGTGTTTACTTGCGTCTTCATTTGTGTTTAGTAAAATTAAAATCTGAAACCTGTATTAAATCGTGTTGTCCTGAATTAGACTTACGACTATATCTCACTGAAGAAAAGGTTATGTGTTTACTGATGTTGGCCGCTATTATATCCAGAAAAACATTATTTTCATTTAATATTTCTTATCTTAGACTTTAACACTAAAAATACACGAAATACAAATGAAAACGTAAATAGACACACTAAGCATACAAATTTATGTTTATTAAGCATTACTTACACTCAGGAAGGTCTTCCATTTCATTTTCCTACTCATTATTACCACAAATGCACATAAAATGGTCCTGATTGGCTACTGGTACATATTGTATCATAAAAGACAAGACATCATTTTATTTATTCTGGTTGAGTAGTAGTGGGTTCCTATATTTTATTGGCAGCTCAAAAGGGTCAGTTTCTATAAGCCTCCCTTTCGTTTTAATACGAATGTCTGCATACATCACTGGACCCAATAGTGTGTAGCAGTGTTTAACACCTAGCTGTAAGGGATTTTGAAAATGAATCTGGAGTACAGGGTGAATCACCTAAAACTTTCACCGCAAATATTTCGGAAATGGAAAGTGCTATTGTGCTATTGATGTGCAGGTTTCACAGCATGATTGATAGTCACGGGCTCGTACATTTGGCCTATAAACAGATTTTAATAACATTGAAAAAGTGTATTTTTTGAGCAAAAACATATAATTTTCAAATGGAACAACTCCTAGTTACATCAACAGAATAAAGGTAGGGTAACTTACAATGCCAGTGGCGTTTGTTGTGAGATTCTAGTGCAACTGGTTTACGAGAAATCTTATTTTGAAACCTTTACGCACCGACACTTGTACAACCTGTGGCAGTACAAACTAAAGAAAAACAAAAGGGAATTACAATACTTCTGTGAATTCTTACAAGTAAAGAGCACATAGCCCTTCAAAGGTTTATGTTCAAAATGGCCACCGGCAGCTTCAATACATGCTTCCAGTCTGCTATGGAAGGACTGCTGCAAACCTTCTGGCATTTCAGCGGAAATTTCAGAGCAGACAGCAGTAATATGTCGTTTCATATCGTCTGGTGTAGTTGGAACATCCTTGTGTATCTTTCTGCCTTCCCCACAGAAAAATGTCTAAATGTCAGATCTGGTGAACGGGTTGCCGAAGTTACAGGTCCTCTTCGTTTAATCCAACGATTTGGGAACAGTCCGTTAAGACAAGCTGTAGTATTTCGTGCACTATGGGCCGGACAGCCATCATGCTGGTACCTCAGGTTCCTCCAAGTCTGCGAAGGAACATCTTCTAGCATCTGTGGCAGATGGTCTGTAAGGAGACTGCGATACTTGTGCAAGTTCATTGTTCCTTCTATGAACAAAGGGCCTATGAGCTGATGGTTCACTATCCCACACCATACGTTTAAACTCCATGGGCGCTGACGTTCCACCTGGCGAAGCCAACGGGGATTGTCAGCAGACCAATAGTGCATGTTTCTGCGGTTTACCTGGCCTTGATTAGTAAATGTTGCCTCATCACTAAACAAGATACATGATGAATCTCGAGTATCACATCTTAATGTCCATGTACAAAAGTTAACACGATTCTCAAAATCGTTTCTATGCAGCTCTTGATGGAGAGAGATGTGATAGGGATGGAACCTTTGCCGATGGAGAATGCGCAGGACACTTGCCTGACTTATGCCACTTCCACGTATGATTGTGCGGGAACTAATATGCGGATCTACTGCAACGGCAGCCAAAACATTAATTTCGTCCTCTTCTCCAGTCACTTGTTTGTTTCTGTTACTTTTCTAGCTGTTACAGTACCACATTCACGTAAATGGTTAAAGAGGTTGATAAATAATTGCCGAGATGGTTGACGTCTATTGGGATACGTTTCCGCATACACCGTACAGGAACGAACTACATTCTTCCTACACTCTCCATACACCATGAGCAAGAGGGCTTTTTCTGCATTACTAAACCCCCTCTTCCACTCACGACTTACTGCTTGATCTGCCACAAACTAACTGACCAGAAAGTCGCAATGCAATCTATGAACAGAAAACAAACATAACAACATCGTACCTAGGAACTAAGCAGGCTGAATGGGACAAACAATTGTCGGGGTGGAAACTTTTAAAAATACGATTTTTCGTAAACCACTTGCACTAGAATCCTACAACAAAGACCAATGACATTCTAATTTATCCTACGTTTATTCTGTTGATGTAACTAGGCATTGTTCCATTTAAAAAATTGTATGCTTTACTCAAAAAATGCGGTTTCTCAGTATTATTAAAATCTGTTTATAGGCTAAATGTACGAGCGCCTGACTACCAATTAATGCTGTGAAAACTACACATCCATAGCACTTTCCATTTCCGAAATATTTGCGGTGCAAGTTTTAGATGATTCACCCTGTAGTGTAGCATCACAGAAGCAAATGGTCACCATTTATGCAAGCTTTTGGTATTGATGTTAACGACTTAAGGTTTTACAAGATTTTAAAATCTCCTTTTTCCATTTTTGTTACCAAGAAGCCTTTCGGACCTGCTAACGTCACAACATATACCTATTGCCCAATCATGTATACTATATGACATCTGTTTCTTACATATTTTTCAATACGGCCAAAGTCACAATCGTAAGGGTGTCTAGTGTGCCCCACCACAGGATAGGAATACTGAATAACTTCAAATCTATCAGTAGCCGCAAGAGACCTCTCCAGGGCAACCATAGCTCAATTCTTTGCCTTCCTTTGCAGAGGTCTGTGATTATGTAAAGTTGTCTGGCTTGAGGATTGGCTATCTTCGCTTACTTGATCACACAGCTAGCCAACTTCATCAGATACCCTTCCTCCATCATTCTCACTCCACAGAAGCATAATTCCTTTGTTGGATCCACAGTCCTGTACTACATATTAAGTCCATATTTTTCCTCTATAAAACGCTGGATGTGCTGTTAGCTTGGGAGTGGAAGTATTTACCGCAAACCCATAACAATTACATCGTGTTATTGTGGATTTTCCTTGGCTAAAGTACGTAGTCAATTTTGCAATCATTTTTGCCCACTTTCAGCTTTTCTAACGTGTAATTCATATTGGAGTTTTATTTCTGTAAGCTTTTTAGCAGTCACCGCTGAATAACTGATGAGTGACTGAAATGTGTCACACCTTGGTCAGGTATAAGACTTTGGACTTAGACAAAAAATACTATATTATAATTGGAAACAAAGCTTTCGCTGAATTTACTCTTTGAAACTGTAGGGAAATTATTTTCTTTGTAGTAAGTAAAATACTGGTTACGAAATAGTGACGAAGTTGTTAAATCACACTCCATATAAACTTTATTGGGGCTCTGTTTCCTGCCATAGTGACTGCTGTACGTTTCAATGGCATCAACAAAATTTCGAACACCTTGCATGCATCATCTGAGAATTTATGAGCATGGTTCATGCTTACCTGAAAGTTAAAAGATTTATTAATATTTTGATCAAATGTTACTATAGCAAAACCAGTAAGCATTATTGTGTAACATGCAAACCAGTTGCATCATTTTTGTTATAGAAAGTCCCAGCTTCATTTGCTGTTGTAAATTCCTTACTCGTCTTGCACGATTTTGTAACACATGAACATTCAGAAATGTTTCTTTATATAACAGGGTTTGTGTTTTGTGTGCATTCACATAATATAAGACATTCACTCCCCTTTGTTGATTTTTTATTTTTGGCCTTCTTTGGGTAACTGAAAATGCAATACTTATTATTATTATTATTATTAAAACATATAATAAAATCTGCAACTTAAAATAATATTAATTAAACAGAACAAACCTCTTTATAGAACCATTTTATCTTTGCCATCAGATATGTGTTCTGTATATTAAAATCCTCCATATCCCAGAATGAATGATAAATATTCTCTTCCTTCCCAAGAAGTTTAGTACAGCACTTGTTGGAACATGTACAGGAAAGTCCCAAAGTATCCGCCTTAATAGTCTCGTTAGCTTTAGCTGACACGCATATCCGATCTGCATTACGGCATCGTTTGGCCTTTGCTTTTGTCCACTGGGCACTGTTTTGCTTCTTTTTCTTGATGGACTTCATCTTTATGGCAATTCTTTACATACTCTACTTACTTCAAGCTGCAATATTACAATAACAACGTCAAAGGAGTATACGTGAGACATAGACATAAGCCACGCAAATACGTATTTAGCTGTTTTAACCATTATATAACATGTTTCTTCAAATACTTTAATACTTTACTTGGTATATATGATATTATGTATAAGGTACCCTTCTAGATATTAATGTATTTTTCTAAGAGACAGTTATTTCTAAAATAATGAGAGATAGAGTCACAAGTCTCATATAAATGGTTATCAGTAATAATGTACGCATACCCACTTAGCAATGTGTCATCTGAACTAGCACTGCTTCTTGATGGCTGCAAAGAACTTGTCACTTTCAAAAGGGTCTGACTCTTCTTGCTCCAGCATACTATCATCTAAACTCTTTCTAATATGGGAAAAAGTTTTTTTTTCACTCCTGAGTTGGACTCCATCTTGTTCTGGCATATGACTATATACCTTATCAAAATACCACCAGATGGGACAGCAAATAAATTTAAACTGTCATGCGCTACCATCTATTGAGAAAGCCAGAAGCATTTTCCACTGACTTTGAAGTGGATAGAATCAAGTATGCTACGAAATAAAAATCCAGAAATTGATGAAAATGTGGCTTATGACTATATATCTCCGACCGCTTTAATCACCAACTTTATATAAAATATTAATTGCCTATTTTTATTCGCATGTCTTCATATGCCTTTGTTTATAATATGCAACTTCACACAAAATGATGCATTTTTGCTATTTCTATGCATATAATCCATGGAAAATTAGTCATTCATTTCGTTTTCAAACATCTATTACCTTCTGGATTTTCAATTTTTATGCGTGGTTCAATGCAGGGTAGTATCGACAATGATATGGTGGAAGCATTGTTTCCCCTTTTAATTCTCAATTACATATTTTAATGGATGTGATGTTTATTAGGTGGCAAATGAACACAAATAGATAAACGTATTCGTCATGTTTCATATTCTACGTTTATGTAAATCATCTTGACACCTAGTTTAAACGCACGCATTGTTTGAGATGTTAGCTTCCAGACCTACTACTCGGGTTGGTAGGAAAGAGAGAGATGGAAATGGTTTTCTTTCTATGGATACTACAGCAAATTATGCAAAGGGAAGGTAGCTTCTTGGATCAACCTGGAAATTTTTCGGAGGAATGAACTCTTCTCTAAGGGATGGGGTGAGAACTTCAGAAGGGTTGCTTGTCTGGTTGTCTTCAATCAATAATCATTGATAGCCTGATCGGCAAACGGTAAACATGTGCACAGTGCTTTTGCAGCGGCGAAGTGGTCAAAAGTTATCAGATAAATGCTTAAGCTGTTCATTGGTTTGTAGTGTAAACTTCATAGACATTGGTATGGCAGAGCCATTGTTTAATGGTCGTTTTGTCTTTGAAAAACTTTTACGAACACTCATTTAGTGCAATGAAATACAGAACAAAGTTCGGACAATGAAGAGTAGTTTCCCAAAGTCTTAACTGCCGTCCTCCGTGGTGTAGTGGTTACCATGCTAGCCTCTAGTTCCCGAGGTGGCGAGTTCAAACCCGTCGGAGGACGATGGGTTTTATCGGGCGTAAAAATACTTAACGTGGCTTTCTTCGGAAGGGGAGTAAAGCTGGTGGTCTCGTGCCATGGATTTACGGCACGTAAAAGAACATCAAGCCTAATAAAGAGGCCTCTGAGCAAAACAACCAGTCTTTCACGCCCAATATATAATGGGACGCTAAGGACCAGAGCAGTTAAACAGCGGCCATAAAAACTTACTTAACTAGCCTTAACTAGCTTCTAAACAAGGATAGACTTTAGACGCTTTAATATGAATTTGCATGAGGGAATTCCTTGGTTGTGTGCGTATGAAAAACTTAACAAGATGCCCTATTAGCCATTCCCGCTTTCCAAAGGAAGACACGTTTTTAGGGATGCTGGATATGATTACCTAATTACCTAATCCCGGCTATGGCATTGAATTTTTCAGTCATCTGATTCTACCTTTCCAACCCTGTCCAACACACAACTTGTGTGAAAGAACAATTAATTCTACCTAAATAACATTTATAAGGCGGATATGCGACATAGGAATGCTACTAATCTTATTGCTTTTCTTACAGAACTTTAGTTGTTTTGGCAGGAGTAATACAAGAATTGAATTCGTTGTCAGATGTCAATATAAGGTTGCGAATGAAAAGCACAATCAATTAGTAAGGCAAAATAGAAGATTTCTCGACATTTATTTAATCAACGCAGTCTGCTCTTTAGGGTCGCAAGGAGACGTTATGATAACAGTAAACCATCTACCAATAGAGGCAATTACAATGAACTTCTGAAGATTTCATGTCGCGCTAATATATAAGCGTCGTAGTTCAGATGGCAGAGCAGCGTCACGGAAGCCGAAGATTTTTGGTTCGAATTTCAGCTATGGTATTGTATTTGTTATTCTGTTTCTACCTTTGCATAGTTAATTCGGAATTAATATTTTAATTAATTTATTATTATTATTATCATCAGAGATTTGCAAGGAAAGGAAAACAAACAAGAATGCCAACCCTTTTCAAGTAGTGCGGAAAATGCCATGTTCTGCGACCAGCTTGTAATGCTTTCTCATTTTATGTGGTTCATTTCTGCATAACTCAGTTCCGTACCATGCCTTTATACCTATGTTTGTAATAATAAGCTTGCTTGTATGACTCAAAATCGATAATATTGCTCTTGAAATCTTGCAAATGATCGTTATCATAAGGGAATAACAATAATAATCTGAGTATGATGATTAACGACCCAACAGCCCAATCTATTAAATGATTTATTAAAAAAAAGTCGTTTTAATCTCTCTTGAAAACTTTATTATTAAACTGTTTACTCACATGTGCTTCAATTTTGCTTTGTATCCAGCTGTGATATGGTCTTGATGCTTCTGTCCATTTGAATTAGACTACACTATCGGAGAAAATATGGTATTAAATTATGTACAGTTATGAAACATTGCTTGTCTTCCTCTCTTAAAAGTATGATCGGCTCCCCAAATATAAAGAGCTTACTACAGGCTTGTTGAGCAGTATAAAGCGAAATAGTGGTACACCTTACATGGCTTAAAAACATATATGACGCATTAAGACTAGGAAGCAGAAAATATTGATTTAAAATTTCTTAGCAAATCAGTATTCATTGCTTGCAAAGAGTAACGAATGGACCCTTAATATTCTAAACCATACACATTAGTCTTCATATATACTCTATTTTTCTATGACTTCTGTTGTGGGTTTAGCCAATTGAACATTATTCTGATGTGTATTAACTTTAATAGCACATTTAACATATAGCTTTTTCATGTTCTTTCATAACACAAATGTATATGTAAATTAACAGGCAAATTATAAAAATAATGATATACGAAACAATGTGTTCACAAGCCATCCTCATTAAGTATGCATATACTTTATTCAGTCTTTTGAGACAGTGATTAGGGAAAGAAAACTGTTTGCTCGTGCCCAGATCGGCGACGTGTGGTGGCTCCTTGTAATAGCTGCTGCTTCGGTCTCGGGAATTCCTTATCTTCCCTTCCACTGTCTAGAAAGACTCTGAACAAAGGATAAAAAAATAACAACAGAAAAACAACATAACTGAAGTAAGATCATATTGTTCCAGTAGTTAATCCGTTAATCAATAAACCCGTTACTGATGAGAGCGCCCATTCTTCTTGATACCGCATTAACTAGTTGCTGCATGTATCCCTATGAGTTTGTGTATTCATCCAGGCTATATTCCGCCACCTCCCATAGTTGGTCCCTTCGGTGAAGTCTACGGTGAGTAGTAGCTAGGTTCATGGCTTTCTGTATCTGTGCCCATACATTTTTTATCGGATTTAAATCGAGACTTTTAGGCACCCAGGGAGCAACTGCATGTAATGTTCATACTTTACGAGCCACTGTTGCACGTGGAATATGTGAACGATACTAGTACTGCTGGAATTGAGTGGGACCGTTTTCGACAATATTCGCACACTGCGTAACATGATGGTTTCTAATATGGAAACATACCGATGACTACTTAAATTTTCCGGAATTCTCTATAGCACGCCCTCATCTCTCGCGGAAATTCACCCTTAAACGTGCAGAGGACCTGAACTGTTGTTTGCAAATACTTTTTAATCTGAAAATACTGATTGATTTTGAGTTATAAAATATCACAAATAAGCATGGTTACACAAAATAAACCACGTAAGATGACAGATCATTTCAAAAAGGTTGCAAAACGTAGCGTTCTCGTATTACCTGAAAAGGGTTGGCAATGCTTTTGATATTCATTTTCTCGCAAAACTGATAGGCTGGAACTTTGCTGATAAAACATAACTTCTCTTGAGAAAACATACACCAATGTCGACTTTCATAATTTCATTTTGATTTTAGCTTTCCAACCTACGGAAGAATAATTAATAAAGCTGAATTGATCCTGTTTTCTCAAAGAATCTAAGACTGTCTTAGATCCTAGCCTCTGGTCCACATCCGCGTCGCATAAAAAGGCCTTCCAAAGGCCGCCAAATAAATTGGCTTGGTAGGAACAAGTAAGGGGTGGGAACCACATAATAAAGCTACGTTTGCGACAGCAGCTGCTTTGCTAATTCCTTACCATCTTAAGACACAGCTAATTAAATCGGCACGTATTTTGCACCCGACTGTGCCTTTGTGGTTCAAGAACCTAGAATTCCAATTAGAGAGAAATTCCTATTATTCTTTCACGAGGGATTATTAATTTTAGGATCCAAATTTACATTTGATTTCTAAAGTAGTCAATAGCTCTATTGCATCCAGGAGGTTCATTTAATTCGCGAGTATTAAACAATTTGAGGATGTCCACTGAAAAACTACGGAATTACTGTATTTATGAGTTCTGGCTCATAAAGTGATGGCTCCGTAAGCTTACATTTGGAAAGGTGGATTCAGACTGAAAATTCAATGGCATATCTAGATTGGGGAGTACGAATCTTCGGTTTTCCGTGCGGTTGCTGTAACTGAGCTAGTATAGCAGTATACTGGTACGACATTTTCTCCAACTGACTCATGACATGTTGCTACGGTAGTTCAGTTGGTTAGAGCAACGCCACTGAAGGACGAAAATCCGTGGTTCAAATCCTGGCAATGGCATTTCTATTCTCAGTACGATTCCAGCTTTCCAACTTTAACATATTTCAGCATGTCTGGAAGAATAATTAACTACCCAAACTTACATTTGTTTAGAGTTCTCAAAAAGTAAGATATCAGGCTCAAGTTGCCACTTAGTATGTGTTTTCTATTGGCCAATTCTATTTTTATTTCACTTTTTTAACGGGGCACAAAAATCTTGATAGGAAAAGCTAACGAATTCTGTTGCAAGTTTCATGCGCATTTACTGTTAATCTTAGCCACATTTTAGGCCTTACCTTCATTGTTTTCTTAACAATTACCATTTTAAGCCGTTTAGGTGCATTTGATACTGAAATATTCCTCAATCTTCTTCAGAAACGGTTTCAGGTGGTTACCTAGTTCGTTATGGAACATAGGTGGTACGATATTGCTTAAAATATAGTTTCTCTAGCAAGCATTTTGTGTCTGAAGTAGTGATGATTTTAATTCTTTTATCCGATCTCGAAATGTTAGATCTAAGGTATCAAGTGAATTAGTATCATTTGCGTTTAAAATACTATCAGAATAATTCTAGTCACGTTCACAGCATTTTCGGCTATACCTTGAATTACATCCTATTACTTTTGTGGCGTTAGAGTTGAAGTGGAGTGTTTGGGTTTTTGTCACAATTTCTCTTCCTAAGGAGCTTTGAATTTTCCTGAATATATAACTCAGTTATTGTCTAACATTTTCCCGTAAATGACTTGTCCCCAAGCGCAGTCTCTGCACCTCAATTCTCAAACTTTCATTATCCTCTTTTAATGAAATAATACCGGTACCCGAATAGAGCCATTTCACTTACTACGCACTGTATTGCGTCAACTAACAAACACCTGACACATTTGCAAGAGCTCAATTCAAACTTGAAGCCTCGCGCTACACCGCCGGCCGGCTAAGGACCGCGAAACCTCCTCTGCTCTATGCTGATCACTAGGGCTAGGATTTTTATGATATGGCATATATTTTTTGGTAGGATTGACATGCTCCTTAAATACATATAAAGGCTTCTTATGAAGCAGCGAAATGAATTAACCTAATTTGTTAAGTCATATTTTTGCATACATGGCAATTTCTCTCTGATAGAGTATATTTTAGTAAGTAAATGGTGATATTCGCCATATTTACACTCTTTCAAGAAGAAAAGAACTTTCTCATGCAATTTATTTCTTCCGTGTTACATTTCTCAGAATTGGGTACCTCAGTTTGTTTCCTGGAAAATGGCAAGTATCTACCTTCCTTTCCTGTTTCCTTTGAATTCACAATATCGACTTCACCCTTGCGCATCAGTGAGTTTGTGTAAGCTACTGTTACTCTATGAGCAGATAGCTGATAAATTCATTTTGGACTCTGGTCTGCAGACAAGTGTCTAATTCACCCATTGTGTTATTCAGTCTTATTGAAGTCGTAAGCATGTGCAGTACAGTTCAGAAAAAATACCTAAAGTGAAGTAAAATGTTCAAGTAAAACTAAAAATGTTTGTGTCTCAATATGGTGAGAAAGTATTTTCAAGTGATGGTAAAATACTGTATTGTCAACTGTGCGAAGTAAGAGTAACTGCGGAGAAGTCATTTAACGTTCAGCAACATATGGCAACAGATAAACAAAAACGTGGAGTACAACGGATTGAAAATAAAAAACACTACAGCAAATGCTCCTAGGGGAATCCCGCCAGACTTATTCACCATTCTGCAAGGAACTTTGTACAGCTTTCCTTTGTGCTGATATTCGCTTAAGTAAATTAAACCATCCAAAATTTCGTGAATTCTATATGAAAATACACAGGCAAATCTCTTCCTGATCCTTCCACATTAAGAAAGAACTTTGTCAGCCGAAGCTACGAGAAAACAATACAACAAGTCAGACAACAGCTTGTAAATAAAAAAATTTGGGTATCAACTGATGAAACTACAGACTCAATGGAAAGATATATTGCAAATGTCATTGTGGGAACTTTGGAACAAGATGGTCCAGGCGAAAAGTTTCTAATAAAGTGTGAACATTTAGAAAAAGTAAAATTTTCCACCATTTCTAAGTTGTTCGACAGATCTATGGGTGCCATATGCCCGAAGGTGTTAAGCATGACAATGTACTTCTCTTTCTAACGGAGTTTAGTTTTCTTGTCTATAGTGTAAAACTAACAAAACGGAAACAAGCTATCAGAACTTACCTCTGATGTACACCAGTGGAGAAAAAGAAATTCATGTGAGGAATGCCAAATTTTTTCTAAGTCTTATACGATACAGTGCCTTGTTTACAGCATAACAACACATTTGCATAGCCGCTGCAGTAAGTAGTTATATGGCAGTATTAAACATGCTACCTTCCATGTGTCTTCTCTGTAGCTTTGTGGCAAAGTCGTGGGCTACCTCTGTTGTTAAGACCATAGGTACACTTCTCGCATACAACACATTTTTATTCTGTTAATAGTCCTTCATGAACACATAGTGACTACTTATTTTCGATATACTGCATTTCATACACGGCGTTTGGTAAATTTCATAATAGAGTAGTTATTAGGATGCAAAATACGTGGGTTCATAATTTCGTTATGGCTGCATATATATATATATATATATATATATATATATATATATATGTGTGTGTGTGTGTGTGTATCTTGTTGGATATCAATGGACGGCCTAGGTGTATTGTGGCAGCTTGGCGATACACTGAACAGTACGCAATACGCGGTAATACTTCAGAATATTTTGATTCCTTCTGTGAGGATAAGATAATCTGATGGAATTCCTGAATTCGTATAGGATTCTGGGCATAAATTCAAGAAACCTGCGTTGTTGTAACTTCTGATCCTCGTTACTACAGGATTTAATTTCATCCATAACCTGAAAATGAGGGCAGCTATACGTGCTCACGGTTCATACACCCGATATTCACTTTGCTATTTTTATGACGTCTCAAAGAATTTAACTCGCGGTGGTTTATGGAAAATTGAAGGTCAGCTGGAGAATTCAAGGCCCTACCGACATGTTGCCATAGTAGCTCAGCGGTTAGAGCAACCAGACGGAAACCCAGATATCTGTGGTTCAAATCCCGGTTATGACATTGAATTTTTCAGTCTGCTGATTCTACCTTTCCAGCCTTGTCCTACACACATGTCAGTGTGGAAGAACAGTTAATTTGTTAATTGACTTAAAGTACTTACGATATTGTAAGTCACCATTGTTGTATGTCATTTAAAAAGCAATTTGAGATGTCCTTGTAGTTTAACGGGAAAAATGCCAGTCAGCTGGAGAATTTAATGTCCTACCTGCATGTTGCTATGGTAGCTCAGTAGTTAGAGCAAACGGACGGAAACCGGGAGATCTATAGTTCAAATTTCGGCTATGGCGTTGAATTTTTTATTTGTCTGATTCTACCTTTCCAAGTGATAAGGGTGCTAAACACGTAATGAATCAGCCTAATGCCTCTCCGATAAAAAGTTCCTTAGGTTATGGGCCGTCTGGATAGGAGTGCAAACCGAAAAAATGAAAAGGAATAAATGGAGGAATTTGGAATGAAACCCTTTGAGACAATGAGGCTCCGCAACCAGGGTGAGCGTTGGTTCTATACATATGATTGCTTAAAACCTGTAACATGCAGAGTATATCATATAAGTGCGAGAAAATTAGAGAGGAAGTCCAATTAAAAAGAGGAAGTTAGAGTGCACCCTTTTCAGATTGTGGTGCTGTGTACATTGGGTTCCAGTCCCATAATGGCTAAAAGATTGTAACTTTGAGTGTAATTGCGGAAGAAATGGGCGGAAAATTTTTCAAATTGACATCTAATTGAGATGAAGTGGAGGTATCTAAAATTACAGGGTCGACTTTCTCTTCAATGTGCGTAACGTACACCGGTGCTATGATGTTATAGCGAATGATGCCTCCCACTTGGTACAAGTTGGGTGAAGTTATAACGTCTTCCATAGAGATTATATTGTCCCCCAAAAAGATGGTTGACGATGTGGGCGTCGCTGGAAAATATATTCTCTGTCACAAGTTTCTGGTCTCCAAAAGCCGATATTTCTTGAGATACTGTGAGAAACTCTCGGGCGTGCTTACCATCACCATTGGCAGCATTTTTAACATCGAAGAGAATCCAGGCCGTGACGTTGAGATGAACATCTATGGGATTTGACTTCCAAGGCATGTTCCCTGGTGGAGAATTGGAGAACGACTGCTGTTAGATAGTAGTAGGTAACTCGAATTCCAAGTACAGGTTAGAGCGGATAGAGAAGAACAGACTTTGACAACGCATTCCTTCAAGTCGCTCTTTAGCATTTCATCCCGATGTAGGTCATTTACAGAATAGTGGAGTTTATCTCTTCAATGCTCTCCTGTGACATCGGATCGAAATTGTTTGGGAGAAACAGCTCGTGGTGGTTGATGGTGATGACGATTTTGCTCCTATATCTGGCGGTAGTGATAGCTTGGGCACTGGATCTATATTCCCGCCTCCTATGCAACTCTCCGATGGCCATGAATGACCGCGTTTCTGCCATTTGTTTGAGGTCATGACGGACGTTACTGATACACATTCTTGAAGGGATCTAGGCTCAGAAGCGTTAGTAGAGTTCGATGTCGGAATATAGGAGTTGACGGTGAGGAAATTCCACCAAAGCTTACGTACATAACCACATGATTGTTTATTCTTTGGCCCCATTATTTTTAAACACTGGCTTTCTCCTTGCAATGCAATAGTTTCCTCTGGTCCCACATACCAAGTAGATATAACTTTGTTGCCCAGTCCGGAGCTATCACATGGCATTATATCCAAGTATTACCCCCGACTGAATGTTCTATAAGCGCTCATTATATACATTGACACCCTATACGTACTTTTATTAATATTTTTATCGTAATATAATATGCATGTCTTAACATTATGTCATGACCACCATGTGATTAAAACATAAAGGAGGTCTCGTTGTCGGTGATAACGTTTTATCATTAATTTGATATTTTCTTATTCACAATACGAGTTAATCTCTTTTATATATTTCAACGCTGGTGGAAAATGAGAAAAGACTATTTATTACATTACGTGATGTCAGGTCATTAAGTCACGGGATAAGGTACACATACTCCCACGAAGACGTATTATAAACGCCGAACAAATTCATATTCTGCAAATCAGAGAATATTGAAATTTAGTTTTATTTATGGACGCTCTTTAACTACTATGTATCCTCACATTCTATATTGGGCGAGAGATTGCTGAATTATATTCATGAGAATATAAAAGTATCTTATGAAAGTAACCATTATTGTCAAGTTTAGGGCTAAAGTAACCACAGGAATTTAATTCACAACAAAGCCTATATCATATGATACGTGTAATACTCCAGTTTGCATATGGTCATGGAAATGTTAAGAAACACTCACTTTATAGTTGCTAATGTATTAGGGTGCCTGTTTACTCTTGCTGCGTCATACTACGTTTGAGTGGTAAACCGGTAAAATATCGCATGTTTCATCCAATCATAGCTGGTTATCCCCACAATTTTAGTCACCTTGCTATCCTTGGTTTGCTTTTAATACCTACCTAGGTTTTGCTTTTCTCTTTGCCAAGATTTCAGACTGCAAATTTGTTACAGTATATCTATTATACTCAGTCTAATATAACATCAACTCAACTACCAGCTACTAAAGCATTCCAACTGAAAAGTACACTTCAACACTTGTACCATTTAAAATGATGAATGTTTAATTCACGTTTAATTAAGGTCTTTACTATAACATAGCTTGTTTATATTACTTCGGTTATGTTACTGCTATATGAAACTGTATATGGTCATATACGGACTATAACTGTTTTAACAAAAATGAAACTGAATTTACAAAGCCTTCTTGACTGATAAAAGCATACATGGTAGCGTTAAGGGAAGAAACCCACCAATTTTAAAAATTCTGTCTCTTAAGCTGCTTGTTGGATATGCTTAAAAGAAATTATAATACATTGTGTTAACAAACTTCCAAATATTCATTAAGGTTCCTCGACTATTTCATGAGAAAAATACAATTTCTAGCTTTAATTACCTATGTACATCAGAACCTCCTTGCGGTACAGCTTTCAAAGTTTATGAAGCAGATAGCTACGGTTTTCTCTTCCAGTTATCTAATTGACGTATTTATCACATGGTGTACAAATAAAACACGAATAATTGCAGTAAATGAGTTGAAATGTGCGTAATGTTTCGTGTTTTTCGCTTTTTAATCAATAAAAGCCATTTCTGTTTTTGCTTTCCTGAAACATTTCTATAGATAACCTATATTTGTCAACCTCTTAAATCAATTGTCAGAATTTGGAATGCAGGTAGCTATTTCAGTGATACCAAGCACTTCTAAAATGAAGAAAAGACATTAGTTTAAATGTAGGGAATGCTTCGCAATTGCAAACCTGTGTCAACTGCCACTTTATAATGATTTTAGTACCAGCTCTCTTATGTACCCATTCCTCTAAAAAGCATCCTTAAAACCTATTAACTTATATTGTGCGTCCATGAGCTATCTGAAAAGTTTTATTGTGATAGTCTCGATGATTCTCCTTTAAAGACTGTTTCTCATTTCTTCTCCAGCTCATTAAGAGGATTTATTCACTTTAATGCAATTTGCACAGCTCAAAACTAAACTACACTGAACGAAATCACAGACAGATATGTTCATTCATGGTTCCTATATGCCTTACTTTTAATACGCTGTTTCTGGAAGGTGCAGTGAAACTTGACAAGCGCTATTAAAGCGCATTTTCCTCGTCAATAATTCTGTCCTGAGCATATGTGCACTCCAACTGACAAACAACCTCAATAATTTCACATGTTGCGGAGTAGCTAGGAGCACTCATTTGCGTGGTATTGTTAATGAAAAGGTAGCTCAGTTGTTTACTTCATTCGATACCGTGTAATCTGGTGGAAAATGTGTTACGTTGACAAGGAAATGGGATTCTTATGAAATGGTATGCATTTTCTAAGGTCAGTGGATTGAAAGGAAGGATTTGTGTAAGAAAATAATACAGAAAATAAAGATATTTTCATTACCAAATCACGTTGTTTTTATTTAAAGGGCAAAACTCAATTTCCCGTCACCGATAAGCTGTACAAATGAATATATACAAATGAAAAAATCATATTACTGTATACTATATACACAAAGGTAATAAATTAGAGAACAAATAATATACAAATATATGCATGAGAGAGATGGGGCTGATACAGCCAGTGAAGTCGAAAGGAATTACGAAGCAATTGGTGAATATTGACCCAACGCATTAATTGCATGAGATCCGTAAATAATATTGCGCCTCGTGTTTTCTACATAAACTTCTTCATCCAAACCTTCGAAGCTTTATGTTAAAGTCCGTAATGGACGTCTCTTTAGGCAAAAATTGCTTTCAGTCATTTACATTTCAAGTGTGAAACGCTTTTAAAAGTTATTTGGCGGCATTCCATTCTTAGTAATCCTCTTCGCCTTCATTTCGCATTTCTTGTTACCGTATTTACAATTGTAGAGCTTTGCCAGAAGTCCAATATACTGGGCCTTCATGCCACCCAGGTCCTCCTTAAACAAACAAATCACTCCTTTCTCGACCTGCTTTATGCCATTGGCATTGTCTTTTTTATAATTTGAAGTGTCGACATATTGGGGATGCAATTTCAGGAATTCATATACAACAGAACTAGTTTGAAAATGAATGGATCTGTATCCACATATCTAAACGTCACAAATTTCAGGTGGATTTTCATTATTCCACAAGAGTTGTGCATTAAAACGTTTTAATATTGTAAAATTGCTTAGCCAATATAGATTCGCTTGTTCATGAGAACTTCCTCTTGAGATAACTCTATACCGACTAAGTTTTCATCTAAATGAGGCTTCGTATAATCGTTGGACGTGCAGTCAGTTTCGATGCTTTTTCCCAGGTAGCTACAATGTGCAAACTCTGTACTTGCGCATATTATCAGTGAACTTGCAGTACACAGTGTTGTTCATCTCCTTCCAATGGTTCTTTGCAAACTTATAGGTTTCCCTGCCTCACTTCTCGAGTTAAGGTCAATTGCTTTGCATGTACACTTGCTCTTTTGTTTCATGGTTGTAATCGAGCCGGGTAGCTCAGGCGGTAAAGTCAGACGCTTACGTTTGTGACATTCCGGGTTCGACAAATATGATCTTGCATGTTTTGGTAATTTCCTCCGGTCAGTAGGTGGGATGGTTTGGTGTTATATACACTAACATATGTTTTCCTGTCCTCATTTCATCCTATTTCGTTTCTTTTGGTGTGCAGGGTTGGGTTCGGTTAGGTGTACACTGATTCGCGTCGTATGCGTTGGGTGTGCTTTAAGGAGAGAACTATTGCTTCATTAGTATGCTTCCTCAATCTTAAAACGTTATTCTGCCCTGCTGCTGTGTATGCCACATTCAGATATGTCTGCTCTTCGTACCCTCTTTCATCATTCGTTCTGAAGATTAAGGAACGGAATAAATCTAGATTTGGCTGCACTGATGAAATTCCCCTGCGTTTCAAATCCAAATCCATTACTGTCGATTTGCATACAATTAGACTTCAATAGATGTGCAACAGTCTAATAATATTTGAACCATCTACATCATAAACAAGATCTTCAGAAGTTCCAGATTGTGTAGGCTTTAAAGAGTTTGGAAATACGGCTACGCTGTTTCTTTCAATTACTTTAGTTAAAACAGTTGCCACATGCCTGTTTTGTTCATACGTAAATATTTTTAGTGGTTTTCCCATAATAAACTCTTTGTTACTTTGAATGAAACTTTTTATGCCTTGTAAGAACACACTGGTATTCGCCTGATGAAGCCTGGGCATCCTTAAGATGAGTTGTGTAAATGCATTTTCAGATTCGTGTATCGATAGGTCTAAACCAGAGGGTTAATTTCTAGCATTTCGTTTCATCAGATTATTGAAATTATGATTAATTATGTAACAGCTGAATTCCATCGAAGAGGGACATTGCAAGACGATCTAAATGAAATTGTATACAGATTGTGTAATATATGGTAGTTATGTGGTACCTTGAGTTAAGATATGTAAAACCAAGAAGCATATTGGTAACATAAGGATTCAAATCTATCTGGAAGAATAATTGGCTGCAACATGGCCTGGGGTTAAACAAAGTTATATTAGCTTGGCGTTGGGGCAAGGTGAAAGCAGCTACATTACCTAGCTTGTGCTGTTTTGCACAATTACCCCTCAGGGCAGTCCAACACATTCCCATCAACGTAGATGTTGGACTTCTGGAGCACCCTTAATCTGCAATATCAGTGACCAGCTTTATAACTGGGCTAAACAATACATCATGCCAACAAGAGGTCTCTGGGGGCACAACAGTGGTGATGAGGGAAGAAGTTGTCCAACTTGCCACGCCGTGGGGAAGGGCAGCAAATCGTCAAAGTTCCTCTCCTCCCCGACCTGAAGCGAGCAGCTGGTCGGACTGGAAAGAGAAGAGAGAGCCTGGCGGGCCCGACGGTGAAAGGACGATATACAGCACAGAACTCGCGAGCAGTGAACCCGACGTACTTCAAATTTAGGTCTATTCAATATTACAAATCTTGTAAGGAGTATTCCAGTAAATGCTCAACACAGACGTACGGGCGTGTAACTTTAAATTCACGTAGAGTGTGATTGAGGAAGCGAAGGCTAAATTATTTATAAAATCAGTGGAAATTATTTAATTTATATCCGTCGTTGCTAAATTGTAGAGAACATGTATGGTAGTACTCCTTAACTTGTTAAACGAGCTTTATGCCTAAAAATGGGTTTTGTAAACCTGAATCTTGAAAAAAATTTGAATATAAAAGGCGAAAGCTGTGTTTTTAAATTACGTTTATTGCTTTACAATCGTGAGCTTCAATTACGCGTTCAAACACGTCGAGTGTATAGTGCATTTAATGCTTTGCTTAGCAAGGGTAATATATTAGAAACCTATTTGTTACTGTATTAATTAGAAAGAATTTAGCTTCGAATCATGTGAGCACAGCAACTTAAAATTCAAAGGTGTTTCTACTCTGTTATTTCAAACAAAGAATTCCTGTTATTACACTTTCCACGTCCTTGCCGCAGCAGTAGTGGGGTTTTAGGGCGCAGAACAGCAGTGGTCATTAGCGCCCAAGCAAAGCTAAATTAAGAAACGAAAAACCAGGCACGAAATCCGCAGCTTAAAACGAAACAATTAAAACTCCACTAAATAATGTCAGCAACAGCAAAACTTAGAACAAATCATGGTAAAAGCACAAGGTAAAAAACTATAAAACGCCAAATGCAGCAGCGTTAAAAGCTAAAAAACGGCACAAAGGGATAAATGCAATTCATCAAACACCGCTGGCCATACCGCTATAATGTATAAAATGCAAGACACGATCCGCAGCACCGGAAGAGTCTGCCAGCACCGCAGACAGTGTTGCTGGCAAGCACATGGACGCACGTAACGGAACTAAAACCTGGCACCGTCAATGGCTCAAGACAGTGATCACAGACCGGAACAGGGTCCGAAGATAATAAATGACCATGACAGAAACGGCATGGCCGATGCGCAACCTGGCTAAAATGACTTCCTCGCGACGAGAAGAACGCGAGGAAATATTCCAGATGACAGGGAGAGGTTTCACCTCCCGAAGTTTGTTCCTCGGAAGAACAGTCCAGTCAGCCCTCCAGCGTGAAAGTATACGATCACTTAAAACTGTGCTAAAATCATCAGAAGGAACACAAGAGCTAAAACACTTGGGAGATAAAAGCGCTGCCTTTGCAGCAGCATCGGCAGCCTCATTACCTTGTAGGCCCACGAGTCCAGGAACCCACAAGAAGGATACAATAACCCCAACGTCGGTGAGCGAGTGAAGGCAAGCCTGGACGCGTGGCACTAGAGGGTGGTAACTGTACAGCGACCGTATGCTTTGAAGGGCACTCAGTGAATCAGATCAAACAACCCACTGCTGCAAGGCATGCCGTTGGATGTATAATATAGCATGGTAAATACCAAAAAGCTCGGACGTAAAAATCGAGCACTGCGGTAAAATCCGAAATGTAAAACTGCGGCGGCCATGAATAAAAGCACATCCTGCTCCCCGAGCGTCTTTCGAGCCATCAGCGTAGATAAAACCGCAGTGTTCAAACTGGGCTTTAATTTCTAAAAAGGACGAGAAATTAACAGACGCTGGCGTCGTGGCCTTCGGCATGGAGAGCAACCCCATATTGACGTTGGTCGCGGCTTGGAGCCATGGGGGAAAACCTGTTTCTCCACTGGGAAATGTCGCCGGTAAGCTGACGTCCAATAGCCGAAGGAGTAAGCGAAAACGAATACCAGGAGGAAGTAAGGCCAGGGAGTTCGACGAGTACTGACGGTCCAATGAATTGCTAAAAAGCAGAGTAAAAGACGGATGTCCAGGTAGGCTAGAGAGTCTGCAGGCGTAACGACAAAGAAGAACATCACGGTGATAAAATAATGGGGGTTCAACAGCTTCCGCACTCAGGCTGATAACTGGGTTCGTTAGAAAAGCGCCAATACTCCACCGGATGCGACGGTGATGTATAGGACTGAGGCGATTCAATACCGACGGTGGCACAGAGGAATATACAATGTAGCTGTAGTCAAGTTTGGAACGGATGAGAGAGCGATACAGTCTTAAAAGAACATTCCGATCAGCTCCCCAGGACGTGCCACTTAAAACGCGTAAAACATTAAGAGAACGTTCCACCTTGCCTTTAAGTATGAGATATGAGAAGACCAGCTAAGCTTCCTGTCAAAAATCAATCCTAAAAATTTCGTCTCTTCTGCGAAAGGAAGAACAACTGGACCGAGACGTAGAGAAGGCGAAAGAAACTGCTTACGGCGCCAGAAGTTAACGCAGACTAATTTCTCGGCAGAGAATTTAAAACCGTTCTCGACACTCCAAGTGAAGTGGCGGTCAAGCCACAGTTAGAGGCGGCATTCTAAGAGACACGTGTGACCTGAAACTGCAGTAAATAGCGAAATCATCCAGGAATAATAAAGACGAAACACCAGGTGGAACACAACTAACAATAGGATTGATAGCAATAGCAAATAGTGTGACGCCGAGGACGGAGCCCTGCGGTACTCCGTTTTCTTGACTAAAACGCGGGATAAAACCTAACCCATGCATACGCAGAAGACTCTATCCTTCATGAACTCTCGAATAAAAAGGGGTAGACGACCACGAATGCCCCAATTATGGAGGGTATGAAGAATGCCGTGCTTCCAGCAAGGGTTATACGCTTTCTCGAGGTCAAAGAAGACAGCGACCGTTTGAAATTTCCGTAGAAAGGCGTCCATGATATGCGTAGATAACGAGACCAAGTGGTAGACCGTTGAACGGAAGCGACGAAAACCATGTTAGACGTTAGACAGCAGATCTTGAGATTCAAGCCACTATGTCAAGCGCCCGTGAATCATGCGCTCTATCACCTTGCATATGCAACTGGTGAGACTGATTGGACGATAACTGGAAGGGAGACGGCGATTCTTGCCTGGTTTTAAAATTGGGACGATGGTGGCCTCATGCCAAGCTAACGGGAAAATGGCGGTTCGCCAGATGCGGTTGTAGACCTGTAAGAGAAAATTCTTACCAGCCGAAGAAACGTGCTGCAGCATTAAAATGTGAACACCATGCGGCCCAGGAGCTGAGGCCCTGGAGGGCGTTATAACATTCACGGTTAGAAGAGGTAAAACAGAGTTCATGGGATTCTACCGGGTTCTTGATCGACAAAAATCATGGTACTAATGACAGGAGCTGGAAGCTCCCGCAAAAGCAGTGCCCAGTGTGTCACGAACAGCCCTGGGGTCAACAATGGTGGTATTATTAATCCCAAGACCAGGAACGGTGAACTGTGACGCTTTGCCAGCCACACGACGAAGCTTGTTCCAAACAACAGATGATGGAGTGGAGTGATTAAAGGACTCCACAAAACGAATCCAGGATGTCCTCTTACTTGCCTGAATGATTTGGCGAACCTGACGCGCAGTTGCTTGAACTTTATCAAATTATCAGTCTTTGGGTGGTTCCGAAATACCCGAAGTGCCGCCCTCCGTGCGCGGACAGCCGCCCGACATTCCTCGGTCCACCAGCGGACCGGTAAACGCTTCGGTTGGGAAGCCGAACGAGGGATGGCGCGTTCGGCAGCGGAAAGAATGACAGAATTAATGTGATCCACTATCCAAACAACATCTTCGAACAGGCAGCTGTCCAAAATAGCTAAGCTGGAATAAAGACTCCAGTTCGCTCTGTGGATTTGCCAAGTGGGTACACGTGGCGACGGGACAGTGTGTGAAAACAAGCTGATAAGGCAAGGAAAACAATCGCTAGAAAAGGTGTTAGAGACGACACTCTACTGAAAACGATTTGCGAGCTGTGCTGTGCAAACAGATAAGTCCAGATGAGAGAAAGTGCTGGTAGAATCGGAAACAAAAGTGAGTTTACCGGTGCTTAGAAGAGAAAGGTTGGCCTGTATGAAAAACTCAGCAAGATGGTTCCCCCTTGCGCAAGCCCGAGGTGAACCCCAAAGAGGGTGGTGGGCATTACAGTCTCCCAAAAGACGCTAAGGCGCTGGGAGCTGGGATACTTGATCTGCTAAATCCCTAACAGCGAAGGGAGAACGAGATGGTAGATACACGGAACAAAGGGTAAAATAAAACCCTGCTAAAATCAAGGTAACAGCGACAGCTTGCAGGGTGGTGGTAAGTACCTAAGGCTGGTAAAAAATGTCGTCACAAATTAGAAGCATAAAACTCCATGTGCTGGAGAACCAGATTCCGGTGGTAGGTCCAAGCGCACCAGAATGAAACCAGAAAATGAAAAACCGTCCTGCGGACGAAGTTTGGTCTCCTGTAAACACAAAATTCTGGGAGATAGGAATTTGGTTAGCAGCTGTAGTTCGGCCCTATGAGAGCGAATACCACGTGTATTCTACTGAAGTATGGACACTCGGAGGCAAATGAGATAAGCTGGCTATAAGGATCACTTTAGTGGAGGCGGTGGTCACCTCAACTTGCCCTTCTGGTTGCGCGTGGGCCTAGGGCTATTAGAAGAAGATAACTCTTGTTCCATTGGCTCTTGGGAAGGAAGAGACTCGGTGTCACATAAACCGGAGGATAAGGCTTCAAAACGGTTGCCGGTTGACACGGGAGGAGAACCCCGCTTAATTCGACTACGCCCTCTAGCATCCTGAGAGCGTGATCGCCTAGGAGGCGAGGGAGAACCATTTTTGAGTGTAGAGCGTCCGCTGCTAGAGGCTGGAGGGTCCTTAAGAAAATCAGAGCGCCTAGGTTGGGTCTTGAACTTTCGAGCTTCCTTAGCAACATGAGTGGTCTTGGAGCTGGCTAAATTAGACGACGCTGTAATACTAGAAGGATCTACCGCGGTGGAGGCCATAGGAGAAGTTTGAGTACTCATATCCCGCTTTGGTACCTTGTGGGAAACCACAGAGCTAAATGTACCAAATTTGAGGATAGAAGGATGTCGAGGAAGATGGCGTTTGCTGGTTTCGGCAAAAGAAAACGTCTACTTCACTCGCAGCTCTTGAATGGCCTTCTCGTCCAAGAAACAGGGACAGTTGCGCGAAAACGCCAGATGAGCACCGTGGCAGTTCACACAGCAAGGAGCAGATGGAAAAGCTTTGTAGTGGATATCCGTATTACAGCTGACAAACTGGAATGAAAGACTTACAAGACAATTTCGTATGGCCAAATCGGTGGCACTTAAATCAACGCATACGGCCGAACGGTAATCACTTCGTAGCCCGCCTTAATTTTTTGAGGAAGATCGAGCAGATCAAAAGTAAGAAAAAGCGTACGGGTAGGCACCTGCACACCATCACGCTTTGCTTGCACACGATAAATACATGCGACACCCTGATCCGAAAGTAACCCAGGATCTCTTCCTCCGGCATACCATCCAACAAGTGGGTGGTAATGCCACCCTTTCAGGAGTTCAGGTTGCGGTGCTTTTCGACATGGATAGGATATCCGTGGAGGAGTTTAACCTTTAACAATTTGTCAAACTGCGTGGCAGTGTATGTCTTAACAAGTATAGAACCTGTCCTTAGGCGCGTACAAGGCTTAACAGGACCAACTATTTTATCAAAACCAGACTGAATGACAAACGGGTTGACCTTCAGATAGGACTGAGCCTCTTCCAACCGGGTAATTAACAGGTAACGTGCGGATGACACTGCATTTACCTGTTCCTCATCTTGAACGTGTCTTCTTCTTTTGGGGTTTAAGTTTTCCATGAAAAAATTATGTAGGTTTCATCCCCCAGTGTTCCACACACACCACGGACCCCAACAAGGGGTCATCCCACTGGGATAACAGGGCTACAAAGGGGATATAGCGGGCGCGCCGTCCCATTCACCCTGGAGTTCGGTTAAACACCCAGTCCTGGCCGATTGGCTAGGGGTGGGTTAGTCCCTAGCCGCCCGTTTAGAAGAAGGAGAAACCAAAGCGGCGTATTGGAAATGCGCATCCTCCCCGAAAATTGTAGACTGAACAAACAAGGCTCAGACACGCATCCCTCAACCAAATAGGATATTCCTCTCCACAGATACGGGTCTCCACGTACGACCGACACGTGGGTGGGCGTTTTGACTGAATTCCTCACTACTACGAAGAGCCCACAGCGAGGAAGTCAGGGTGGCTCGGGACTCCGGGTGCGGCAAACCCATACTCACATAAAGTGAGCACCTGGGGGCACATCCTTGCCGCATACACCTATACGCAGCTAGGTTAATAACGATCCACCCTCGGTATTGTGGTATGATTTCAGGAAAGTCAACATAGACTTTTAACCTCAATGCAAATGGCAGCCACAGCGATTAATTGAAACTCTCAACATACCATTACAGGCTTAAATGATGTAAACAATCTTCAAAACCTGTATCGTTAAGTCTAGTTAAGCATATCTGATACTTCGTCATTCACACATTTAAGAGTTCCATTAAATACGCCTTGCAAACAGTGCTGGTGGTTTGCATTTACTAGAATTTCCTTCACATTTACATCTCCTAGAGAAAACTGAGTGAAACCTTTCTTAATCTTCTCTGCTTATGCTCTGTTGTATCAAAATTAGAATCCAGCCTTATTGCACTTTATTTTTTACTCTGATTGCTGATACCAGTGATCATTGCTCAGTAGCGCGGCTGTTTTGGCGATCCATCGTCATTTTTATAGAACCCACGGGACTAAGAGCAGTTGCCCATAGCAGGAAATTCAGAGGCAAAAAGGATTGTCAGCTTAGTGCCTTGGAAAATAGGATGGTGAAATTAGACTTCTCGGGACAAAGGGTGGCGTCAGCTGATGGAACGCGGTTGCCCTAAGTCCATTAAAATCCGACTTCAGCTAACCCTGAATTTCCACACTAATGAAAAATGATCATAAAACAATAATGACGCCGTGTATTATTTTAAGCGTTATATATGTATCGAAAATAATTTAAAGCGACGCATAGTAATGCCATAGCCAGGACTAAGTCTTCAATTATATTATTATATCCTACAGAAAGAAGGAAAACTATTATTGTGTGGTTCGCCTAGTATAAAAAAACCGAAAATATGGTAAAGGCTGTAGACCGGTGCTTTCTTGGTATTTAGTTCTACAGTCGCCAATGTATCTGCAAGGGCGTTCTAACGGTTTATCAGTCGCCTCCCGGGATCTAATCACATCCTTAACTTACAGAATTGAAGATATTTTGTGTAGTAGACTCGCTAATGAGTGACAGCAGACAGAATAACTGGATCGATGTCCTGTATTCTGAATAAGGTACAACCAGAGAGCCTAGAAACTGGCATTTTTAGTTTTATTTATAAAAGCTCTTTAACTGCTGTGGTCCTTTGCGTCCCATCCTACATTCGGCGTGAAAGAGCGATAATGTTGCTCAGACCTCTTTATCGGGCTTGAGATTCTTTTATGTGCCTTAAATCTAGGACATGGGACCACCCTTACTACCCTTTCGATGGAAGCCATCTAAGGGTTTTTACGCCCGAAAAAATCCATCACCCTTCGCCGGGTTTGAACCCGCGACCTCGGGGACCAGAGACTACCATGGTATCCACTACACCACGGAGGACGACTAGAAGCCTGCTGTTGTCATGCTTCAGACCTCGAAAGCTAAAGTATTAAGGGTACTATCCGAGTCTTGAGAAAGCGAAATTTTAATTGGACAGTTATGGTGGAACCAATAAACGAATATATAAGGTGGGTTCTGGCCCCTAAGCCTGGCTCATCGTCTCCAGTTCATTCTCATGAAAGTTCAGTCCTTATCATGATCCACTCCTGGGTAAAATTAATTTGAGTTTCGTTTATGACAGCTCCTTAACTGCTTTGGTTCATAGCGTCCCATTCTATACTGGGCGTGAAAGACTGGAAATTTTGCTCAGAGGCTCTTTTGTCAGACTTAAGCTTCTTTTACGCGCCGTAAATCTACGACACGGAACCTGGCTTTACTTTCCTTCCGAAGGAAGCAATGCTAATACGTTTTACGTGCGGAAAAGTCCATCGTCCTCCGCCGGGTTTGAACCAGCGAACTCAGGAACTAGATGCTAGTATGGTACCCCGTAGAACACGGAGGACGACTCACTTTTTGGTGGTGAAAATATTTCTGCCATTGAATCCAATGGCTCTAATAGAAGGATATGGGTGTATAAGCACCTTCGTGTGGTGCACCTTTAGGTAAACTGAACAGTGTGGATTTACTCAAACTCGCGGACATCCACCACTGCCTGCACCACTTCTGGACACTGCAGAGGGGTCTTTTAAGGGTTTGAAAGCTCTAAATCTGTGTTTGTCTACTTTATAGAGCAACATTTAAACAGTAAACAATGAGCTACATTGACAGCCTCCAACTCTGAGAGTTCTGCCAAAATCCGGATAAACAGGGTTAGGAGTAGAACCGAGTCTCTAGGATCTCCAACTCGTTTGGGTTTAGGTGTAGATGTTTTCTACGCCATAACTACTGTATAAATGCGTTGGTTTAGGGTCTCTAATATGTTAATCCAGAGAACTCGTTGGCGTAAAGGCAATTTTCTGAAACCGTTGGTTAGCATTTTGCTCCGCCCGCAGCAACTGCTGGGTTTTTGTCTGTCCAGAACGAAAATCGGACTGCTAGTGTCATGGCGTGAATATCTATCAAGGCAGAAAACAAATGGTGAAAGTTTAGCATTTCGAAGACCTTCAAAAGAACTAGTAGGAGGTAATGGAGCACTATCTGGAGAGTAAGACTGGTTCTACGCCTGGCTTCATACTGTGTATCACCCAAGCTACTTTCTACTCTCATGGATAACACCCCAAGGTGATGCAGAAAACCTCGGCTAAGAAGCTTGCAGTAGGCCCATTAGAACCACCAGTCATTTGAAATGTATATACTGGCTTGGACCAAACTTGGGCGGCTAATTGGAGGTGTATCCGCCGCTTCACCTGCCAGCTATTACAGGCTGCGACGTAGCTGTCGCCAAACTCATTCTGTGAAGTCTACTCCTGAGGGTTCTCTATAGACCTGAAGGTGCTCTCAAGGCAGTTATCGAGCACATTGACTTTGGCTCGAGGAGTATCACAGACATGGCCTTGGGTTCCCTGAAGTAAGGAAGCGTAACGAAATCTTTACTGTAAAAGCTCTTGACAGTCCTCCACACGCCGCCAACTTCTAAATCCTATCCGGACATTATGGCCACGTATGCTTACATTCTGTGCTAGCAAAAGCGGTTACGAACATTTTGGAGCGTCCGTCAGTAGTTTCTGATTGCGTGGTGTCCGGTGGCGCCGGTCTTTGGGTTCACATACACAGCTGATTTGGAGTTCCAGGACTAATGGGTGGAAGGGGGATATTTGGATGAATGTTACGAATCACTCTTACCACTGTTTTGAATGTTTTGACTACCGTCTCCCGGAGGTATGTTAGTGAGCCTATAGTTTTTTTTGAATCAGTGTTCTGTTACATTCATAACGCATTCCCAGCCAATTTCTCTAGGAAGATCTTAGATATCACAGCTGATGTGTTATGGACTATCCTAAATGAAGATATTCCATAAAATGTAACTTATGCTCTAGTAGGTTTCTTGAGAAGCTTAGTTTAGTATTTTATGAGCTGCATAAATGGCTGCAGTACCTGTAACCACTCTTGCATTAAATGTCGTGTGTGAAAGAATATTATAAAGCTATAAGTTGGATAAACGTATTTGAAATACAAAATATATATTTAGTAACACTACGAATGTCATTGTCAATGCAGTGGGGAGGTCAGTAGCTAAAGTGGCAGTTACTAAGGCTATCATAGGCAACCTCAACCCTTCTTATAATAACCGGCAGAATAAGTTTTAAATGGATATCGCTTTTATTGGATAAGATATAGCCTTAATAGTTTGCATATGGGTTTACTATTGCAATGTACTTAGTTTTACTTTTTAAATGGTTTTAGCACTTTCATACAAGTTTATAAATTAGACAGATGGCACTTATGAGGAACATATAAATGCACCGCCTAGGTAATGTGATCCATAACAAGCGGTATTACCAACACAATAGGCTTTATACGCACCAATATTGTAGGTAAAATCGTTCGGTTTTACTTATATTGGAAAACTGTATTTTCCATGTGCCCAACGCAGTTTTACGTTTCTGATACCGACACTCCTCGGAAGATGTGACACACTTGTGTCACTTTCAAGTCGGGAGATTTAGTTTTCTCTCCATAGCATGTTAAACCTATAGTGTTCTCAAAATTGCGCGTTTAAGCTCCACTAACATTCCTCTTCTTTCCCATATGTGGCAAATGTTAAGCTGGCATTTTGTATTATTATGCATTAGAGGCACTGTTTCTGCATAGAACCCAGCTTTGCTTTTCAATGGAAAGAAGCTTAGTTAATTAGTGATTGCAACGTTCATGATAATTTAAAAACGAGTATTATATCTGACATTGTGAAATACCCTTGCTGATGTTTTACTACCTTAAATAAGCTTAATTACATTTCATAGTTTACATACCCGGTAAATAAATAAAAGGCGATACTTAAAATACTAACAAAATTTGTTTACACTATAATTATTTTATCCATTTTGTGTATTTTTTGTAGGGTTATCATCTGAAATATACAACTGAGTACCATAAAATGATGTCCATAGGGCACAAAAAAGCGACTTGTAAAACTTGCTGTACATTATAGCACAAAATGACAAAGTATTCTGTTTTGTTAGCTATAGCAACTCATGCAGAAGATTAAGTGGTTGAAAACACTGAACACCTAAAAGTGCACTCATGCATTTAAATGGATGTTTCAGTTTAATGCTATCTCAATCCTACTGGAAGTAACAAAGAAAAACAAAACATTAGGTGTGATTTAATCGTAAGTATGCACAGCCCGGTGCAGTCTTGCAGCAAATGATCTTGAAAAAATCCTTAAGCACAGCAATAAATGTTATCTAATAATAATAATAATAATAATAATAATACTTATAGTGCTGTCAGTCATTAGGGAAATCTTTACCCGAAGTTAACAGAAAGTGTTCTGAATTTTACATTATAATTTACGCCTGCCTTAATTTCCAGTGTCATAGTCTTTGTGTTATTACCTCCTCAATAAAGACGCCAGGAATATTATTTCTGATTGTGAGAAATTATGCTCCTCTTTCACTTTTTTCCTGGTGGAGCAGAGTACGAACGTGATTAACATAGGTGGCGATAATGATGTGGGATGAATTGTCTCAATAAGTGACAGATATCTAGCAGGCTTCATACACAGGTTATTCTCTCCTACGGAATTTGCCCACTGCAGTTCAGTATCCACATCAATATCTTACCTTCCCAACAAGCTACGGCGCACCTTGCCGCTTAGTGGGCGCCCACATTACTACGCTTGCTGTGAGAAAGGATTGATTTAACTCCTTTAGGGTACAGTAAATCAACTCGAAATTATGAAAATGAGAGGTTAGTGTTCTGATAAGAGGGGTAGTATGTTTTTCAAATGTATTCCTATTGTCTGCTGCATAGGGTGAACATAAGCTTTTTATTTTACATTGTATGAATAAAATAATTAATCTTTTCAGTATGTATTCGCGGATTTTTGGTATTTCTTTATATTGGTGGAAGCCCTGTTATAGACAATGTTAATAGCACTGGTTTCTCTGAGGAATTAATTAATTTTTATTTTATTACTTTTATTAGTTTTGATATTATAAGGTGTTTACTTTTAATTCATATTTTATAATTTTAGTACTGGTGTGAAGTATAGGATATTTTTATTTTCTGGTACAATAATTTTGTATTATAATTTGAATATAATTCTTAATGGGTGATATTTTGGAACCTGAATATAAGCTAAGATAATAGTAATATAATTTATTAATAGAAGTGTTTAAAATTTGGAAACAGTGTTTGAAACATTTTGGGCGAGGTAAATCAGGGAAATTTGAAACAAACATGGATATTTTTAGTTTTCAGTGTGTTTATTCAAAACAAAGAGTTAGCTATGATTGTTGTGAGCTTCTCCTAGAAAAATAAATCTGAAAATGTACCCACTACGCAAACTATCCATTAGTAAATTGAAAGTAATTGCACGGATCCAGAAGGCACTTCTAATACATGATTTTTCCGGGGTAACAGAATCGTTCGGCCAGTAAAAGGTTGTTTGGTTTGAAACCTCCATGTGAAATGAAAATGTTGCCGCTTACATTAACTATGCCACCAGAGCGCTGACAATGTAGAAATGCTGTAACACTTGTCCGTACCATACTGTAGAAATTAAAAGTGCAGAGATGTTATTTATGACCTGCAACTATCCCAAACAATAACCTAACTTAGTTCAGCTGGATAGCGTGATACTTTAGTTACCGTTACGTTATGATGACAGGCGTTCATTTTATTGCTATTGAGGTCTGAATATTATTGAAGGCCTACACTTATAACAAATATGTCGGGTTTTTTGTACCCTATACCAGACGAACAGGCAATTCTGAAATTATGGAATTCTTCACCGTGATCCAGATACAAATTGAGGGTCCTATAAACTTAAAAGTGTTGCTGTTTTTTACCCACTTATTATCTTAATTTTACTAATATGTTTCATTTTCTAGGCTCAACTTCTGAAGGTCTACATTTTCTTGAAAGGCATGGTTTGAGAGCAGCATTCATAGGAGCTATTGAAGCAGCTACCTTGAGATGCCAGATTGCCACGGACAAAGTAAATGAAAGGATCATTAATGAATGAACCATTCTTTGGTTTCTATAAATTTCTACTTCATGAGAAATCTAAGTTACTTACACCTTAGAGTGATATGATAATCATGAAGTATGCTGTGGTAAGCATGACAGCATTTCACCACTTTACATGAACAAAGAGCACATAATTTTGGCTGTACTGTTTGAATGTAGCACTCTGCTTTGCTGAGATATACATGCATGGGATGCTGTTTCAGATATCATATAGTGATACTAATGACTCATAATTTCTTTCCCAATTTCATTGTTATTAACAAATTAAGGACCAAGGTTTACTCGGTGATTCTTTTAATTATATTGCGGTATCATTAGCATTATTCACTACATAAAAATTTGAATTAGTGTTTTTAAACTATTTTCAGATAAAGATAAGTATCACTAAAAAGCAATAATGTGGACAAATATATAAAGTGACAATGTGAGCATCTATTATTAAGTATGAGTTGGAAATAAAGTAACATGCAGAATTGAATATTACCTTATATAATAAACTACACTATTGATTTTAACTCTGTCAACGTTTTCTAGTATAATTTACTCTATATAATTATATCTTACTTTTCTAAGGAGTCAACTCTGTGGAGGATAACATGAAAAATAAATGGTATAAACATATGGTATAAACATATGGTAAAGGTTCCAAGCACTGAATTTATTACTCAAGATTATTCATTGTTCCTCAAATAATAAAAAATACTGATTATTTCAACTACCAAAAAGACGAATAACTTTAATTTTTCATTTTCCTTAAGTTACACCAAAAGCTATCAACCCATTGCTACACATGCAGAGTAAATATGTTTGCTCACTTTGGCAATCACTGAAGCATTATATTTACAGGCGGACAGCCTAAAAGGAATTTCAGTGCTACAGTGGCGTCCTCCGATAAACCCAGTGATCAGTATCATAACCAACGTATGATTGCTTTTAATTCTAGAAAGGGATGAAAGTAACCATCCTTCAATTTTAGTTTAACTTCATAGTACTATCAGCATCACATTTTTATTCCTATTTAAATCGATTCCATAAAAGAACTGCATCTTTATGCCAAATAATCACGCACGTCTTTTCTATAGCACCATATTAAACAAATGGGGAAAAGAATTGTTGCATCATTTTAATTTGTCAGACATTTCTATTAAGAATCTGAAGTAATTTGTACTTATTTACTTTCTTACTTACTTAATTGGCTTACCCTCCTCTTATGTAGGTCTGACATCCCCTAGGACTTCGAACCGTGCCTAGGGTCAGAGGCCTGTAGAGGAGCAGACGAACATTGAATCAGAGAATGAAGAATCCAGAAAGGAGAATCGGTTCGTAGTCAGTATGAGAGTGAGGAAGAAGATGATATGAAATTAAGGCGAAATGGAGAAAGGAAAGATGAAGATGGAGCAATTGGTGGAATAATGGATGGTGGGGGAAACCAGAGAACCCGGAGAAGGCCCGCCAAGACGCCGCTTCGTCCACCACAATCCCACATGCGGGCACCTGGGGTCGAATTCGGGCCGCCTTGGTGGGAGACGAGAGGCCTAACCACTTGGCCACGGCAATGATTAGTAATTGTGTTTTTGGAATAATAATCTAAGCGATTCACTCATTCGAAAACCTTACTATTCGACTATTTACCTGAAATTTGTTTCCACGGCAAATTAACTCCATGATCAACTAAGGGCCAGAGGCATGCTTACTGCTTACGATGTAGTTGTTATTTCCAGTCAGATGTGTTTGGACATGAGCCCGTTGTTAGATGGGGAGCTAAAATTAAGACGTAGTCCTCCTTCTACTTCATCAGAACCTCTTCCCATATCGTCAACTCTATTCTGAACTACCTTTATTCTTCACAGATGTTATGATATTCTGTCCAACCGTTATGAGCAAGCATTGATTTTCCGACTTCCATGAATGTTATATTTATTAGAGATTGTTTAATTTTAAGTAGTAGGAAAATGTGTCGGTTGTAGCTTTGGAACCTCTAAGATGCGTATATTGATCATCTGGATAACATCATAACCCCAACAAGGATTGTGGATGTATAGACGTCTGTCCAATGAATTGGATGAAGGTGGAATGGATCGTCTCCAGATCTGGATGCTACATATACGGTGTCGGTGAGAGATCCGGTATGGCAAATATCGCAGTTAGTAAAACAAAGTGTCACAATATGGCACAATCGATTATTTGACACTATATTTATGCAATGTAAAAGTACCTCTACGATGTCAAAGTAGCATGTTCCGACACATAATCAGAAGAAAACCCAGAAAGTATATTTATAATGATAAATCCAGTAGAATGAAAAACATTACGTCACAGCTATATGTCTAGAACAGTAAATCTGTCACGTTAAGGCGCTATCAGAGACGTTAACGTTATTATTAAGTGAGGGGAAAGAAAACCTACAACTCCATATAAACTCAGAGTAAATTCTCAAACACATGAGACAAACCAAAACAGCGTAAGTAATGTGCAAATAAACAACATACACGAATGCAGAGCCCTAAAATGGCAATGATTTTAGGATTCAGTATTATACACTCAAAATGGGAAAACCATCTGCATCAATTATCACTCGTAAGAGTAATTATTATGTAAAAATGAATATAAGCTTTGCCATAGCCTACATGAGACTTGCTAAATATTCCACAAAGTAGTGAATTGAAACAACATATATGATTCAAGAAGCAGTATATTATTGTGACAAATGATAATTCCAGTTGCTGTTAAACGCACTTAATATGCCACCTAGGTGCTCAGCGTAGCACAAACTTAAACGTGAGACACTTTTGACACATACTCAGAACATACCACCACTGATCTGTCCAATCGAATCACAAATGAATTTCACAGTCACAACTATCAACTGAGCTGCACTCGGTATAGTCCACTTTTAATCGTTCAAACCCTTGGACGTTTTTAGTGTACTTAATTTCGTAACTTGTTAACTAATTCTCCGGGCAAGAACAGCCCCAGAGCGCAATAATCTCGAAGGGAAGCTTATTAGAACCTGCCCAAAGGAATCTTCTGGAGCATAATTACCTAAACTGTGGGGAAGTGGCACATAATGAGCTGTTGTTCCGTTCGGGCTATTGTTCTAAAGCGTACCGGCCATTAATCTCACACTAGAGGTGTTGACGGGCCACTTCATGCACAGCCTGAACACGGACCTAAAAGTTCCCTGACCGCTGGCCTTCCATACGCGTCTTTCACAACGACCTCGCTTCTTGTGGGCATAACCGCATCCTGCGTCAGGATCGCCCTGCAGACCCGGGGATGTTCTTTGGGGATTCGAGCGTCACGTAGTTTCGGTCGAGTCAGAAGATCCTATTGCCGACGTCCACCGTCGTATTCTGGCTCCTGAGGAATTCCAGTTGCAGCATCACATCCTCAGTTATCCTCACGACGAACGCACAGACTTACAATGCTGTGCCGTAGGGTCAATTGCAGTGAGGCCACTCTTTCCACAAGCAAGGTGTCGCCAGATACTGTCACATTCTGATAGGGCCAATTCGGTTTCCCTGAGTGCATGTCCTCCGCCACGTCATGTCAGACTACAGTCACGGCTTCACCTTCGTCCACTAGTCTCTGGTACAGCTTTCCTTGTATGGAGTAGTCCGCGGAGAGGCTGTCATACACTGTTCTGTTAAGGTACACGGTGTGACTCGAGGGGTGATGATGACGTTCCCGAGGTGCCGTCGCCACGTTGGTCTTTCTTCGTTTCTCGCCTGCTCATCGTTTGTTGGTGGACAGTCCTTCATTAGGTGCCCTGGCTGTCCACACCCCTAAATCATACCGCTTGCTAATCTTTGGATTGGTTTTTGACAGCTTTCACGAGGTCTCTTAGCTGGCCATGTTCCCAACACACACCACTTGAAGATCTTGTCTCTGATATGATCATCTCTCCCCGTCAAATCTAACGCTCCTGGTTTCCAATCTGAGAGCAGCTGTTACCTTGGTCGCCTCCATCCGCAAGGCGGCTCTTAGCACCTCGTGGATGGTGTTTTAGTCGCCAAGTATCGGCTGCTGTCGTATCTCGGCGTCACGCACTCCGTTGACAAAGGAGTACGCAGCTTCCTGGGGCACATACAGGGAAGGAAGGTTCACCAGAGCGTTCTTTACCACTTCTTCAATTGCCAGCGTCAATTCCTGCAGCATCCCCCTGATTGTTGCAGTCATGATATGAGTTGACTACAATAGGCTGTGGCCAAGCGATGGCTCCCAAACCGGTTTGGAGGGTCTCCCAGGTATGTGCGGATACCGCCGACGTCTGAAGCACATTCAGAACTACATTTACCCGTCCCTGGAGGCTGGTTAACAACTTGCGTCTTCCTCCTCCGCTAGCCATCTATATGGGGCGACAGCGGCTAACTGACCGTGGACGACTTCAAAACTTAATGTTCCGTCCTATTTGCGTGACTTAACGAGCGCAGATGTTGCGTCGTGTCCTGGCATCCTGACCTTCAAGTCCTTAAGTCTTCCGCTAAGCATCTCTTCCATCAACACGTTTAGTTCCTTGGCACTGCCATCCACTCTTCCTTCTAGGACGCAAAGCTGTTTCCCGAAGTCCTCGGGTGCGTTAACGTGTTGATCAAGGTCTTTAACACTTCCGCAGAGCTCTTCCAGTGTTTGTTCACGTCGACTAGTTGTTCCACAATTTAGGTTTATAGTCCCGTCTTCATCTTGGACATTTCTTTTTCCAAATTCTCTATTCAGCACTCCACTTTCTCCTGCATCTTCTTCGTTGCAGATTACATTCTGTTCTCCATTTTCACTTTTGAAAAATTCACTATCTTTATTTCACTTCCCATCTCGTCCATCTTGTCCATCCTGGATTGCATTCTTTTCTCCATTTTGTCTATCCTGGATTCCAACTTCGTCTCAATCTTCTCCACTTTGGATTGCATTTCCGTCCTCATCCCCTACGTTCCAGGTTTCTTGGACTTCATGTCTCTTAATAATTATTGATATATATATATATATATATATGCTCCATCGTGGCGTTTAAATCAGCTCCTGATACCAATGTAACCAATGAGATAACCAGTTGCTGCAAAACATACTTTATTTGACAATTAGGTGCTCAGTGAAGCGCAAGCAAGCTTTACCTTACATTTGAGAGAGTTTTGACACACACTCAGAACAGAATACAGTCGATCCGTCAAATCGAATCACAACTGAACTGCAGAGTCACAACTCTCAATTAAACTGCCCTCGCACTTCCACTTTTAACTGTCTTAACTTTTATTACGGCTGAATGAAATTTTGTGGAGCAGCAATTATCCAAACTACGCGGAAGTGGCTCATAATGAGCGAGAAATAGCCCGAGCTCACCGAGGGTCTGCCGATAACTTCGTGGGCGCGGTCACGTTATTTATAGTAGGGGTAGGAAGTAAACCGGATACATTGAAGAAACCCACCGGTAATGCAAAACTCAGTAAGTAAAATGACTTCAAAGCGGAAACGCTATTAGGTTAGAAACGGCAGTATGGGAAAATGTTAATGTATTTATACATCAGGAGGATAGACCGTGAGATTCATATGGACTCATAGTGAAAGTTTCTACAGGCTTCCAGCAGGAGACGGTCACAGGAAAAACACTCTTTGGCGTAGTTATATGGTGAAAAAAAAACAAATAAGAAGCCCAAATTATTAAAAAAAAACAAGGAAGTAAATTTATACAATACAAAATTTAAACCGCAATATGCACGAAGTCAGCGTAAGACTCCACAGAAGTTATCCTAGAGCGTAAGAAAAGAACCTGTCACAGTAAAGCTCATATTATTATTATTATTATTATTATTATTATTATTATTATTATTATTATTATTATTATTATTATTATTATTATTATTATTATTATTATTATTATCAACGTCATTATCTTCATTATTATTAAATTGCACACGTTTTCAGTGAAAAATTATGTTGTATGCGATAACAAATTGATGTATAAAACTACGCTTTTATGAGAAAAAAATTACGCACTGTGAATTAGGGAAAAGTCACTAAAGCGAAGCGGCTGTTATATTCACGTTTTGAAACAAATGTATATATGTTATTGAAACTTCGGTATCGTGTTTTATGCGGTGCGATAAATAGTAATAGCAGTTGCGATAATACTTTATTACTGAAAAAAGTCACAAGCCCACTGAGAATAAGAAAATCTTAGAATTATTCACCCATATTGCTGT
Source organism: Deroplatys truncata (assembly GCA_030765065.1). Taxonomy (NCBI): domain Eukaryota; kingdom Metazoa; phylum Arthropoda; class Insecta; order Mantodea; family Mantidae; genus Deroplatys; species Deroplatys truncata. The sequence continues at coordinate 409,200,679 of CM060990.1, forward strand.
GAAACAATTTGAAAAAGCTGACATGGTACATGAATCACAGAGGTTTAATGTTTCTGAAAAGTCCACAGAGAACGTTCGATTTTTGTGATGGAAGATTGATTTATAAAATACAATAAAGAATTTCTCGATATTGAACAATAATGAGAGAAATAGTACGCATTGTATATATAGCGTAGTTAAGTTATATTCGAAACCACTCGCGGCCTCTTTCTACTGCGCGAGACAGTCGGCAGAGGTGGACTAAAATCCTTAATGAGTGCATGCAACAAGAGAGGTGTTTGATGACAGAATAATTAGTGTGAATTTGTGGCCCCCTTGTTCTCCTGGCCTAACTAGTTGTGATTTTTATTTATGGGGTTCTTTAAAAGACAAAGTGTATCGTTCCAATCCTCGCACACTACAGGAATTTAGAGAAAACATTGTGCAAGTAAACACTAGAATTCCTGCTGCTGAGCTTCGGAGAGTGAGCGAGAATATTTGTTTGAGAGCAGAAGGTCAACATTTCCAGCATCAATAAGGTGAGGATTTTAGTCCGCCTCTGCCGGCGTAATTTACCCGGCGACTGCCGGCTGCCTCGCGCAGTAGAAAGAAGCCACGATTGGGTTCGAATATAATTTAACTATCCTATGTATATATATGTGTGTGTGTGTGTGTGTGTTTGTGTGTGTGTGTGACGTGGTGCACGAATCACAGAGGTTTAATGTTCCCGAAAAGTCCACAGAGAACGTTTCATTTATGTTATGGAAGATTAATGCATAAAAACAATAAAGGATGTCTCGATATTCAACATTAATGAGAGAGACATTACGCATTGTAACGTAATGTATGAGATACCAGATACATTTATAACAGTTGCGTCAATACTTCCTTAATGGGAGAAATAACAAGCAAGATGGGAATAAGAAAACGGTAGGTGTACTGGCCCTTATAATGTGAAAACTACGGGAAGAAGCCGAGACTAATTATATTGAAAACACTGCACACAAATCATAGAAGTTGAAAGCAGAAGCTATTTCTTATTGCCCTTCGATATGGTGTAATAACTTTCACTAACTCTGCATTAAGAGCACAAAAACAGACGATACAGCCACGCATTCACAACAAGTTAATCATCAAGTCTCCTATCAATAACTCAATTCACTTAGAGCCAGATGTCAGGTATGTCTATACTGGGGTCTCCGCAGTCCAAGTGGGAAAACCATCCATCACTAATGAGTTAATTAGCCTTTAGGTCTGAAATTAAAATAGGATTTGATAAATCCGGTTTAAGTGGTAGTGATAAGTGAGGAGATAAACGTTCAGCTTAGACAGTTCTTCACTGTCTCAACAATCAATAAAAAAATTTATTTAACACGTTAGGCTCAAATGTCGGCGGTAAATGAATGTCTCCAATGACCAACAAGTCTTGCGTAATATGTTGATTCAACATGCCTTGGTTAAATAAAATTTTTTTCTACCGGCAGTAAAACATGTTGAGTGCTATATGTACTCGCCTGGCTCAGTGCAGACACGACTAGCTTCAGCCAGACATGATGCATACAACTGGTCCATACATATTATTCAGTTCTAGTGATACAAATGGAATGGACAAAATAGAACATAATACAATTAATTAATTAGAATCATGCAAATCCGCCATTTGCTTTATATCTCTAAAGCCTACGCAAAATAAAATCAAGAAAACGGAGGGTATAGTGAGCTTGTGCGTATTTTTAGACATAGAAGAAGGAAAAAAGGGTTTAAGCCTAAGCTCTGTTCAGCTGATATGGCTCTTCTGAAATTCGTCTCCTGTTTTTTCAATTGCTGGTGAAATTCTTACAGTCAGCAAAAATTGAAATCTTCTTTCGACATTCTTAGAAAACTCGTTATGCGTAATCTACCCATAACTTACAGTTCGGACGAAATGCTATTTACATTGTTTCATTGTTTACAACTTTCTCTTTATTCTTACGCCTGTTTCACTAGCACACATTGTGACCACAAAGGCTGATTTTCGAGGCAGTGGAAACTCCCTTTTATGGATAATGCGTGTTTTTAAGAGACTTTACCGTAAATGTGTCTGAAAATGTATATTTATTGAACGTAATGTGTGTTTAGAGTACGTGTAACGGGTTTTGAGCAAATAATGAACAAATTTATATTTTCTTTTCCAGGAAGTATGATTGCCCACATATCTCAAAATCAATCAATAGGTAACTTGCCTCCTACGCTGAAATTTTCCATTTTTAGAACAGGAAGAGAAATGAAAAGAGTGACCACAAAATATGCTAAGCAAATAGTTGTTTAAATAGATGAAGCACAGCAGACGAGATTCACGTGCCTAAGCGACGACAGCATGAATGGAATACTAGGCAACTACAGCCTTGTACATATATCATGGGCAGGAACAGACAGGGGAATTTGAGACGTTTAACGTAAATTTAGAAGCTGCTGTGGTATGTATATGTGTTAAAAGCAAATTTGTTGTGTAAACTAATATAGATATCCCAAATATATGGAGGTATATGTCTCCATTTCTTCCGTTATAGAATGAGGGCTTAAGATCGAGCAATATGGGAACTTGAAATTCTAACGAGGTAAATATGCAGGTTAGGTTTGAAATAATCTCAACAATCGTTATGTAGTATCACTATATATTTCGAATAATTGACATTAATATTATTGTTATGTGGTTTATATGAGCCGAACAACAGCTTCATTGAACTATATAAGGCGATTTACATGAGTGGCTTAACGAAACACCCGGTGAGAAATTATTTAAAAACGACATTTTCTAAGCTCTTATGGATAAAAGCATTCAATTCATTCTCATTAACTAATATTATTATTGTTATTATCAATAGGAGTATTATTAAACATTCTTAGACATTTAACTGGTCTCACAATAATTGCCGGCTTTATTTCCAAGATAAGTACATTTGTTTGCAATATTATTATTTTGTTGGCTATTTTCGAAAACAAATGGCGGCTTTATATCTCACAGTTCGAGTAGTGTGATGCCGATGATTTTCCTGTATGAAATTTAATCGAGAAGAAAATAATTCTCTTTTGCCACACATCCCTTAAACATCATGCTATAATTTTGAGGACGACCTTAATTTTGAATTTTTTTCCAGTGTAGCCCGAATGATTTACTTTCCTGCTTCTTTGGATGCAATGAGTAATGTTAATGGCTTCACTACAGTACTAGAATTGCTCCAGAGGGCATAGTCAAACTTCCTATTGGGTTGATATTCCTTCCACACCAGAGGAATTCCAGTGTGCTTTTGCAGGGAGTATAGTGATTTTATACTTGTATAAAGTACTTGACTTAACACGTTCTCGACTGTTGAATTCTCTTCTATGAACTAGAACAGTGTTCAAATCCTTTGAAATTGTATCCAAGTCTTCATTAGTGAATGACCACAAAAATAATGAATATCAAATGTCAAGTGTGGAAAAGTTGATCATAATCGGTATACCAGTTTGTTAATCCTTGCCAATGCACTCAAGACTCGGAAGAGGATGAAAAGAACGATACAGAGCGCTTGATAACTTTTCGTTAACATAATAACACGTCCTCGACTGATGAATTGTCTTCTATGAACTAGAATATTTTTCAAAATCTTTGAAAGTGTATCCGAGTCTTCATTAGTGCATGGTTTCGTTTGAGCCCCATGATTAAAATTAGTTCATTCAATCGGGAAGTACTTTCATATAATTTCCTTTCCGAATCTGATTGTTTTAAGGTGTACCTGATTACCTAGCATGTAGCTTCCACCAGCGTAGCGTACTTCATATATAATAATCATATCATCAGCATTCTAATTTGTGTGAACTTTATTCAAGTATTTCGAAATAGTTTTATCACCCACCTTGGAGTGTGCTTGCTTTTGAATGTTCAGCATATCATGAAGCGGCTCGGTTACTGGTTGAAATGCTTTGGATATTACCCTGTGGGTTTCAAACTTGTGACTTTCACTGCCAGCAACTTTTCTCTTACAGCATTGGCATGCCTAACTGCAGATTCCGTAAGTCTTATTATCTCCAACACCATCTTGAAAAGAATCAATTAACTTCTCCGTCGCAGTTTATAATATGTGATCTGAATTTATACGAGTTTGTATTCTCAGTGTATACACAACCTTCACTATTATCTGCACCGAAGTTCTCAGGCGCTCCGTATCATTCTTTTCATCCTATACCCGAGTCATGAGTGCATTAGCAAGGATTGAACATACTGGTATACCCACTATGGTCGACTGTTCCAGGTTTGACGTTTGATGTTCATGATCTTTGTGGTCATCCATAAATATTTTTATATTTATTTCTAATGTATTCCGTATATTTTTTCTAAGCATTTGATTTGGGAGTATTCAAAGTCTAACCTTACTGGTTGGTTGGATCTTCTAAACTCGAAATTTGTTTCATCATTTCTAGTTTATTCATTTTCCCGTCTCTTATACTCTAAGGTTGGTTTATCTCTATCAAAAGTCTCTGCAATTTTCTTACTAGAATTCATTAGAGTATCCGTCGTCTCTTTCGTAGAATTGATTAGAGTATCCACTGTATGCACAGTCTTGTTCAAATTTGCAATGACAACTACCAGTTTTTGTCTATATGCTTTTGGATTTACTTGGGCATGTATCGGTTTAATTGCGGTCCTATCTCGTATAATTTTTTATAACCAGACCCCTAGCTTACCTTTTATTTACAGCATCATATCTCCAAGAGGATTTACTATCTACGCGAGTATTTTTAACAAATAAAGTATTACCATCAGCATCCAGTGGTTGCGTTCGAGAATTGATATACTGAGAAATGAACTTTCTATTCGATACAACATGGTCATGTATTGGATCTAATAATACTCTTAATCTAAGTTTTCAAATCATAATGTTATTTTTCTGCTCTTTCTTGAAAATATATCTCTCAAACATTTCGTCTATTCAGGTCTTAGCCGTAACCTCAATTTCGTCTGCACTTTGCCGAGCGAAAGCACGCAACCTATTCTCGTTTGTATCTAGGTGACCTTTTATTGGATGCATCATAATCATCTTCATGATCATGCACATTATACACACCCTTGTTCCTGAATTGATGGCTCCGTCTTCCATCCCTATTTATAATAACGCATTGAATAGGGAGCTTTCTGACTTGGTCAATATATGGGATTCGAAGATATTGATACTCATGGATAAAACCCCTTCATTATATTCATTTATTCACTTTTATATATGACAAATCCATTTCTGTATGATTCATTATGCAGAAGTACTTCAAGAACTATAACAATGAAAGCACTTCCAACAGAGCATTTCCACACATTTTTACATAAGGCATTAAATGCATTGAAAGTCATATCCGTCTTAATATAATCTTCATATATACAGGCTGGACTATTTAAGCTGAAGCTGTATAATATCTCCAAAAATCAGCGTTCTATAAAGACATGGTTTGAATAAAAATTGTTTGATATTATGGGGAAATTAAATTCCACTAATCCTGTTTTATTTGAAGGACGTCTTGATGATTATTTTAGGTTCAAATTAACTTGACCCTAATTGTAGAATCCTATATAAAATTAAATTGACCATAAATGACTATCATAATATCCTGTAAACAAAACACAACTAATGGCATTTACTTTCCATCATAATAACAAGGAAATCTTATTAGGGAAACGTTTTTCTACAACGCTTAGTTTTGGAGATATTGCACAGCCACAACATAAATGGTCCACCTTGTATGTATGTATGTATATATATATATATCAGCTGAGTCAGCAGCCCCTAGGTATTATATCTACGCAACCCGTTGTTTATAGCTCTAATGTGAAAACATTGACCCTTTTAGCAAACAAACAGATGTTATAGCTCTAACCTTCTATTCGGTACTATACGCAACCACCATTAATGGTCAAAGGCCTGAATAAGATAAGGAGCTGCAAAAGGCTTAAAAAGACGACTCTTCATGGATATAATGCTTGCAACGTTCTCCCAAGATGCGGGACAGAGTACGTGGGTTCTGGCCGAGTGGGTTAGCTGACGGAGTGTGGTAGAGCAAAAGGTAGCTTCGGAGGTTCGAATGCAATACTTACATCTAAGTAGCTTGGTTCTTTTTCTTTTTTTTGTCCTTGTGTTTATTTTCTGTATTTTAGTATACTAATTCATTTAGTTTGGTTATTGGCGCTCCTGTGAGCCAAGGACAAAAGAATTACAATCAGATAATAATTGGGTATCATGCTTACCCTAATAATCTGTACCGCATCTGGTGTTCTAAATCGTGTTATATAGTTAACATTCATTCTTTTGGGTGCATATCGACGCAATTAAATCTAACAGTTTTTGTTTAATGTTGAAACCTAATGTTTTAGTTCTTCTACTGGCAAAGGAGTTGCAAATGTGCTAAGTTCACGAGTAAACAGAATAATAATTTGTTAAAGAGCTTGGATTTCATAAACGAAGTAAATGTTCAAAATGACGACATCCTTCAGCAATGTCCATTTGGGCACTTTGCCGGAGAGGCTTTCTTGCATGCTGTAACATGTGCGGTGTAATCTACCTGCATTCTTCACGTATGAGTGCACGTAGATGATTGGGCTTTGCGGTTTTTGAGCGTAGACACGTTCCTTTAAATGATCCCACATGAAAAAATCCAGTGGGGTGAGATCAGATGATCTAGGGGCCCATGCGATTGGTCTCCCTCGGCCAATCAATTTTTACAGATATGTTCCATGTAAGTGATTTCATTCAATCAGTGACCAGCTGCATCCTGCTAGATCCACATTCCTGTCCTTTTCACTAGTTACACATCTTCTAATAGCAATGGCAACTCTTCTTGTAGAAATGCAAGGTACTGTGGTCCTGTGAGGTTGTCTACAAAAACGTACGGCCCAAGTAATTGGTCGCCCAATATTCTGTGTCCATTATTAATGATCCACTCTGGAATGCAGCTTCTCACATCCATTGAGGACTCCTATACTCCAGTAGTGCATGTTTTGGCGGTTAACAGTTCCGTTATTGTGGAATGTTTTGCATCAGTGAAGAGAACATTTCCTAACAATCCTGAATCCATTTGCGCTCCGCTGCTGTAGCCATTGAGCATATATCACTCTCGCTTGAAAGTGGCGTCCGTGGAAATCCTGGTGTAGTTGTAGATGGTACGGATTGGTATTTATTTTGGTTCAAAGTGCGTTCACTGAGGACCGACTTGGACTTATGTACAGATCTTATGCTATGGCCCTTGAACTTCTATGTGGATTGTTTTATATTGCGTTTCGTACAGCGTCTTCATAGCCTCCTAAAGTTACTGGAGCATCGCGAACAGGTGCTGCTCTTGCAAATCGTCCTGTTTCACGAAGTTGTCCTTCAATCTTTCGAAAATTGTCTGCAGTAGGTGCCCTCCTTCCTGGAAACCGTTCTTCATATAGGCGCCTTGCTGACAGTGCATCACACCTTGTTTATCCATAGATCAACAGCATGACAACATACCCGTCATTTGTATACATTATGGCAGCAGCCATGTGTGGTAGAAGGGTTTCAAATACTCAGTAAATAATGGAGAGCTTATTCACACCAAGCATTGACGCAGGAACAAATAGCTAAAGCCGCTTTACATGTTTGAAGTGTTTAAACTTGGTTGAATATGTCATGCATGATACCGCGCACAGTAAAATACCTACTACGAAGTATAAATTATGCACCTGTTAGCGGAAAACATGTCGATTATTCTGTTTTGTACACCTTATAATATTATCAAAAGATTCTTTGTCCCATAGTATAAAATTATAGGCGCAAAGAGATAAAACAAAACGTAATAGAAGGTTTGAACTTAACACGAAGTATTTGAACCTAACCTGAAGTGGCACAGTGGCAATGCAACCATAAAAATACCATTCGGCCAATTCTGCGATTCGAGTTGTGGTTTCTATACGAATAAGTAATTGCAGAACTCAGATCCCACCTCGAACTTTTACACGCTTTTTGAAGCTCCATACAGTGTTTGGAGCTCTTTTTGGTAGTTTTAACTACATAAACAAGCTGCATCAGCCATTTCAGTTACTGTATAAACTGAAATGTGCCATAGTTTCTGACAGAAGCGAAATTATTTACCTAATACTTCGTATTTTTTGACAAGGCTGTACAAGGCCTTTGTTGGCTGACGGCTTTAATCCAATCTGTCGCACTGCGTATATCGGCCATTTTGTTTTCAAATAGTTATGTCAATCGATGCATGTGATATTTTGTTCTTCAGCGGCGTTTTCAAAGGTGTGTATGAATGTATGCTAAAGAATAAAAGTTTGTAAAATTACTAAAAGTGCTACTGCAGCTCTCAGTGTCAGGGTGGGATGTTTTTGGCATCGACATACATGACTATTGCATTCTGTCCCGTAAATCACTTATGTACTGATTTATCTATTCCTCCTGCATAAAGTGTTATGCAAATCATCCATCAGAAGGCATTCAAGAAAGGCGTAAGTCGCATATGTCGCTTAGCACGTTGCATAAGTTCAAAAATAAATAGGAGTTGCTGATTCACCTCAATATATATATATATACACTTCAAGTTTAGTTTCTATTGTCTAGAGAATACAGTCATATTTTCATAATCTCTAATTCAATTCTTGACACTCTGGCAAATAATTGAGCTATGTATACAGAATCAACATTTTGATGCCTATCCATGTTGTAATAAGAAGAAATCTTGTCTTGCTTTTTGTCCTTTACATCACGGTAAAGATTGAATTGTCTGTTGCATCAAACCGTAGCACCACTTCAACTGCATTCGCATAATCATTTGCAATTATATCCGGTATGTCCTAAAGCACCTGGAACAAGTGTTAGGCTCATGACGTAGAATGGTGACGACGCCATCAACGACTTCACCACATGTCACGGACGGCATAGGCTCCTATACCGGTTGTGGCGTAAGCTTCTCTTTGCCCAAACCAGCGCCAGGACGGGAACGCAGCACAGGGATGACATTGTGAGGGAGTTATATGTTACGTTTAGCTGGAAGGATGGTGAAAGGTGGTACTAATAGACTTTGATTTTTCTTCCAAGAGGGATTTTAATCTTTCTAAGAACTAATCTAAGCTACATTATAAGTGGGAGAGAGTTAGACAGGTTAGGTTGTTATCTGTTAGGCGGAAGAAGTCCTAACTTCCCACCTCGTGGTGCCTAGGGCATACTGCAAAATTATATGTTAGCACAAAATGGATTTCAAAAGTTTACCGGTACAGATTTCTGGTAAGTAGCGATCGACTGAACGCGCACACTCAAAAACACTCCTTAAGTTTAAATACTCTACGAGAATGCTGACTATACTCAGCTGGTACTGACGTATCTCTTGTCAGGAAGAAATGCTAATCCACGTAATAGTGATAAAGTGATCCTTCCCCTAAAAATCCATACGACCAAACTCCATCTTCCATAAGCATCCGGGAAATGACCAGTCAATGCTAAAGCACATTCCATGCATTTACTTAAACGAATTTGTCCTGAATATCTCAAACCTTATAAAATCATATTTGTAACGTTCTTTTAAACAACTATAGCCGCCACAAACTCACCCGTGCCAGCAAAATATCTACAGCTGTGATAAAACCTAACACTGAAAACAACAAAGAAACTAAATACAAAAGTAGGGAAGATTAAACCCGGAGAGAAAATAATACAGCACATACACTGACATTGTATTTGATGGCTAGGCAGAATAGATAGCTGAGGACAGGTCAAGAACGGAGTAGTGAGGGTCGAGGAAAATAACTTTTACGCAGGGGAGGGGGCGAAAAGAAAAACCGGGAGAGCACAAGCAAACACAGTAGTATTCACCATGACATACTCATAAATTGATAGCAGCCTAGTCTCCGTTACACCAAGCAAATGAAGGTCCTGAGGAGCACAACTAAGCACACTGGTAAAACCTCGTATGAGCAAGCGTGAGACTGAGTTCATTTCTTCTGCTGCAGTCATTGTCAGTCGACGTATTTCTCACAAAAACAATAACATAAGTCCGTAGTTGAGGCACTGTATAAAACATAACGTAAATCTGAAAGGAAAGTCTCTGAGGTACACTTAACACTTCACTGGGGAATAGAAAAACATACGCAGTCACTGAAGCGTCCGTGCAGGCATGAAAGTTAGAGGAGGTAGACCTGATAAGTCCTTGATCATATGGTACAGGCCTAACTGCAAAACAGAAAGGTTCACACTCCTTCGTCGACAGCCATTCGGCGCACACATACTATCGTGCTCAACAATGTCCATGACGGAAAGTAGTTCCCCGAGCCCATAATGCGAAGGCGAGTAGTGCCGGAGCAACATTCTGGGCGTGTCCTCAAATACGAGCGCAGCATGAAGCACCTGAAGTGGGCGGATTCTTTGTCAGCGAGTAATCGGATGGCATGGGAAGGAAGCCAGTAGATTGCACCACCCAGGAATAGCTCAAAAAAGAAGAATGGGTTGGTAAAACGTAGAGGAACGGAAATAATATGTGAATCGAAAGATGGGGAGCGGAGTTAATTTAGGGATACGCTCACTAGCAAGGGGGTGGTTGTTTGAATAAACAAAGACAGAATTTATACAGTATATAACACATGAGGGGCAATGAAACAACTGGGGCTACACAACCTAAAACCATTAAAATACCTGCGGGAATACAGCGCTGAATAGAGACCAGGATTGACAAGCATAAAGATCGTCGTAACAACGTGAGAGAAAGCATGCAGCGTTAACACAAATTTTGCAGAAAAATAAAAAATAAACAGGAGTTCGACCATGCTGTCTGATTAATCTAAAACAAGTGTGGTACAGAAATGGTTGCTGAGTCATTAGTGACATATCAAGATATATGTATGAGCTGTGTGTTTTCACATAGATAGCATAAAGTTATGGTGTACAGCTGTGCAATCAGCATACGCAGAACATAAAGGAAATATTCGAGTGAGTATATAGAACCTAAATTATAATTCTATGACACACATTAATAACAAGAGATGTATCCCAAATAATTAAAATGCCATATGTTGGCTTTATGTCATAGCATCTGCACAGTACTTCTCGAGATCAGATCACAAAGAAGGCCATGGGGTTTTAACCTGAGTGGGCTGAGAAAAACCTAGCGTCACTTCCTTTAACACTACAACAATAATACTAATCCTCAACATTATCACAAAACTTGATACAACAATAAATATCAGCACCAGAGACCGTGAAGATTTAACTCTGGGAAAACGTCAATAGACTGTTTCTCAAAACCCACAATGCCTTCGCCGCGAGACCCTTTATGCGCAGAAACACACAAAGAATTATTGGGGTCTCTGATAGGTCGCACCTTAAACCTAGCAAAGCGCAATTACTCAAGCAGAGAAAGATAATATCAGATAGAGAGTTAGTACATAAAATTCATAACACTATAAAGGTGACGAGTGTGGGGCAGGCAAACCCAACGAAAATATGTTAAAATTAGATTAGAAGCATAACCTCTAGGGTGTGCCATCTGTATAGCTTTTTGTCAAAAGAAGGCCGGAGTAGAGGCTCTGTCGAGGGTCGAACTCGAGGGGACTGCTAAAGATTTGTAACCAGAATCATGTCGTTTCCAGGCGGGTAATGGAATTTCACTGAAAAGCAAGGGTTAAATACGGCTGTGAAGCTAAAAAATCTGTAAAAAGGCTTTAAAGCTCATATAAGTAACGTAGAAGACGAAAAATAAATAAGTGCCAGGAGGGTATTGGAAATAAAGGGAAATGCATTCAAAGTTGTAACCGGATTAACAAAGACGTTGCAGTTCTGGTGTGGAAGCTATGTTCGTAGGAGTATGAATAGCTATAGATGATTGCAGAAAATCCTGCTCTATAACCAGCGACAGGCTTTAAATTAATCCAATCCCTAGGGAATAGAGAAAATATAGTGGGAATGGAGGAATGGATTCTTAATAGCTAAGTGTCCCCGATAGCATTACATCAACTGTCCCAGTTGTTAGCAGTAACAACATATGGTGGCGAATCCTGTACAGAACGTGCGGAACCCGCGAAGGTATTGCAAAGAACAGTATATATAGTACCTAGATTACATAACACAAAAAACATACTATGTACTATGAGATATACAACACAGAAAAACTGACATAGAAATTAAAATAATTCATTTGGTGACTCACGACACCGAATGAGAGCATACGCATAGTGTTTAAACAGCAGCATTATGATCGACAGTAAGAAAGTAGGAAATAGGGAGGAAGAGGCATACAAACGACCGTTAATGGAAAACTCCATAAGGCACTGGTAGATTGCCACGAACTATGGCCGGTGAGAATGTTGACACTAAATGATCGTACCGCACAAGAAACGCTGCATGAAAACCGGAAGCTGAATTACATTTAGCACAACTAAATGAAGTTCCAGAGGCGACCTGAATGGAAATAGATGAGCAAGAAGCAATAACGTGTGTGTAAATCTCCAGAAAGTGCTTGAAGAACGCTTTCGGTGTGGATTTAACACAAAGGATTACACCAGTCTGCATGATATCGGATTAGAGAAAACTAATAAGTGAGTCTGACTCACTTTTTATGCTAATTTTGGAACTGATTTTAGTTGTTTTCTATCACGTACAGTTTTTTCACAATTTCACTTCAAAGATATAGAGTTTAGCCAGTAGATGAGTATTGTTGAAGGAAAATTTATCACCTCTTGGAGGGAAATTTCTCAACACACACTTGTAAGTCTTTAGTTGTTACACCTGTAGATGCTGGTTGCTATCTGTAATTTAGGCATTGTTGTTAATATCAGAGGCTTGCATTAGCAGTATTATATCGTGATTGAAGTTATAAATACATTATGTCTACACGCAAGTGTGTGAACAATCCAAATGCTTCCTGCTACATTTGTGGAAATTATACAGTGATTCAGTTACAGTGATTATACAGACCTGATATAACAGACTTTGTGAAAAAAGTGTACCATGCTTATTTTAAAATGAAACTTGTTGACCAAGACAAGGCCCGAGCTCCAAAGACAGTTTGTCACTATTGTGTTGAGAGGCTAAGATTGTGAATAAAAGGAAAGAAATCATGCATGGCATTTGCAATTCCTATCGTGTGGAGTAAGCCTAAATACCACCTTAAAGATTGTTATTTCTGTTTAGTTAATGTTCAAGGGTGCAATTCGAAAACTAAGAAACACATTGTGTATCTATGTATTCCTTCAGCCATCAAGCCAATTCCACACCGAGAAGATCTGCCTGCTCCTCTTCCTCCAGCTGTTTTGGAGAACTTGTAAAGAAGATGGTGTTGAAAAAGAACCTCATGCAATCACCGAAGACGATTCTGATGATGTCTACCGTATTGAATACGATGTAACTCCACAATTGTTCTCTCAGAGTGAACCAAATGATCTGGTACGTGATGTGAATTTGTCTAAGGAATCTGCAGAGTTACTAGGCTCCCGTCTTAAAAATAAGAATCTTCTGGAACCAGGAACACATTACTCATGGTACAGACACAGAGAACAAGAGCTAGTTCCTTTTTTCTCATAGATCGAGTCCTTGGTTTACTGCAATAACATAAAGGAGTCAATGCACTTTTATGACGTTGAACATGATCCTACTCAGTGGAGACTTTTTATAGATTCATCAAAGAGGAGCCTGAAAGGCGTGTTCCTGCATAATGGGTATGTGTATGGGTCCATTCCTGTCCCACATTCAGTACAAATGAAAGCGACAGTTGAAAACATAAAGATACTTTTAACAAGTATCCAATATGAGGAACAGAAATGGCGTATCTGCGGTGATTTCAAAGTTATTGGAATACTATTAGGACAATAAGCTGGGTTCACCAAAATGCCTTGTTTTCTGCGCGAATGGGACATTCGGGCAAAGCAAAGAATTTGGAGTGCGAAAGTATGGCCACAGCGGATTAACTTGTTGCCTGGAACAAAAAAACATCCTGCACGAACCGCTAGCAGAGAGACAAAAGAAATTGCTTCCGCCACTACACATAAAATTGGGCTTGATGAAGCAATTTGTAAGGTCTCTATCACAGGATGGACCCTGCTTCAAGTACCTTTCCAAGAAATTTCCCTTCATTACACAAGACAGATTTAAGCCTGGAATTTTTTTGGTCCTCAAATAAAGAAATTCATGAAGGATGAAGACTTTGAGAAGACACTGAATGAGAGAGAAACAGAAGCATGGACCGCCTTCCGATTAGTTACTTAAAACTTCTTAGGCAATAACAAAGATCCTAATTACAAGGCCATTGTTGAAACAATGTTGGAGAACTTCAAGAAGATGGGTTGTAACGTGAGTGTAAAGGTGCATTTTGTGCATTCACATATCGAATACTTTCCAGAAAATTGGGACATTACAGTGAAGAGCAGAGTGAACGTGTTCACCAAGATATTAAGGAAATGTAGAGGAGGTACCAGCGGAGATGAAATGAAACTATGATGGCCGACTACTGTTGGATGTTGAGGAGGGACAGTCATCTTCAAGGATCTGCAAGGAAGGCAAAGAAGAGAAAGTTTGAAAAAAATTAAATTAAACACTTTGGCTTCTTGTTCTGTTAAAATGTAGTCATGAAATAAATTAGGGGAGTTCTTAAGAGTATTCTTAAAATGTTTCTTGAATAAAACTTTACCTTGTGTGAAATGGTAAAATTATCAAAACATTGCTTCTTATTTTGTGTAAAAACCCAACGTGATAGAGAAAAACGGAAGTTATTTCTGGAATCAGCATAAAAGCGTGATTCAGGAAAAATTACTTTTAAGAAGTCATCTGACAAAGAGTTTGAAAATGCAGACTGGTGTTATCAGTGATGTGTATAAGGTGAACTTCAGCAGGGAATACCGTTTACACCAGGCACCAAAAACAGCGAGTATCTACCCAGTTATAATATACAGGGTGAATCACCTAAAACTTGCACCGCAAATATTTCGGAAATGGAAAATGCTATTTATGTGCAGTTTTCACAGCATTGATTGGTAGTCAGGGCCTCGTACATTTAGCCTATAAACAGGTTTTAATAAAACTGAGAATGTGTATTTTTTAAGCAAACATACAATTTTTAAATGGAAAAATGACTAGTTGCAACAACAGAATAAAGGTAGGGTAAATTACAATGTCAATGGTCTTTGTTGCAGGATTCTAGTGCAAGTGCTTTACGAGAAATCGTATTTTGAAAAGTTTCCACCCCGACAATTATTTGTCCCATTTAACCTGCTTAGTTGCTAGGTATGATGTTGTATGTTTGTTTGCATTGTGTTTTCTGTTCACTGATTGCATTGCGACTTTATGGTCAGTTAGTTTGTTACCGTTCAAGTAGTAAGTCGTGTGTGGAAAATGGGGTTTACTAATGCAGAAAAAGTCGA
Organism: Deroplatys truncata; assembly: GCA_030765065.1. Lineage (NCBI taxonomy): Eukaryota > Metazoa > Arthropoda > Insecta > Mantodea > Mantidae > Deroplatys > Deroplatys truncata. The sequence goes on from CM060990.1 coordinate 409,216,025, forward strand.
CATGCTCATGCTGTATGGAGAGTGTAGGAAGAATGCAGTACGTTCATTTACGGTGTAAGTGGAAACATATCCCAATAGATGTCAACCATCTCGGCAATTATTTATCAACCTCTTCAACCAATTGCGTGAAAGTGTTGCTGTAACACCTAGAAAACGTAAAAAAACAAATGCGTGAATTGAGAAGAGGCTGAAATTAATGTTTTCGCTGGCGTTACAATAGATCCGCAAATTAGTTCCCACATAATCGCACGTGGAAGTGGTATAAGTCAGGCAACTGTACTACGCATTCTCCATCGAAATAGGTTCCATCCCTATCACATCTCTCCATCAAGAGCTGCATAGATACGGTTTTGAGAATCGTGTTAACCTTTGTACAGAGACATTAAGATGTGATACTCTAGATTCATCAAGTATCTTGTTTAGTGATGAGGCAACATTTACTAATCATGGCCAGGTAAACCGCAGAAACATGCACTATTGATCTGTTGGCAATCCCCGTTGGCTTCGCCAGGTGGAACGTCAGCGTCCATGGTGTTTAAACGTGTGGTGTGGGATAGTGAACCATCAGCTCATAGGCCCTTTGTTCATAGAAGAAACAATAACCTCGCACAAGTATCGCAGTCTCCTGACAGATTATCTGCCACAGATGCTAGAAAACGTTCTTTTGCTGACTTGGAGGAACATCTGGTACCGGCCTGATGGTTGTCCAGCCCATAGTGCACGAAATACTACAGCTTATCTTAACGGATTGTTTCCAAATCGTTGGATTGGACGAAGAGGACCTTGGCCGGCCCGTTCACCGGATCTGACCCCTTTAGGCTTTTTTCTGTGAGGAAGGCTGAAAGACGCTGTCTAAAAGGATGTGCCAACTACACCAGACGATATAAAACGACGTATTACTGCTGCCTGATCTGAAATTTCCGCTGAAATGCTAGAACGTGAGCAGAAGGCTTTCCATAACAGACTGGAAGCGTATATTGAAGCTGCCGGTGGTAATTTTGAACACAACCTTTGAAGGGCTATGTTCTCTTTACTTGTAAGAATCCACGGAAGTATTGTAATTCCCTTTTGTTTTTCTTTAGTTTGTGCTACTACAGGTTGTATTCTAATTTACCCATTTAAAAATTGTATGTTTTCTCAAAAATACACTTTCTCAGTATTATTAAAATCTCTTTATAGGCTAAATATACGAGCCCCTGGCTAACAATCAATGCTGTGAAAACTGTACATCAATAGCACTTTCCATTTCCGAAAACTTTGCTGCAAGTTTTAGGTGTTTCACCGTGTATATATATAAAACGCCTGAACGTTCCAGACTTAATTGCGCATAGTTGCATACACTCAAAACATGTTTACAAGACTCACATGCAGAATTGTTTCTCTTGCGGGGGCCTAAAAGAGATAAGCTACTAAGCCAAAATGAAACATCTTGCACAAAGTGCGAAATGAGTATGCTTTAAAAAAGCATACCGAACATGCTGCATACTGCTACACTGCCTAGTGAAAGACAAAAGCTAGCATAAATAACTCTTGTGTTGCGTACCTATCCCGCTCCTGAAAGTAATATCATATTTCCCCAGAATATTGTCTGTACCATACACAAAAACAAATTAAGATTCAAGAGCGTCCATATCAGATACTTTTAGTTATCCGTAAACTACAGTAACATTTTAGATCCTTTCTGAACCGTATACGAAAATCAATATATTGAAAAAATGACCAAACGCGAAAGCTTTGCCATTGAGTGAGAAAAATCAGAATTGCAAATACACCGTAAATGTGGCAAAAGGAAGTGTTGGTATTTCACACCTGCAAAACGTAGGCGTCCTATGAAAGTGGGAACAACAGGATAAATATTTCTGAATAAACTACTGCACAACAAACGACGAACATCGATTCTTCAGAGAAACCACGTTGTAGGATAAGTTGCGGATATACCTTAAAAGAATTTGAAGTGAAATACCAGATTTCCTGCAATGAATTAGCATTGAAACTCGATGTTGCTTCGTTGTGTGTTATTTTTTTACATACTTTATACAGTGATTTTGCCACATACATAGATTAGCCTGTTTTCAAAAATAAATAAATAAATGCTTGGAATGCACAAAATGCACACTGCATGAATATTTAGCGACAAAATTCTGTATACTGCAATAATAGCCAGAAGTTATATAATTCACAGGGTTAAACAAGTTCAGAGAAAATTTACAGTTTGGCAATTAGTGAGATGATTATGAGACAAACTTCAATTACTTGAAAGTGTATAATCTGTAAACAGCTGAGTGTGTCAGTGCTGAACGTCTTATTAGATCTTCGCTTAAATACATAATAAAAAAATAACTCAGCTTAAAATTAATCAGTAAAATGTAGTTGTAGATTTATATGGTATAGTCACCAAGTAAAAAGAGAAACAGCTTAATTGTAGTGGTCTATGAAAAATTAGATTTCTTAAAACACAAGCAAAAGGGTTTCTTATTCCCCAAAATCCTTTAACACGTTAAAAACTTTAAAATATTAAAATTTCTATTTTACCTTTCAAAGTATACTTCAATAAGCATTCGTAATGAATAAAATTTATTGTAATTTTATAAATCTTTGAAATTTTGTGAAAAAGTAATTAAACACTATATGCACGTACATGTGTAAACTACCTAGCGGTATAATCTCCCTGGACAGAATTTATGATATATTACAACATCTACACAAAGAACTAAACACATCACAAGATTCAAATTGTTAGTCGTATTAAATCCGGAATAGCCAAGTACCCTTACTTCAATGTGCAATGTAAGCTACTCATTCTGTTTTGGATATGCTACCGGTTATAATCACCTAAAACTAACAGCATTAGAATTGTAACCAAAAAATTCTGGAGAGAAGGAAAACTTATTTCCACGTTTGAGCCTTCTTGGAACCACAACTACATGTCCATTATGGCTTACAGGGGGAAGCAGTCTTCACTACGAAATCACACAGAACACACACACAGAATGCCAAAAAAATTAGTGGAAACTTTAATTTCGTAGCAGCGCATCCTTACAACCAGGGAAAACATCATGCGGGAACGAAACAAAAGCACTCTGCAAACAGGGGTTTGATCGAATCAACATCACCAATGAAGCAGGCACCGATGCCTCACACCAGATGTAATGTAGCGATGGCCTACGCTGCCGTGTCAAACGTCGCCTCTACTTGACAAGGCGACGCCATCGGATGCCACGGACGCCATAGGTGCCTATACCAGATGTGGCGTAAACTTCACTTTGTCTAAACCAGCGGCTTTGCCAGGAGTGACGAGTTCGGAAACGTCGCACTGCGAGACATCGAGATGGTTATAGGTTGCGGGTAGCTGGAAGGGTGTAACAGGGTCACACTATTAGATATGTAATTCTGCTTCCAAGAGAGATTTTATTCCTTCTAATAACTAATGTATACTACATTACAAGAGGGAGGGATACAGCTTGGATTGATACCTGATAGACGGAAGAAGCCCGGTGCCTAGGACTTGCGGCGAAATTGGAAATTAGTACAACATAAAATTAGAGAGCTGAGCGGCACAGATTCCTCCTAGACAAGCGATAGACCGAACGCGCGGTGAGGGTGTTAAAATAATGTATAATAGATAAAGGTATCAGATTTTCAATGTTGTCATTTTTGGTCATCTCTGTTTGCAATTTTGGGTATAGAACCAAGTTGTGTTAATCTATTAGTCAAAACGAGTTATACAATCAATGCGAGTGGTACAGGGCCTGTCATTTCTACATACCTGAATCCACCTCTATAATTACAATCTAGACCTAGTATGAGGTTGCTCTCTTCAATTATGAAACATTCTGTTCAGTACCAAATGTCGATAAGAGCAATAATCTGTTTCATCATACTTTCAATGGACTTCTTTCAATTATAGAAATGTCTATTGGAACAACTAGATTGATGATATTGATGCAGTAATTTGTATCACAAATTACTTAAATGTAAATAATGATTGTAATATGAATATGCATTTTTATGTGACATTGATTTGAGATGTTTCTTGACTGTAATTATTGTTGAGAAGTAAGTTTTTAATGCCTTACTGAAACTGTCAATAATAGCGCGCAATAATGCAGAGAGGGTGGTGAGCTGTTTATCATTATTGGAAACGAGGAAGTTACGTAATGTTGGCGCGTTTTTCCGGTGAGAACCTTCTGGAATGTTTCCCTAGAGCATATGTATTCATAATTTTCATTGGATATTAAAATAGACGCTAATATTGGCGCGTTTTATTAGCCAATAGTAACTCAGTTATAATCTTTAGGCATATCGGGGAGTGGGTGTATAAAAAGCCAAGTCAGAGGTAGATCGCGGGCAGTTCATCGAAAATCTCAATACATTACACGTCGCCTTCAGTCGGTCAGTTCATCAAAAATATGTGTACACTACACGTCGTCTTCAGTCAGTCAATTCGTCGAAAGTATTTGTACGGCAAACGTCGGGTATCGATTCACAAGTTACGCACAGCAGAATTATGAATAATCTAAAGTGTTGTAAGGTTAATTATACAAAAAGGTTGAAGTACGTGGATTAAAAGTGATCAGTAAGAAGTTATTATAACAGTTTCAGTTTGGCGAGTGTAAAGATCAATGTATAAATGTTATAGTTAACGTGTTCGACAATAAATGTGTAAAACAAATTTCTTCATCAGTGTTTTATTTGGATAAAAGATTCCTTTCCGTTTACACACTCTGATCAAGAGACATGTTCAACTGATAAATAATAGCTACCCGGAGGACAGTAAACAAAACTTAAAATTCTTTCAAACAAAACTAATACTGCCGCAAATTGCTAACACCAGATGGAGCTACGAACCTAACAAAGAATGACGTCACAAGATGGCTTTACATGAAATAAACACACATACACAAACATCACAAGTAATAACATTTAAAGTATTACACTCGCAAATTGGCTACCACAACGTGGGGCTACAATAATGTTAAATAAATTTGTAACATAAATACACTCGCAAATTGGCGCCCAACGTGGGGCAGAGTGACCAGGAAAGGATCAGAATAACCAGGAAGTAGCAGAATTAACCAGGAAAGTAGCAGAATTAACCAGGATGTGGAATGAATGGAGCAGTGAATTGATCTACAAGACGCAGATTCCAGAAACAACAAAAGGGACGACAGATTACGCGGATGATTGGACATCGTAATTCCGAGATTACAAGCCAACAGGGGAATTGAACTACAAAAACATCGAGAAGATGTAGATTCCAGAAACAACTATAGGAACGACAGACTACGCGGATGAGTGGACACAAAAACATCGAGACAACGCAGATTCATCATAATACAACGCAGAAGCGACATACAAACCTAGGAGAGAGGGGCAGGAAGCTGGACATCAAAGTAACAGCAACAGATAGCATCACAAAGGTCAGAGTATCGTAATTTTTTTTTTAGAAAACGAAAACAATGGCTACTAGTAATATTGAAAAAACAATGATGGAGGGAGATAATGTAACAGTTAGCTGTAATTCAATACAGGATACAGAAAATAGCTTAAACAATGTAGTGTTTGATGGAGGAAATGTTAGTGCAGAAAGTCAGAATAGAATAGCAGGAAATGTTAATTTTGATGCTAGTATGATGATGGAAATGCTGATAAATATGAATAGGGAATTGAGGGAAGATATTAGTAAGAGTATGAGGGAAGATATGCAAAAGAATAATGAGAAATTAATGGAAGATACTAATAGGAGTTTAGAACAAAAACTAACTCAGAGTTATGAGAAATTAGAACAAAAACTAACTGAGAGTATGGAAAAGAGTCATAGGAAATTAATTGAAGATATTGGTAGGAGGAATGAGATATTAGAGCAAAAAGTAGATCAAAGCAGGGAAGAAATTGAAAAGAAAGTTATGAAGCTAGATAGTAGTATGCCAAAAATGAGAGATGAAAATGAGGAAGTAATAGCAAGTGAGATAGGAGAAGTTTCAAAGAAAATGCTAGACATGAGCAGGGAAATAGGTAACAAAGAAAGTGAGGTTAATACTAAAAGTGAACATGTTGATGTAGAATGTACAGAGTTAGGTAGTAGAATGAGTATCATTTCAAGTGAGCTAAGAGAGATAAAAGAGGTTATGAATGTAGATGTGAATCAGGCGCAGGTTAATTTCAGAGGGGAGATATCAGAAATACAGAAGTAGTCAGTAATGCAAAGAAATAAATTGTACCAAGATGTTCACAATGAAAACTCCAATCCAGTACAGTTTAGTACAGATTTGTCAGAGTATTCTCAAGTTAAAAGGATAGCAGAAGAATTTAAAATGAAAGTTGTTAAAAGATGTATTGTTCAGGAAACTTTAGATTGTTTTCAAATGTTATCATGTGATGAAATTTCAAATGAATACAAGAGGTTATTCATGAACAAATTTTTGAAGGTTAGGATACGGCTACGAGTAATGTTTAGCCACACACAATTTGATCCAGGAGGATAAATAGCAATGAGATGTAAAGTAAATGCTGGATAGTTAAAGATGACTTGCAGAGAAATGTATTGGATTGTAAGAGGGTTAAATAAATATGTACGTCATGTGAAAGGAGAAATACAATTTTGGACATAATTAAATTTTTTTAAAAAAAATAATAATAAACATTTTTTTTAGTAACTGTAACAACATTTGAAAATTAAGAATGCAAAGATTGAAACTTAATATGATATTAAAATAAAAAAAGTACGTAAATACAATTCCAAGAGTATTGTTAAAATAAAGTACAAAACAACAAAAACTGGGTAAAATTAATTAAAACAAATACTTGTGTAGCAAACAGAACATGTGAAACAGTGCCTAGATTTAAGAGATGTAAATATATTTGTGTAAAGGGTGAATATTTTTGGTAAATATGTTTAATAATTACAAAGATTCTTGAATGCCTAAATTTTGTCAACAATATAAGAAGGTAAACCATTTTTCGTAACATTAATTAAATACTTCAGGGTACAGTATTGGCTATAAAAAATTGTAATGTTAGATTAATGTCTAAACACATTAAACCAGAGCCAATAAATAGTGGCAAGATAAAAAAAAAACATATGTCGTGTGTTAAATACGTGTGAAGTGTTAAGTGAAAGTGATAGCGTGTGTTCCAAGATTTAGGAGACTAAAAACCCAATTATAAAATTTCCAAACAAGTTGTAAATATTTATAACTATGTTTCTAGTGGGGCATATGATGCAGTAATTTGTATCACAAATTACTTAAATGTAAATAATGATTGTAATATGAATATGCATTTTTATGTGACATTGATTTGAGATGTTTCTTGACTGTAATTATTGTTGAGAAGTAAGTTTTTAATGCCTTACTGAAACTGTCAATAATAGCGCGCAATAATGCAGAGAGGGGGGTGAGCTGTTTATCATTATTGGAAACGAGGAAGTTACGTAATGTTGGCGCGTTTTTCCGTTGAGAACCTTCTAGAATGTTTCCCTAGAGCATATGTATTCATAATTTTCATTGGATATTAAAATAGACGCTAATGTTGGCGCGTTTTATTAGCCAATAGTAACTCAGTTATAATCTTTAGGCATATCGGGGAGTGGGTGTATAAAAAGCCAAGTCAGAGGTAGATCGCGGGCAGTTCATCGAAAATCTCAATACATTACACGTCGCCTTCAGTCGGTCAGTTCATCAAAAATATGTGTACACTACACGTCGTCTTCAGTCAGTCAATTCGTCGAAAGTATTTGTACGGCAAACGTCGGGTATCGATTCACAAGTTACGCACAGCAGAATTATGAATAATCTAAAGTGTTGTAAGGTTAATTATACAAAAAGGTTGAAGTACGTGGATTAAAAGTGATCAGTAAGAAGTTATTATAACAGTTTCAGTTTGGCGAGTGTAAAGATCAATGTATAAATGTTATAGTTAACGTGTTTGACAATAAATGTGTAAAACAAATTTCTTCATCAGTGTTATATTTTGATAAAAGATTCCTTTCCGTTTACACACTCTGATCAAGAGACATGTTCAACTGATAAATAATAGCTACCCGGAGGACAGTAAACAAAACTTAAAATTCTTTCAAACAAAACTAATACTGCCGCACATTGCTAACACCAGATGGAGCTACGAACCTAACAAAGAATGACGTCACAAGATGGCTTTACATGAAATAAACACACATACACAAACATCACAAGTAATAACATTTAAAGTATTACACTCGCAAATTGGCTACCACAACGTGGGGCTACAATAATGTTAAATAAATTTGTAACATAAATACACTCGCAATATAAATGCATTTCTCAAGAGCAAACTTGAATTGAAGTATGGGGAATTATTTTACGTCCTAATAATAATGCAATGAAGTATGAGATTCACTGTGCTAATGAAATACATTTTCATAAACCAAAAAGAATAGGTTCATTCCTAGATGTTAATAAAAATTAGATTCTGCATGCTAGTTTACCGAATGAATCTGATCATCTTGTGAATAATTTAATGTGAGAAATGAGTTTTGGTTCCTCCAGACTATCAGATATCTCGGGATATTTCAAGTCTTATAAATGTTTTCTTGTGGTTGACATAAACTTCAGAAGTCAAATTATTTTAGAGTATTGAATTAGGACGGCAAGACCATCAACTTTAGAAACGAAGTTTAACTGCAACACTTCACATAAGCGAAATGAGTATACATTTTAAGCCACAGCATCGCAAGTATAATAGATGTCTCCTATCAATGTTGACTCACACAGCATCTTTGCCTAGCAAGGTGACTATACTGAGGAGTTTTTGGAAGGTTTGGGCTTCAGAAACAAAACTTCACTAAAGCAGAGGAGCAAATACAGATGTTCGAAAATTCTCCTTACAAAACTTTAGGACTTGTAGAGGGGACTGAGTAGATCACGTTTTCAATATAAACCGATGTCCGAAAACATACCGTTTCTGTGCTACAACAATTCCAAGTCCTTTCGCCTGGTACGCAACCGGCTAATCATCATGTGAGTGTTTGTTTCAGGCGAGCAGTTGATGTCATTGACCTCTACCCTATCCTTCTGTCCTTGTTTGTGCCCTATTCATGTGTCGTTTAGTCTCCGAGCAACATGGTATTTACGTCAAACGATCAGCTGATGTCCATTCCCCTATACTCTACCTCTCTACTTTGGTTCGATCGGCATTCGCGTGCCGTTTAGTCTCCGAACAACATGGTGGAATACACGTTTGCAGAATACACAGATATGGTCCTTCAATATAACGAACTAAAGGTAACGGAAGAGCTGCTCGTCGCCTTATCAAGATCGTTATCCACATCAGGTGCCATCGAATACCATCTTCATCACAATTACACTCTGACTTCGATAAAAGGGTACCTTCATCGTCAGCAGGAGAGACTCTGGTGCTCCAAAGAGACACCACACTCCCAACTTTGAAGAGGCCGCTCTACATCACGTTGATGATAACCCGTTAACGAGTACGCGAGCAATTGCGCGCGCAATCGATGTTGCCCATAGAACCGTCTGAAATGTTCTGCATAAGCAACAACTGCACCCATACCACTTTCAAAGGGTGCAGTCACTGCTGGCAGACGATTTTGCACCACGTGTGTTTCTGCATCGCTGAAACAATGAGCCTCTGTTTTCACGGCGCATTGTCTTTACAGATGAATGTCAAACCACTAGGAATGGTGTTCTCAATCCCCGGAACAGCCATGCCTGGGCAGACGAAAACACTCATTCCATGCAAGTACAGGATCCCAACACAGATTTGGCACCAATGTGTGAGCAGATATTCTTGATGGTCATGTGAATGCGGCATACCTTCTTCCAGCCAAGCTAATGGGTCCCATCTACTAGATCTTCCTAAAAGAAGCATTGGGCGTATTGGTGTAGGATATGCCATTGAGCGTTCGTCGACATATGTGGTTTCGACACGACGGCGCACCCCCACTTTTCACTTGGTGTTCGGGAACATCTGGACCGACCATTTTGAAAAAGATGAATAGGACGAGGTGGTCAAATTGCGCGGCCTCTACGATCACCGAATTTGACTTCATTGGACTTTTTACTATGGGACCGTACGAGGAGCTTGATGTACGAGACTCCTGTAGAGTCAGAGGAGGATCTGGCGGCACGAATTGTGGTCGCTACACAACACACTGCGGAGACAACCGGTGTGATGAAGCGCTTTACCTGAGCATTATTTGTGGGTATAGTGTGTGCAATAACGTTTGATGGTCGTCACATAAAAGTGGATTTGTAGCGGATCAGATTGCCAATAAGCCTGTGATGAAGACAAAGACAGACTGTTCAGTTTAACATTAAACAAACGGATCTGTGAAATATGATTAAATTTGCTCTTTGTTTCTTTGGTGTTGTTTCCTAATGGATTATTGTGTATTATAATGTAACCATTCTGTGAAGAATACAACAACAAATTGTTCTGTTTAACTGAAAAACAAATTTTTATGAAAATTAATTAAGCTGCCTTTTTGTTTCCTTTATAGTATTACCTAATGAGTTGAATTGCAAGAAAAGGGATGTACTGAGTCACGCCTAAGTAAAGCACTTAAGAAAACGTGGTTTTATTACCCACCCGTTTTGAAATAATGTTAGCACGGAAACGGCACGTTTCCGGACATGGGTTCATATTCAAAACATGAACATCCTGTATTTCCACATTATAATACATTACTTCTAGATTCAAGTATTGAGATTATAATTCCTTGTCAAGCTGAAGATTTCTATACGCTACCTAAGACAAGTCCAGACTTGAATGGAATAGCTACAGATAGAACTACAAATTCTGGCATTTCCTCAACTATGCGTAACTATGCAGCCCTCAACCCATGGAACTGAATCGTACAGTGAATGCTAGATGGATCTACTCTGGTAAAGTCGTTGACATCGCACATGCTACAAATGGAGGCTTGGATGCTATAGTTCCTCTTCTGATGCTTCTGGGCTTCCCCGGCGATCACAATGGGCTTACCCTCAACAGAAATAATGAATAAGTGCTCATTTGATCTAAGGATTCAAGGAACTGTATACAAGGCGAGGAGGCGCTTGTCAAACTTACAAGAATTGAGTGGAGGATACCATTATTCGACCTTTTGAAAATGCATAAAAATGTTAAGTCTGACAATCCCTTTATATATTGTTCGAGTCCCGCAATGGGCAAGGGTGTTTGCGTTTCTGTGTGTATATGTATAACAGTAACCGTCAAATAGACGATAAAAAGTAAAACCAGAAAAACATAGTAATTACAAATCGGAAAAACACTAAGGAACGTTTAAAAATACCGAAAAACACACGTTGAAGAAAAATCCAAAAAAAAAAAGTAATTTGTTTTAGTAAATATTATGCCTCTAACCAAACACAAATACAACTCTATATTCTGTTTCTGTGTGCTTGTGGGTCTGTTTAACTCTTTATTTATAAACAGATCATCACGCTATTTTAAAAAATCTGATGTGTAACACTCACATGACTTTCTCTACTCTTGTACAAACTATTTTTACAAACGCTTATTCTCCATATACTTCATGTTAATCGAGATAAACATTTGCAGACTCTATCTTATTGCTAATTTTCTTGTAGATGTAAGGGGATAATATATTTACAAGGGAAATTTGGAAATACAGTAGCCTTTAAGCACATACATATCTCTTAACAGATGGTTGCTAGGTGCAGCACCATTCCCTTTCCCACAGATTAATACTCTTGGCATATCCAAGACAAAAAAATGGATAACGATTTCCCATTTGAAAAAATAAGTATTGAAAAATGTAAGGGAAGAACAAGCAATATCTCGAAAATGGTTCACTCAACAAAAAAATGTGTATGACATAAATTGTGTATTTTAACGCGATCTACATTTTTTGTGTAGTAAAATTTTGTCTATCTCTTATGGTTTACCAGTAATGTAATAGTCGTTCACAATAAAGAATACTTTTGGAGACATTCCCAGGAAATTCAAGGTATACATTTTATTTGTCATAAAAGTATCTTAAACATATGATATTTTAATCAAAATCGTTAGAGCCATTTTTGAGAAAATTAAAATTTTCGAAAAATCTTCCATGTAAAGGGTATTCTGGGGTGGCGGTATTTTGTTGAAAACCTTCGTTTCGCATCCTTGGAAGATACTGAACCTAAATACCAAGTTTGGTGTTTATCCGACTGTTCGTTTCTGAGTTATGCTGTTCACAGACAGACACACACACACAGACACACACACGGACATGTTTCCAAAAATGCTTTTTTTGCATTTAGGGGTCTCAAAACAAGTATTTCCGGTGAAATCTCGGTATCGAATTTTTGGGTGGAATACAATACTTCCCCTACTTACTATACGTGGTAGAGAATGTAAAAATAGCTAATAAATAATTTTATTACAACGGAAGAAACCGATTACTACAGCGTGAAAATACTAAACTGCAGTTAAGCATCAATTCTAATTTATTAATAAACCATTTTTATTATTCTTTACCATTACACATTTTTCTCTTACAAGGTATCAATACACACGAGTTTTTTTTTCAAATAATATTGGCATAAGACTTCACAGCCTAACAATAATAATAATGGTGACGATAGTACATAGTGTACTATGTTATTAATATCTCTTCCCTACAATTATTTGTGAGACCAAATTATTAATACATAATAATTCTAAACTGCGCAAGGATGGAGTCCTCTAAAAACTCCCTTAATATGCAACATATGCTTCACAGGCTCTTTTATACAGTATCGGTTGCAGTCATCTGGTTCGGATATGCAGATCGCCCGGTGGTTCGACAGAGCTCTCCTGGCGGTTTCAGTAATTTTGCATATCAGTTCACTTCCATAGGAATTTTAAAATTCATCACTGTTAAACTATAGCCCTGGTTAGAAGAATCCTCTTCACACATCCTCTTCTACTACTTTTTAATAACTATCAGGATTATTAAAAGCTTAATTTGTATATTTATATTGTAGTTTGTTTTCCAAAAATAAGCAGTTTTCGCTGAATCGTTCACTTGTTCATGTGGTTTCTTTTTCTTTCCTTTTTTTGTTTGTTTCCCAATGTAAATTCTATCACAATCAGAGACTGGCTCAAAAGTTTAGTACATAAAGAAAGTAATTCTGAGATTCGTTTGCCTTGCAACGAACAAAATGCACATTTCGATGACAATAAATAATCCGCTGCTATTTTCCTGTTTTCAGTAACCAGCCCACTTTAAGGAAAAAATAAATTAAAGGAGTACAACCATGTTATTGAAGGGTGGATACAGAATGGAAAACTGCCCAAATAGATTCGGAAAAATTAGGGCAACAGTTTAAAGATTTCCGATCTAATGAGAAGGTTCAGGTACCTACAGTATTCTCTTTTCGAGACGCCCGAGGTAACCCATTAAGGGCCTGGATTACGGAGTTAACTGGAAGCTAGCTCGAAAATTTCGTATGAAGATCTTCAATTAACAGCAAACAGGGAGTTACTTTTAGCGGTGATGTAACCGCCTCCTATATAGACGTTAGGATACTACACTGCCGGTTGTGAAAATTGCAACATCAAGAGAGAATTTCCCAAATAACTCCAAAATTCATGGAAGTGTAGAAGAGTATGCAAGCAATAAGTGATTAGGTTTGCAGAGAGATGGGGTATACGTAGGCTGAGCAGAGCCCTCTCGTGTCAGTCCGACAAGGTCAGAGTTGCGCCCAGTGTAGTCAGTACGAGGTGGAAACAATAAAGTGAGTACCAGTATGCCTCGTCGACATCAAAGGGAGCCATATCGGCATGTGAGTGAGTTCGAACGGGTTAGAATGATCAGTCTCCGGGAAGCGGGTTTGTCCTACGGTGACATTTCGGCTCGTACAGGGTGTGCTGCTACGACAGTGATTTATGTGTGGAAACAGTGGATAGATGAAGGTCGTACGCAGCAAAGAGTGGGTACTGGACCACGGAACATGACCACAGCACGGGATGACCGTCATCTTGTCCGCATGGCCATAACGGAACGTATAACTTCATCCACAGTGTTGGCTCGACGCTGGAACACTGCAACAGGTGTGAACTTGTCTGCATCAACGGTTCGTCGTCGTCTATTGTAGATTGGTCTGATTGCATGCATACCACTACGTCGGCTTCCATTTTCCAGAAACCACAAGCTCTCCGACTGCAAAGGGCACGTGAACACCGTCACTGGTGTGCTCAGTGGCAAAATGTAATCTTTTCGGACGAGTCCCGCTTCAACGTGTCCCACAGTGATAGCCGCATACGTATCCGGGGGTACCGTAGTGAGCGCAAACTGGGGGGGCTGCATTGTTGAGCGGCATAGCGGGCAAACACCCGGTGTGATGGTTTGGGGCGCCATTGGTTAGAACAACCCACCTCGCCTCCTACGAAGTGAGGGCACTTTGAACAGCAACCAGTACCTAAGAGTGGTTGTAGAGCCTGAGCTACTCCCCTGCTTCAGGCTTCTCCACAGGCCATATTTCAACAGGACAATGCCCGGCCGCATATTGCGAGGAATGTACAAGCCTTCCTCGAAGAGCGACGGGTACCATTGCTTCCCTGGCCTGCACGTTCGCCTGAGAAGTCGCCCATCGGAGATGTCTGGGATATGACTGGTCGGCACCTGGTGCGTCACGGTCCTCCAGTAACCAGTGTCACGGATTTGTGGGCTCGAAAACAAACTGCGTGGAGGGAAATCCATCAGGAACTTATTCAGAACCTTTTTGATTCAATGCCAAGGCGTATAGCAGCTCTAATTGCAGCGCGTGGAGGCCGCACCAAATGCTGAAAATAAGGGCTCAAAGGTCATGTATAGATTTGAAAACTTTATCATTTTTTACTTGTCATGTACCTAACTTGTGGTATTACATTCATTGAATTCATGCGTTTCATTCCTGGTGTTGCAATTTTCACAAACGGCAGTATATGATAACTTCATGGTAATCATACTAAAAAGGCGTGCTTTCGGCCTCAAATTATAGTCGTAGGCAATTCCAAAGCAAAATATTGCCACGGGGGTAATAAGGGATAAGGGAAGTTTGGTGGCTGACGTTGGACGCTGAAAGAGGCGCATTCCACCGATTAATTTAGGTGAAATGGGGCTTGGGTTTAAGGGTTTCAAAGGGATTAAGTGTCACTAAACATCACAGGTAACCGGAGGGGAGGCTCAGAGGTGGCAAGGGTGGTAGCAGCCCCGACAGGTAGTAGGAGACCCGCGTGTATCTGATACTTTCTACTTCGAACTTAGCGTTCGTACTCGAACCTACGAACTCAGAGCACTCGCTGACCAAGGAAGGAAACCCAGGTTGGGGGAGATCTTTAAGGGTTCCTATACTTAATACGACATGACAAGGGAAGGACACAGGTATGATCAAGTGAGTCCTAAGCTATCACATTCTACCCAACATTTATAGAAAAAATACAATTTATTATAAGCATGGCGCGAGGCCAGAAGAGGGGTTACAAATACATAAATAAAGCATTACCTTGCCTGCAGACCGGGCAGGATGGCTCAGGCGGTTACGTCTGTGTCCCGCATTCCGGAGGTGCCGGGATCGATCCCCAGCGACCGTCCACTCTGGTACATGTGTTTTTTGCAGTTTCCGTGGATCGCCAGGCGAATGCTGAGGTGGTTCATCTTTTACCACTACTCTTCTTCCTGTACCCATCATCTTCGTTGTCATCTGTGTCAGGGTTGTGGGACTAGGCAACGGTGTTCGGCGGGTTGAAGCTGGGTGGTGGCTTGCGCTCTGTAAAGGTTTCTTCCCTGGCGCCCCTGCGGTACCACTCAGTTAGTTCTCTCCTCAGCGTGGGGCTCCGCTTTGGGAGACTCTGGAGTTTGGTGGCTTGTGGGCAGGGACCGTGCGGCGGTGGATGCGTTCTATCTGGAAATTTTAGGGACCCCGTGCATGCTTTTGCCCGTCGTCATCCGGATCTGGTCTCCCTTCGGGTCTCTCCCCTGATCCTTCCCTCCCAGGGTCGTGTTGGAAGCACAATGGGCGATTGGCCTACGTTTAGTGCTCTGTCCCGGCTCCGGGGTCCCCTCCGTGATACGTACCTCTACCTTTACTTTACCTGGAGTGAAGGGTGATGGTGCCTGGTGCTTAACTGTTCGTTGTTATCAAATCTTAAAATAACACTTTTGGACCATGTAGTTATTTAAAAATCAGACCGACGTGGATTCGGATAGCGACACGGTTCAAAATCGACCATGAGGCACAGGACCCGGGGTTTATATACAAAACCTGGCTAGACGCACCAATACATCACTATGTGGTTGAGCGTCCACGCTGCAACTCAGCTATTTGCCGGGCAATGCCTCGAAGTTGAATGCCATCTGTCTTCCTGGTCTCTACACTTGGCTACAGAATGGTAGCTTTATGTTTCAGGTTTAACAATTTAGAATTATATGGCCAAAACTATACATTAATATAAAAAGAACGTTAGCAAATAATGCACCGTGACAATATATAACCGTAGGAATGCCAAAGTAATTAGACCTCTAAAGAATAATTCCCAGGGTTCGAATGAGCAAGAATTTCGAAAACATTATAAGATTGCTGAAAGTTGCACTGGTTGCTTTATTTTCTGTTACGCTTCTGATGCGTAATACCTCCAGTGTCACTTTTAGATATAGTTGGCTCTTTTGCTTAATGTTATTATTTTAATGTGCATGGCAGTAGTATTTGCGTATGTATGACATAATATAACCCATTTCAACCCAATGTTTTAAAAGCGTCAAACTTGCTTTGCAGGTAAGCTTTACAAAGTATATCAGCAGTGGACCTTTATTTAACCTTATATTCTAAAATATCCCATTTTCCTACTAACGAATATCAAGTCGAAAGCAAAGACCCATTTAGGTTAATTTTCCGAAATCCCCCAACATTTCCACACTATTCTGCACGAGTATATTAACGATGAAATAGTATGTAAAATAGGTTTTCCAATTTTTGCCCGTTTGCAGGGTTTTCATTCTAAAATTAAGAATTTATTAATAACTTTAATAAGATTAGTATTTTCGCACTTGCCTACATACGGCCTGTAAACAGCCAACCCTGTATAATTTAATGTTCTCAGCTTTCTTATTCTCGTGTAATCTATCCACTGTTCCTTTTGAAGCGATGCGAAGAGTTAAGCCCTGGAACATTATTTATATAAATAGGAATAATATCTCGGAAAAGTAAATTCGAGGAGAAAGATGAGGAAAATGGAAAGTCAATCAGATTAACGAAAACTGCAGATTTTCTATCACATATAATTAATGCTCTGTAAGAATTTCCAGTAGCATTACAACCTCTTCCTGAGAGTATGATCACTTTAACTCTAAACACTTTCCAATACTGTTTCTTAAAGATTTCAGTGTAACGGAGTAAGCCTTACGGCTAATACATCCGTACCAATGCAACACTAGCCAGAGATAAAACAAACACAATAGTTGTATATCACGCATACCATTAATCCTCCCCCTACTCAGTTTCGAATGTATTTAATAGAAACACAATAAAATATGTTTAGCATACATTAGAAGCAATACAGACTCAACCCTTCTCCGCTACAGTGAAAAATTACCAGGGTGTTCCTATATATGCCAAATGTACCTTGCCATAGCATAAATAAGTTAAATTGGAGTACAGCACCATATAACTTAATACCCCAATACTACAAAATGCCCTAACTTATTTTCAGACAACACTTAACGTATGGCTATCCTATTTTACACTACCTCCAAGGACTTAATTAACGGTAAGTCATTTTTATTTATACCGAAATCACCTAACCTATTTCAAATTCAACAATGCCAACAAAACTAACGGCATAACCCTCATACACATAGCTTAATATTTAGAAATGTACCGCTACCTAGCTTGTATAAATCATAATAATAACAGCAATTATGCTTTATTACGTTGCTGGATGAATCCCGTCCATTATCAAGCTACCCAAAACAATCTATATCAGTCGCGCAAGCGATCACACAAATATAATGTAATGTAAAAAATATAATTATTTTGCTATACACAAGAAAATTATACCGCAGGCTTAAGAAAATTATAACAGAACGTTTATTCTGAAGATCTAATGCTACAAGTTTCCATTTAGGTGATGTGAAATCGCCTACGAAAATTTTGCCAGCTATACTAAATTGTTAACAGATTCCAGGTTATATAACCTAGAGTTCGTAATGCGGTGCACTCCGTTTAACCAGCAATTAGCAATAACCACAAGCTAGTAAAGCTCAACTGAGAGATCAAACTACAAGCCGTAAATCGTTTAGAAACTGGCCCTAATGTAATAAAATTGATCATATGCGTATTTATTTAGTTTAACGAGGAATGTGATTGGAGCCACACGTGACATACCAAAACCATTTTATTTTTTAGTTAACTGTGGTATGCACAAATTGAAAATTCTTTTAGTATCTGCTTTGGAGGAATTCCAAGTGCCAAAAGTTCGTTATCTTGAGTGAGATACGAGAGAACTGCCTTTGAAGTGGCATCAAGTAAAGCCAACTTGCGAACTCATTTGGACCTGGCACTAGAAGATACTTTGTCTTGGTACTCTCTTTTCTAATCAACATTTTATTTATTTTTTCACGTAGCACTACAATTCGCAGGAGCACAATTCAGACTCTTCTTTCTTCCAGTTGCTCGCTAGTGTGTCAAACGCAGGACTTTTCCCGCGTAGACAACTGATACGATGTTTGCCCGTACGCAGCAAGAACTCTGAGGATAACACAGAACAGAAATGAATCATAAGAAAGTCAGCGGTCAAATCTCTTTATATACCCGAGCGGCGTCTTCTAGAAGGTTCAATTGAGTTCAATTGAATTATTAGCCCAAGACCTGCATAACATTATTGGGTCTGGTTGAATGCATCATAAATCAAGTTTAAATTATAAATTAATTACATTAGTTATCATAACTTCCTTAATATTCCAAAGTGGTACATAAAGAAGGCCATTATTATATACCATTCTAAAATATTGATGAACTATCAGTTATACCGGGAAAACAAGTCTAAAAATACAACTTTTACACGAGAAACATTTTTTTAAACAAACAAGTGCATAGGTTGCATCTAAATGGTGTCACGATGTTGTGCATAACACAAGCCATTTGGCAATACAGTTTTATCATTAATTTTAAATGCATATAAAACTAAATGACTTACGTTTTTCATGGAAAGTAAAAGTAAATTCACTTATAATCTCCAGGAATTATATTTAAAGGACTATGGAATAAAAAGTCTAAGTAGTGTTTTTTAATGTATGAATTCAACAAGGGATTTATAGTGTTGACATACCTTCTTCCATTTAACAAAGTCAGCACTGTAAAAAGCTACTTTTCACTGTAAACATACATATAGTATTAATTTGATAAACAATGTGTTAGCATTAATATTAAGCACAGAACACAAAAAATATACATTGATCTTCTCCTCCTTTGGACAGAACATTTTGAAAGTTAATTAGAATCATTATAGGCAACACAGAACAGAAAGATATAGTAGAGCAGAATATCACCTTCGGCATTACTAATCACAATCATACATAATCTGTTCCCAGCTCTTCCTCAGACTTTTATTAAGTCTGTGTCTTCGTCCAGAACCTCAGTTTGTTCCTAGATTCCTATAACATATGTAATTCTGTTGGTGAATAAACATGTCAATGAGACCCGTCTTCTTCTTCACCGATATTCATTTGAAGCCTTTGTAATACTTTTTCTCATTTCTAGGCAAGGATTGCTACGATCACAACGTCTACCACAACGTCTGCATTTAAGCTGATGGCAGATGCCATTTTCCTCGTGTGGTTTTGTGTACATTACAATACCATCATGTTTTGTACACTTTACCTATTTAGCTCCCTTCCTTAGAAACGCTTCTTTATTCTCATTCACTTTTTTGACAATCGACTTCCTAAGTAGCATAGCAAAATGTAGGAAGTCATTTCGGGTTAATTCTACCACTTTGAAATATAATTTTCCCAGCAGAATGCAGTGTGCACCAGTTGGTACCAATCCATTGGTTTAAAGATTCATATGTCAGTGCGCTTCTTTCTTCTTTCAGTAATAGAGTGATCATAGTCATGTTGGAGGTATGAGTGCCCTTATATCATAAATTTAGAATCTAGCGCGAGCAGCGGAAGCGAGCGGTTGCGTATACGTAGCGCTCCTGGAAAGATCGGAAAAAAGAAAAATGGGGTAGATTTGGAAGTGTATAGGGTCAGAATTGGGTGCTTTACAAACGGTAAAAAGAATAAGGAAGAGAAAAGGAATACCTATGGCTGTTTGTGATCCTGGCAGTATTATTGGTTATTGGAGGAGTAGAGTTAAACCCAGGACCTGAAGGAATGACACAGATAATGACAATGTTAAAAATCATTTCAGAGGATATAGTGGATCTGAAGAAAATAGAAAAGAGAATAGAATTAAATATCGACAGAAAGATAGAAGAATTGAAAGGAATGCTGTTCACTACAACTAAGGAAGTGCATGAAGAACTTCGCATCTGTAAAGAAAGATTGAACAAAATGGAACGGAATATGGAAATGGAGACAAGAAGACACAATATAGTGATATTCGGGGTGGAGGAAAACACAGAGAAAAGCCTAGAGCAAGCAGTGGAGGAAATACTAGAAAGACGAATGGATATAAAGCTGGCAGGCTGGGAAATTATAACGTGTTTTAGAATCGGAAGAAGGGGCAACAGAGCCAGACCTATAGTAGTAAAATTTGCAACTAGTAAAATCAAATGGACAGTTTTGAATAACGGAAGAAAATTGAAAGGAACGAGAATTTTTGTTGAACGAGACTATGGAAAAGAAGAGAGAGAGATAAGAAGATTATTATTAGCGAAAATGAATCAAGCCAGGCAAGAAGGAAAAAAATCATTTGTAAGAGGACTAGAATTGTGGATAGACGGCAGGAAGCAGGATATGAGTCAGCGTTTGATTTCAGATCGAACAACAAGCAGAGCAAATTCAGCAGAGGAAGCGAATGCAGTGAAGCCGGCCGACGTAATCCAAGAACCAGAGGGACACTTGCGTAGAGGTGCAAGTGGAAGGGAGGAAGCAGCTGGCGTGACGTCACCAAGGAGATGCGTCATACCCAGTGAACGAGAGAAGCAAGAGGCGTTGACCCTGGTGGCAGCTGATCGAGAAAAACAGATGATCGCGAGTGGAAGCGGTCTCAAAGTGGTGTCAACCCCAGAAGGAAGTATCCTGGAATTAGAGGAGGAGAAAGAAGATCCGGCGGCGCAGGAGAGGAAAACTAGATATAGGGCAAAGTTAGAAAAATACAGAGAGGGAAGAAGGGATTCAAGATAGGGTCTAGATTTGAAGGTGGTGTCATTTAATGTGGAAGGGCTAAAAGCGAAAGTGATAAATGGCGAAGTATTTGAAGTGCTAAAATTAGGTGAAATAATAGTAATGGTGGAAAGTTGGTTGAATGAAAGGGAGAAGATAGATGTGGTAGGATATGACTATATAGGGGATCATGGTAAAAGGAAAAGCAAAAGAGGGAGGGCCTCCGGTGGTATTGGAGCGTTCATTAACAAGAGTAGTGGAATAAATGTGTGTGAAGTGTTGAGTATAGAGAAAGGCTAAATAATGTGGATAAAGATAAATAGGGCAAAGGGGATGGAAGTTTGTATAGGATTAGACATAGTCTATAACCCACCAGAAGTCTCGGAGTTTTATAAGGACAATTTATATATAAGACTGAATGATAGTATGGAAGAATTAAGAAGCAAAAATCCTAACATAGAGTTCATTGTAGTAGGGGATTTTAATGCAAGAGTAGGGGAATATAATCCAAGAAGTTTAAATGTAGAAAGTGAATGTATCTGGGAAAAAAATGAGGCAAAGGAGAGGAGAAGTAGAGATAAAGTGATAAATGCAGAAGGTAGAAAGTTAATAGAATTCTGCGAACAGAATAATTTAATAATATGTAATGGATACAAAGGAGAGGACCAGTGGGGAGAGTTTACATTTGTAAGTGTAATCGGTCAAAGTGTAATAGACTATATGATATGTAGTATAGAAGTCGAAGAGGTGATGGAAGAATTCAAGATTATGAACATAATAACAAATAGTAGTCATTTTCCATTAAAGATGAAAATAAGACTAGGGTTATGTTACAAGGAAGATGAAAAATTAGCATTAAAACAAATCAGAAGTTACAAATGGAAAGAGGAGAATGCAGAACAATTTAGGTGTAATTTGACTTCAAAGTGTGGTGAATTAAGGAAACTTGGTATTATAAAAGCATTATAATGTGGGAGGATAGAGGGAGCACTGGAAAGGCTAGAATCAATGGTTAAGTGGGCAGGTAGCAGGATGGAAGTGAAACCTAAAGTGAATGAAAATCAGTGTGGGTGGTATGATGAAGAGTGTGGAAAGGCTAAGAAAGAAGTGATGAAAGAAATGGATAGATGGAGAAGGTCAGAAGAGGAGGAAGATAGGCAAATTTTTTTAGCAAATAAAAGGGGTTATAAATGTTTACTAGATGAGAAAAAGAAGGATTGGCAGCAAAGAATGGGAGAAAAGATTAAGGAGGCGGTCAGAGGGAAAGAAAATAAATATATATGGTCAGTTGTTAAGGAAATGTACAGAAAGAAACAGGTAGTTAATAAGATAACACCAAGGGAATGGAAATATCATTTCGAAGGTTTATTGGGGGGAGGAAGAGTTCAAAAAAGTGAAGTATATTGGGGAAATTTTGAGAACAGAGTGGACCACTTAGATAAAGAGATTACAACCATAGAGGTAGAGTATGAAATAAAAAAATTAAAACAGAAGAAGGCTACAGGGGCCGATGGAATCCCGGGGGAATTTTGGAAAAATTTTGGGGAGTTAGGAGAGGGTACAAAGTTGTTGACACAGCTATTTAACAGAATCAAAGAGAAGAAAGTGATACCGGAGAGCTGGAAAGTGAGCATTATTGCACCATTGTATAAAGGAAAGGGAGATACAAATAATCCAAGCAACTACAGAGGAATTAGTTTATTATCTATATTAGGCAAAATATACACTGGTATATTAGCTACAAGATTATACGAGTGGGTAGAGAGGGAAGATAAGCTATCAGAATACCAAGCAGGTTTTAGGAGAGGAAAAAGAACAATAGATAACATAATGATAATTCAAACCATAGTAAACAAATGAAATAAAAGGGGTAGGGTACACATATTTTTTGCAGACTTTGAGAAGGCTTTTGATACTAAACAGAGAGGCTTTGGTATATAAATTGAGGAACAAAGGAGTCAGCACTGCATTCATCGAGGGGATACAAAAATTGTATAAAGGAATTAAATTTTGTGTAAAATGTGGAAGAAATAGTACTACTGATTATATACAGCAAAATTTAGGTCTGAGGCAAGGTTGTAAAGTCAGTCCAATATTATTTAACTTATTTATAGATGATATTTTAGATAGAAAAATGAAAAGTAATAAACACTGTCCAGTCATAGGGAAAAAGGAAATACCAGGGTTATTATTTGCAGATGATCTAGTAGCTGGGGCAGTAACAGTGATAGGGTTGCAACATGCTATTAATGAAATTGCAAAATTCTGTATGGAATGAGGGCTAAAGGTGAATACAAAAAAGTCCAAGATAATAGTGTTCAAGAAGGGATCAAAATTAAAAAGAGAGGAAAGATGGTATATAAATGGAGAGCAAATAGAGGTGGTAAAAGAATTTGATTACTTGGGGATTAGATTCTCAAGCAACGGGAAGTGGGAAGCACAATCTAAATATGCACAATTGAAAGGAAAGCTAGCGATGAAAGCTGTTTAGAGTTTGCTTGTGCAAAACACCCACGCTAACAATGAACTGGTTGGAAAGGCTATATGAAGCTGTAGTAGAGTCAAAAATGTTATATGGAATAGAAATATGGGGGGGTGGCAAAGGGATGGATTAAGATTGATATAGTCCATAGAATGTTTTGTAAAGAAGTTTTGGGTTTACCCAAGAGTTCACCAAGGGGCGTGGCACTGGCAGAGCTAGGAAGGGTAGGAAGAAAGGGTATAATAATGGAAAGAATTTTGAAGTATTGGTATAGATGTTTAAATTTAGAAGATAATAATATATTAAAAGAATGTATACAGTTTCAAAAAGCTGTCCTAGGAGAAGAGTGTTGGTTAGGGGAGATGGGAAATGTCCTAAAAGAAATTGGCATGAGGAATATTTTCCTATTAGATAAATATAATAACAGTGGGTTTTGGAAAGAAGTGAGATTGAGGGTGGAAGATATCGAGAAACAAGAGATATGGGCTGGTTTTGAGGATAAAAGGTCATTGATCTTGTACAAATCAGTTAAAAGAGATTGGGGAAGGGAGAAGTATGTAGATATATGTAATCAATTTGGTAGAATAGGTCTTGCGTGGATGCGCACAGGAGTAATATTTTTAAAAACGAATGGATATAATTGTTCGGAGAGATGTATTATGTGTGATGAATCGGGTAGTACTTTTCATTGTCTAATAGAATGTGATAAGGTTAAAAGGTGGAGAGAGGTTATATGGAATAAAAAATTGGACAAGCTAAACAAAGAAGCAGTAGCATTAAGAATGTTGGGAAGCACAAAAGTAGAAACAATTAAAATGATGGGGACATTTTTAGGCAACACAAGGGATAAGTGGATAAGGAGCTTAAGAAAGGTACAGCTGAAAGAGCATAGTTTGTAAAATGGAGAGATGGTATAGTAGCTTTATCCCAATATATACAGCCTAGGGGCTAAATATGGGGGAGCTAGAAAACTGGTGCACTAGACATAAGTTTTAGATGTAAGCTTTATTTGTATTATTGTAATAATGATGAAATAAATATTACATATTACATATTAAATATTATCATAAATTTATGGTCCATACAGCTTAGATGCTCAATCTTTTGCAAGGCAGCTGCAAACATAGATAAAATATGATTTTTCCTATTCTGATTTCCACATGCGTCGCTATAACAAATTAATTGATCTACATCTGATGGAATGCTACCCGCTATAAGCTATGCTTAAAACTGTAGTTTTTAACTTCATTTGTACATCTTGCAACAATGCCTTCATGCCGGATATAATGTGTAACGTCTTGAAGTGTGCAATTATGCAGATTTAGATTTAAAGTTCTCAGTTGCCATTTCTAAAATGAATTCCTTGTCTTTATGTAGTATATTAGGAGGAACTGCTGTAGATAAAACCCGATGACCCTATTTGATTTTCAGTGTATTTTCTGTATCCCCCCTCTTTAAGCTGTTCACATTATCAGCCTGAGCCTTACGATATCTAAATTCTTGCCGCACAATTTCAATATCATTCTTCTCTCTCTGGAGGTCTTTATTCTCATCTGATAAATGTCACACTTCTGACAAGTATCACTCTTTGGTTATTTAAAATGTAGGTTTAGTGAGTGAAATATTGTTTCATAAACGGTTTTACTTACTGGTTGAGCTGTTATGTCAGAGTAAGCTTGTACATGGATATTGATCTCAAGTGAGAGGAAAGAAGTTTATCTATTGTATGATTCCTAAAGTAACAACTCTCATATTGGGGAAAGGATAAAATCTGCTTTCGGACTCCTTCTCTAGCCTCACTTCACCATTTTTTTGGTGGAGGACTTTTTTCCTCTCTATGTGAGTCTGTTATTCCTGATAACTTTACCTGTTTAGTTGTTGGCAAAACTTCAATTAAAGAATTTGTCCTTGTAAACAAATATCCTCAAGGAATATAGATTGGTGAGGAAGCAATATTTTTGTCACATACGTTCCACGCGCCCAAGACTCTTTTAAGATTTTCCCCTTTTTATTAGACCCGAGCGACAAGCCGCCCTTTGATTAAGGTATTCAAGTCACTACTATACTTCAATTAACTTCTATCCCTCTGAATGAGTTATTCTATCTTTACGCTGCATCCGGCACTGTTTTAGATATCGTAAGTTTCCTTCTGCATGTACTTTAACATTAACAACTGTGTATTCCTTACTTACAAGCATTTCCTAACAGTTTCCTTTGGTTCCGTAACACCCACCGTTTAATGTGGATTCCTGTCTTACTTCAGTAAAGCCATCTATATTATTATTAGCCTTATGCAAGTTATGAATATCATTGATTTCTGTACCTAAATTCTTACTGTTGTGTGCTGTACACTCTGTAAGTTGTCTTCTATGATGCTCTTAAGTCAGCATAAGTGGAGGAATCCCCTGGGTTGCCTATAGATATAAATTCATCTGCAGCTTTAGCTCTCACAAAAGCAGGAACATTTTCAGTGCAGCTGCACATTCTTACAGGCTATACAATTGTTGGTACACCTTCAACCACTTTCGGTTCTGTAGAATTATTTGTAATGTAGTCAGCATCTAGATAAAACAAATAAAAACAATAGTTCACATACTTTTGATCGTAAGTCATGTTTTCACAAAAAGATGTACTTCCAGAATGTTAGTACACACCGTCTTGTCGTAGCAATGCCTTTTATACCTCTTCCGTGACTATTTCGACGCCATTTTGAAAAACTTGCAAGATATTTATGACCGAGATACGTTGATTAGACAGGTTGTGCTCTGATCTTCTACCACCTTATCATTGTATTTTGTGAACGACTTTGAATTGCCATTATTGTGTCAATAACACAAAAGACAAAATTACGCAATGGCCTACTACTGGTTGTTATGACAAAAATTCCTTAACATACTACAATACACATTATGATAGTCATCTACAGTACCTTTCAAATGGGAATAATTTTGCTCTCCAGCGAATCTGACCTGTTATTAACCATGTGTTGCCACTTTATTACCCTCATTATTTTCATGTTTCCCTCTCTGCTCCTACACTGTCCAGCCCTAGGTAATGTAAGTACTTCGCGAGACACACTTGCTTTGTCTACATCACATTCTTTAGCAGTAAGTTTGTTAGCATTTCTGAATATATTTCTCTCTTCCTCATTGTTGCATATTTCAAACAATCTTTAAACCCCCAATGTTTATATCACGCCTCAAAAGGCACCAGGAAACGATAAAAAATCCGCCGAACACTTTCTTTGGCGCTCTGTGTACGTCCTGCATATTGTAAACACTCAGAACAATTTATTGGCTTTCTTTTGTATGAAAGAATAGTTTTAAATAGTAAAATATTATTTAATAATGCCTTACGTTTGTGAGCTATAATTACAATGTTATATGCATTTATTTATGATGTTCATTAAAGCATATTCTAACAAGTAACAGTTTTTGTTTTAGTGAAATTCACATAATTAATCTAATTCAGTGAAATGACTCTTCCATGCCAAATTATCAGTTCTCCTTAAATTTACTAAACATAAAATGTACATTCAAGTGGCAATATTGGAACCTATGACCCTCACCACCCAAGGTCAACTCTCACACTGTTGCTCTACGAGTGCAAAGCGCTGCACGCTTAGCGATGCAGAGTAGTCATTTCGGCAGAAATTGATACGATGCAATGCACTGGACAAGGTTTACGGTATAACCTATACATCGCCAGGGACTGAATAACTTCCGAATCCACAGGCTGAGAAGACTCACCCGATATATATATATATATATATACATATACACCGGTTGAGTTGCCTGTCCCGAGAAACTTTTTAATTTATGCAACGTACTAAGCAATATATGCACCTTAGGCCTATCTTAAACGTCTTCAAAGGGCTCATTTACGTGACATTTATAGAGGGATAAATAATCCAGTTTTACGCAATAGAAAGCAAACACTATGCAAGTCGATTTCAAAAATATCATACCCTTGCACTGGTAGCTCCAGCAGCATGCTTAACTGATCCAACAGTCCTTTATTCCTTAGTATACATTCGTGCATACCTATGAAAACTCCCTCAGAAGGAACAATCTATCACATGCATCTGTTGACAAAAATATTTAAAACGACATTACAGTTATACACAATGAGGAAAATAATAGGCTTAGACTAATTCGAGGCACACATTCGTACACACCTATGAAACTCCCAGTGATAGGACAACCTATCGCGTGTATCTGTTAACACAAGTATTTGAAAAGAACAAGGCAGATCTATGCAATGCGACAAATTGGAGGTAAGCCTTCAGCCAAAACAGGAGCGTTGTATAGACACGTCAAAAATGCGATGTATTAGGTAGGTAATTTGTATTCTGCCACAGAATACGGCATATTACAAATAATAGAGTAGGTATAATGGCTGATGGAACGTAGTTATTTTAGGTAAAGCTATCAAAACGAGCTTAAAACGGTCCCGTTGTTGTGGGATCTTTATTCTTCCGAAAACAGGATTCTCAAGACGAACCCCATATCATTTAGCACTCGGCACAGTATCCATTCACAAAAGTACACCCAAGCTTGAAATCCCTCCCTTGGAGTACTTGGTTTAGGCGCATATGATATGGATGAAACTTATCGGCTCGCAGTACTCGTACCACAGAAGATTGGCTAACGTTTACCCCTTGTGCACTTATTGTCCGTGTGCTAGTATGCGGATAATTTATATGACATTCAAAACAGCTTCCATATTAACACCGTATATTACTGGAGCATCTCTCACAGGAGGCATCCTTACAAGTGAAGATGAAGTACGCACATGTCTTTCAACATTCTGGAAAGTTTTTCATGTTGGTTGTCTACATTTGGATATCTCTCCTAATGAGCCGGTTGAGCATTCCCTGTCACCTCTCCGTAGATGAGAAGAACATCAACATACTCATCTGTCGAATACATAGCGAAGGACTGGCACAAATGTTACTATGCTGTCACAACTATATACGCATGAGGAGTGAAGGCCGTCGACATTCAAAACATCACTTTGCGGTGTAATACCGGTCAAATGGGACAGAAGGGTATAAAATCACAGTTTTTGTTTATCTGAAAACCCATTCCATTACAAAATGTATATAATCAACAACTCTTTAGACTACAATTTTGTTATAAACTCGGGGATTCTGAAACTACATTATTATGTAATGAATTTCCTAGCGTTAATGAGAAGAAAGGAAAAAAATCATGAACAACGCAAAGACTCAAAGCCATGTTACTGGCTGTTAGCGATCACCAGTATAATTCCACTCGTCTACATGGACGCCTTATTTGAAACAGGCTTCGGCGCTAAACCTCAGCTCTTATCTACCAGACGTCGCGTAAGTACCACTTCGCTTCTTTTGTGGTATACCATTTTAAGAACGTTTTAATCCTTTGTTGGACTTTTGTCATGATTATTTAACTTTCATAGGTGTGTGTTATTTGAGATGCACGTGTCGTAGTTTACGCGAAAATTGAAATAAACCCTTATATAATAATCGCTGTCATGACAGTACAGCGTCCATTTTTAATATAGGCATGTCTCTAATTTATCGTAGCCTATCTGTATCTCTTTACAAAAGTTCGCCATTTTGTTTTAAAAGTTTTGATGCTGAACACATATAGCTGGTCCGCAATATCCGAAGGGGTAGTTTAATCAGTTGAGTAGTTATGTACACGTAAATTAAAGCTTTGCAAAACCTTTTAGAATTCCGAAATCTGCTAGTAAATGAATCGTACGTAGGCGGGAAATGACAGTTTAAAAACACTTAATTTGCAGGAATCTGTATTCGTATGCAAATAAGGTCCCCCAACTCCTCCCCCACCCCTTCCCCAGCTCCTTGGTACTTTCAGTTGCAGCTGAGGGTCATAATTCTTGTTGAGTGGAATGAAAGCTTGACAGTTAATCAATTAAGGCTGTCAACCAACTGTCAAAACGAACAATGGGGTAATAAATTTACGCTTCTGTAACAAAGACGGAGAATTTATTCTACCCATTCCATATCCGGCTACGTGCTTTCCTGCATTGCAGCAACTCATCCCACTCGCATTGTTTAACGAACACGTGCAAGAGGTTATCCATCACTGTCAAAATTAACAAAGAGTATGCCGGACAAAGAATCAGGCGCCATTGTCCCAGCTCTATTGATTACTTTTAGGAAAAGCCACCTGCGAGCTCGCAGTCGCATTGTTTGACGACCACGTGCAGGCGAACAATAGAAAAGCTTGACCCGAGCTAACAAAGGAAAAGATTCTATTGTATCCCTTTCTATTATCCAGAGCAAGACTTCTTTAGAAGGACCACCTGTGTAGCATCCCATTCCACATCCGTATAACAAAGAACAAAGCTGGTCCCTTCTAACAAAAGAGAGCCTGAAGGAACAGTCTCTATTGTGTGCCTTTCCATTGTTCGGACACGTGCATGTTATAACAAAATAAACGGGAGGCTTTATACTTGCCCTGTGTTTGTTTGTCCGTGTGAAAGACAGAGAGGTTTGAGTTCCCACGGGGCAAGCTCATATAACTACTAGACCCTAAATTCCACCCCAACACACCTCGAGTTCTTGTCGTCACCTGCGTTGGCTTTGCCCTGATGCCAGTTTTCTACGAGTGTCTTAACGAAGTCCTACGAATATACCCTAACATGGTTAAACAAGCTCTCTGTTTGGCTCTTTTCAAACAGCGATATAAAAATGTATTCAACATATATCATTACATAATTAAACCTCTGTGTATACGTGGATATCCACAGACTGGTGTTCGATTCTTACTGCAATCAAAAAGTTTAATGTTTTAATTGCTAATGAGAAATTGATGATTTGATAATATTATATCATTATCCTTATTATTGAAAGGGAGCTCAGAGGGTCGTAGCTCGAATCTTACCAGGCGAAACTCTAATGTGCAAAAAATGTTAAACTATGAGAGTATGCGCGGTCAGAATAAACTGTGTTTAACAAATATAACTTCATTTTTATATGCCATTACCCTAATTAATAAAAGGGTGTTCAGACGCCCTAGTTTGAATCTGCGAAACTCTAATGCTTAATAAATATTAAATTTTGAGCGATCAGATTAAAATGTGTTTAACAAATATAATTATTTATATTAAATCCTTGTGTATACTTAGATATCCCGACGCCTAGACACGATTCTTTCTTCTTCTCTCTTTTTCTATCTATCTATCTATCTATCTATCTATCTATCTATCTATCTATCTATCTATCTATCTATCTATCTATCTATCTATCTATCTATCTCTCTATCTATCTATCTATCTAACTATCTATCTGTCTATCTATCTCTTTCTTTCTTCTCGACTTGCACACATCAGAGCGTTCACATATACACGAGCACAAGTACATGCATCAACAGGCATACACCACTGCATGAGCTCATGCACCAGTGAACACGCACACACACACAAAACATGCACATACACACTCACGCACACGCCCTTAATGAAAAGAGAGAAAATGATGCAATAAAAACTAATTATAACCTTCGGGTGCCACGCATCATTTACAAATTGTTCGAAACTGGTCTGGATGCATGGGTTCGAATCCTAGGGGTGATTACAAATTCATTCTCTAATAACTCCAAACCTAATTAAGATAAAGACGCTAAATAAACTTTATTAGTTTCACGTCACTAGGTCGTTTCTTGTGAATGTATACTAGGGTACCAGGCGACATGGGTTCGAGCTTTAATTTTTTTAATCTGAATTATCTCAGAAACTAGCAGGGATAGAGGCGCGGACCAAAGCATGATTGTTAGCCTCTATGATGGAAAATTAAAACTGTATATAATTTCCAATCAGTTGTCCCTAGTTCGAATCCCGATCTTTCAAAGACTTCCTTAATTTTCCTCCGTACTCTAGAATGTATCACTTAGATCAATTTCGTAACTGCATGCAGATCTTTTTAACATGTCAAACTAATTTTATAAATAATTTTGTTTCTGGTGTTCTGAGTTCGAATACTGATTAAATGAAAATTATTTATAAATTTAATAACACAGGAAATAATTAAGATAAAGGCACCAAATAAACCTTATTACCTTTATGCCATTAGGTAGTATCTTGTGAATGCATTTTCGGGTACCTTTCGTCCAGGGTTCAATCCTTAAGTTTTAAATCTCCATTGTCCCAGAAACTAGCACAGATAGAAGTGCAGACCAAAGCATGTTTGATAGATCCTACGATGGATAATTAATACTGTATATAATTAACAATCAGTAGTCTCTAGTTTGAATCCAGATCTTTTAATGATTTACTTAATCTTCCTCTATATTCTAGCATACTGCACTTAGGCTGATGTAGTAAGTGCATACAGATTTGTGTAAAGACATTATAGATGTACTCTGAGAGAGAGAGCGAGAGGAAGTGAAACAAGTAAGGATAGAAGTGCTGAGAGCATCTGCGGACACGCAACAGGTGATAATTCCATTGGTGTAATAATCACGTGATGTGTAAGCATCCCCAACATAATGATGTGCTGCCATCGCCTGGAGGGGTTTAGATCCCTATATAAACAGATATCAGCGCATGCTAGAACTGTTGTGAACTTATTAACTGTACATTTAACTTTTAAAGAACTTTAAAAGCAACGCGAGGTGTTTTTAATTTAAGAAGAGGTGCAGGCCATCTACACGTACAGCACACATCAACACGAAACAATGCAAGGTGAGTGAGTTTTTACATAACTATACAAAATTACTGTTGGCTTTTACAATAAATTTAATTTTGTTTAAACGATGCAGTACATGAAAGACGACCCGTTGCAAGAGCATAATAATTTTTAATCTGTACTTTACATTCACATGGATTTCTCTGCGTACACTTCTCCAGTTCACACGATTTTCTCTACTCATTCTTCTTCTATTAATATTCACACCATTTTTCTGCACATTCTTCTTGTATAAACATTCACATGATATTCGGCACACATTCCTCTTACATAAACATTCACACAATTTTCTCCGCTCATTCTTTGTTTCTTTCCAGGTTCATACTCTATTCACATTCATACATTTTCTTTACTCATTCTTTGTTTCTCTGCAGCTTCATATTCCATGAACATTCACACGAATTTCTCTATTCATTCTTTCTTTCTCAACGCATTCATACGATTTTCGCTACACATTCTTCTTACATAAACTTTCATATGATTTTCTCCGCTCATTCTTTGTTTCTCATTCACACGATTTTCTGTACTCGTTCTTTGTTTCTCTGCAGGTTCATCTTCCATGAACATTCACATGGTTTTCTGTACTTATTCTTTGTTTCTCTACACATTCATAAGCATACCAGCAAAACCTTTGGTGATGCAGCACAACACACACTTTAGTTCTAATATAAAGAAATGTATAACTTGTCCTTCAACTTGAATAATGTGGTGAAAATAGCAACTCATATCAATGTCTGTTACAGATTGTTTAACTGATAGACTTAAAAAGTTGGTTGAAGAGCGTAGGTTCCTACCGACTCGCCGAGTTCAAGATCTCGAAATCGATCTTAAATATGAGATAAAGTCCTTAAAGAGAGTTCAAAGAAGATACGGTACCAGGATGATATCTTCGCTGGAGGATTGTCAAGAGTTCCTGCCAGAGCGCTACAATTCGTTAACCGATCAATTGCAGAAATACATGGGAAAGTATACCTACAGTATAACGGTATGACAGTGAAAGGGAAATTTAAGACATGTAAATTGTCTTTTTTACATGCAGAGAAGGTGTGTAGAAGAGTCAGACTTAAGTATTGAATGTTCTCCTATTTTACAATGAAAAATTCATAAATAAAACAACTGACTCATATATATTACAAATAAGGATACAAAGGATACATGTTATAGAATTTTATGAAAAATTTACGAAATCACAGTAACATATGTTTTGAATTTAGTTATATCTAACGCATTGAAATAACGATTAATATCCGAATGTTTATACAAATTTTTGTGTTTCATTTTACATGTAGTATAACAAAAAATGTAATTCTTTTCAGGTTGCTTTTACTTGACCAAAGCAGTTTTCTAAGACTAACATTGTGCAATGTTTCAGACCGTGCAATAAGGGGAAGAAGAAGAGGAACAGCTTTGCAGCCATCTACTTCACCAAAACACATTAAGACAGGATTCTTATATAACATTACAGGGCATACAATGAAAAAACACGGACAATTTTGTATACAAGCCAGTACATAGCTGGGTGTTAGCTCGAGCGAGTCTCCGTATATTCGGTGAAAATCAGAGTTGTGAGCAGTAATTTAAACGCTTGTGAAGATACTTTAAACAGCGTTGAAATTTTTACCCTAAAAAGACTTGAACCCTGTATACATTAGCAATGTCAAAAAAACTGTTTGCTGTGTGGGAATACAAATTATGAATATAAAGAGACTTTCATTTAAATAATAAAGAAATTTTCATAACCTACTGTTACAAGTGAAACGCCATATGCTGGAACAAGGAGTTGTATGAGGAAAGTGATGGAAGTGCGTGATAAATAATAACAATAAAAAAGAATGAAGGTGTGCTTTTACCTAATGTTTTTATTCATTAAAAATCCTTACAATTCTAATGAAAAAATAAATCCCTACAATGATTAGTTTAAAATTAAGCTGCATCACGTGAGTCAGGGGCTTGCATGTAAATATTTTATAATTAATTATTAAACAATACAATGAGGTCTGTACAGAGATATTTACACTAGCTTGAATTTCTTTTCTGATGTTGACACAGCCATTTACAACTTCCTCTGGTTGATGAGAGCAATCTATAATAAATATAGGAGCAAATTTAAGTAATCTACTCTCTTCAATAAGGCTAATTCTCTTTTTCATAATAAGAGATTGAGTGCATATCATGCAATGATGCAAATCTAGTTTCCAAGGTCAAAGGATAACATTTACTATTAAGATAAATTCTCAAATTAGTTATGCTACAATGATCAAAAAGGGAACAGTCTTTAGATGCATTACTCGATCTTAAGTCAGAGCACCAAAGAATGACAAATCTCGGCTTCTCCATTTTTAGATGTGGTGGCACCATTCCAGGTAAATGGCAACAAGCTGCAAATAATTTCGAGAAGGACCTCTACAAGCTCTTTAACAACGCCATGTTTGGATAAACTATGGAGAACCTGCGTAACCGTATGGTAATAAGACTAGTAACAAACGAGAAGAGTCTGGAGAGGTTGATCGCCAAGCCTACGTTTATTGATAGGAGGATATATACTGCTAATTTAGCTGCTGTACATATGGCTTCTCGTCAGAGTGTATTCAGCAAGCCCATATACATTGGTATGAGTGTGTTAGACATCTCCAAGACATTAATATATAACTATCATTACGGCGTGATGTTGCCTTATTACGGGGCTGAAAACCTAAAGCTTATGTACATGGACACTGATTCAATCATTCATCGTGTAACAACTGAAGATGTGTACCAGGACAAACTACGTTTTCTTGAGCATCTCGATACATCTGATTTCCCTGTCAGCCATATATGCCAGTCTACTCAGAACAAAAAGTGCTGGGAAAATTTAAAAATGAGGCTAATGGTAAAATCATCCAGCGCTCTGTTGGACTACAACCTAAGATGTATTCCATAGTATTCAAGTGTCTATGATAAAAAGATTAAAGGTATAAACCGTAGCGCTATTAAGCAGTACATTTCGTTTAACCCCTATACAGTCTGTCTTAAATCCTGTGAAATCATCAGAACGCCTATGAATCTAGTCCTATCACGAAAGGACGATGTGCAAATGACTAAAATTACAATGAATCCCCTTGATGATAAAAGAGTAATTACCGAGGATGCAATAACTACCTATGCGCATGGACATTAAATTATTACAGACAGTGCTTAAGAGAATATAACTGGAAGATGAAGATTTTCTCCACGAGTCTACAATCTTAAAAAATTAAAGTTTACTCATGTGCTGTGTATGCACATAGCACACAAATGGTGAAGAAAGGAGAAGATGAAATGGGAGGCTGTAACCTTGCCATTGGGAGCAAATACTAGTGCTAGTCTCAAGCCTAGATAAAGGGGAGAGACGTCTACCCTTATAATCCCTTTTAATGAACTAGTGATTAAATTGATAAAACTGCTTCACTTGAACCAAAAATTTAAAACAATAAAGCTGACTAAAATGTTATGATATCCACTCAAGCATGTGGATGCACTAGTTATGCTACTTCTATGTACTCTAGCTGCTTCATCCTTACCGTCCCACCCGCTAACTGTTTAACATAAAAGCTTGTAAGGTCTACAAAGGTATATAAATGTAGTGTAATCTGTGATACTATAAATTATCTATTAAAACTAAGTTTTTATCTCGATAAATTTTCAGTAATAATTGTTCGTGATTGTTTAAAGCATGAGTTACGTCAACATATTCGTCAGATACATCAACATCCACTACAGCAAGGGCTACAGCAGCATCAATCGGTTACACTGCAGCTGTAGCAGTAGCAGCAGCAGCAAATCCAAAAACTTTAGATTCAGCATCCTCAGCAACAGCAAGCATCACAACAACAGCAACAGCAAATACAGCAGATAGTGTAGCAGATACAGCATCTATAGCAACAGCAGCTACAATGATAGCAACAATAGATCATGCAGCTACAGAAACATCAGCCGCAGAAGCAATTACAACAGCTACCGTAGCAGATACAGCAGCTGTACAACAATAGATGTAACAGATACTACAGCTGTAGCAACATCTGCTACATTAATAGCAGAGAACAACCGGTTACATAACAGCTATAGTAGCAGCAGCTAATCCATCAGCTATAGATTTAGCAGTCTTCGCAATAGCAAGCATCACTGCAATAATATTCCATTTGTATATTCACCCACCACTGCAAAGGCAGTCCTCATGCCAGCTGTAACATCAAATACGAAAACTGTAGTAGTAGATCTGTAGTAGAACTGTAGTAGCTGTAACATCAGCTACAACAATAATAGCATCACATCAGGTTACTGTAGCAGCGTTAGACACTGTCAGCACAGTAGCTGTAGCAGAAGTAAATACAGCAGCTATCGTAGCAGATACAGAGACTGTACAACAATAGCTGTAACAGATCCTACAGCTGCAGCATCTGCTACAACAATAGCAGCAGTCGCATTACATAACAGCTCTAGCAGCAGCAGTAAATCCAAAAACTGCAGATTCAGCATCCTCAGCAAGAGCAAGTATCACAACAACAGCAACAGGAAAAATGACAGATGTAGTAGCAAATACAGCATCTATAGCAACAACAGCTACAACGATAGCAGCAATAGATCCTACAGCTACAGAAACATCAGCCGCAGCTTGCACAGTAGCCGTAGCAGAAGCAAATACAGCAGCTACCGTAGCAGATACAGTAGCTCTACACCAATAGATGTAACAGATCCTACAGCTGTAGCAACATCTGCTACAATAATAGCAGCGACATCAACCGATTAAATAACAGCTGTAGCAGCAGCTAATCCATTTTTTGTTCAAGTGTAGCAGCTTTATCAATTAAATCATTGCTTCATTAAACAAGGATTGTAAGGGAAGACGTCCCTCCCCTTTATCTAGGCTTGAGACTAACACTAGTATTTGCTCCTAATGGCAGGGTTACCGCCGACCATTCCATCTTCTCTTTTCTTCACCATTTGTCTGCTATGTGCATACACAGCACATGAGCAAACTTTAACTATTTAAGATTGTAGACTCGCGGAGAAAACCTTCATCTTCGGGTTACATTCTCTTAAGCACTGTTTGTAACAATGTAATATCCATGCGCATAGGTAGTTATTGCATCCTCGGTAATTACTCTTTTATCATCAAGGGGATTCAATGTAATTTTATTCACTTGCCCACCTTGCTTTCGTGATAGGACTAGATTCATAGGCGTTCTGATGATTTCACAGGTTTTAAGACAGACTACATAGGTGTTAAACGAAATGTACTGCTTAATAGCGCTACGGTTTATACCTTTAATCTTTTTATCATAGAGCCTTGAATAGTATGGCATACATCTTAGGTTGTAGTCCAACAAAGCGCTGTATGATTTTACCATTAGCCCCATATTTAAATTTTCCCAACACCTTTTTGTTCTGAGTAGAGTGGCATATATGGCTGACAGGGTAATCAGATGTATCGAGATGCTCAAGAAAATGTAGCTTGTCCCGGTACACATCTTCAGTTGTTACACGATGAATGAATGAATCAGTGTCCATGTACATAAGCTTTAGGTTTTCAGCCCCGTAATAAGGCAACAGCACGTCGTTATGATAGTTATACTTAATGTCTTGGAGATGTCTAACACACTCATACCAATGTATATGGGCTTGCTGAATACACTCTGACGAGAGGCCATATGTACAGCAGCTAGATTAGCAGTATATATCCTCCTATCAATAAACGTAGGCTTGGCGATCAACCTCTCCAGACTCTTCTCGTTTGTTACTAGTCGTATATCCATACGGTTACGCAGGTTCTCCATAATTTTTCCAAACATGGCGTTGTTAAAGAGCTTGTAGAGGTCCTTCTCGAAATCATTTGCAGCTTGTTGCCATTTACCTGGAATGGTGCCACCACATCTAAAAATGGAGAAGCCGAGATTTGTCATTCTTTGGTGCTCTGACTTAAGACCGAGTAATGCATCTAAAGACTGTTCCCTTTTTGATCATTGTAGCATAACTAATTTGAAAATTTATCTTAATAGTAAATGTTATCCTTTGACCTTGGAAACTAGATTTGCATCATTGCATGATATGCACTCAATCTCTTATTATGAAAAAGAGAATTAGCCTTTATTGAAGAGAGTAGATTACTTAAATTTGCTCCTATACTTATTATAGATTGCTCACATCATCCAGAGGAAGTTGTAAATGGCTGTGTCAACATCAGAATAGAAATTCAAGCTAGTGTAAATATCTCTGTACAGACCTGATTGTATTGTTTAATAATTCATGATAAAGTATTTACATGCAAGCCTCTGAAGCACGTGACGCAGCCTATATTTTAAACTAATCATTGTAAGGATTTGATTTTCCATTAGGTATGTAAGGATTTTTAATGAATAAAAACATTATGTAAAAGCACGCCTTCATTCTTTTTTATTGTTATTATTTATCATGCACTTCCATCACTTTTCTCATACAACTCCTTGTTCCAGCATATGGCGTTTCACTTGTAACAGTAAGTTATGCAAATTTCTTTATTATTTAAATGAAAGTCTCTTTTTTTCATAATTTGTATTCCCACACAGCAAACAGTTTTTTGATATTGTTAATGTATACAGGGTTGAAGTCTTTTTAGGGTACAAATTTCACCACTATTTAAGCCATTTTCACAAGCATTTAAATTACTGCTCACAATTCTGATTTTCATCGAATATACGGAGCCTTGCTCGAGATAACACTCAGCTATGTATTGGCTTGTATACAAAATTGTCCGTGTTATTTCATCGTATGCCCTGTAATGTTATATAAGAATCCTGTCTTAATGTGTTTCGGTGATGTAGATGTCTCAGCAACCGCTTCTTGCCGAAATGTTTCTTGGAGGTGCCGATGATCCTTATTCTATCCTCCAAAAGCGTCAGCCTCCTTTGCATGGCTGCAAAGCTTTTCCTCTTCTTCTTCCCCTTATTACACAGTCTGAAAAATTGCACAAGGAAAGTCTTAGAAAAGTGCTTTAGTCAAGTAAAGGCAACCTGAAAAGAATTAAATTTTTTGTTATACTAAATGTAAAATGAAACACAAAACTTTGTATAAACATTCGGATATTGATCGTTATTTCAATGCATTAGATATAACTAAATTCAAAACATGTGATATTGTGATTTCGTAATTTTTTTATAAAATTCTATAACATGTATCTTTTGTACCCTTATATGTAATATCAACAACTCAGTTGTTTTGTTTATGAATTTTTCATTTTATAATAGGACAACATTTAATACTTAAGTTTGACACTTCTACACAACTTCTCTGCATGCAAAAAAGACAATTTACATGTCTTAAATTTCCCCAACACCGCCATACCATTATACTGGAGGTATACTTTCCCAGGTGTTTCTGCAATCTATTGATCGATTAACGAATTATAGGGCTTTGGCAAATACACTTGACAATCCTCCAGCGAAGATATGATCCTGGTACCGTATCTTCTTTGAACTCCCTTTAAGGACTTTATCTCATATTTAAGACCCATTTCGAGATCTTGAACTCGGCGAGTCGGTAGAAAACTACGCTCTTCAACCAACTTGTTAAGTCTATTAGTTAAACAGTCTGTAACAGACATTGACGTGAATTGTTGTTTTCACCACCTTATTCAAGTTGAAGGACAAGCTATACATTTCTTTATATTATAACCAAAGTGTGTGTTGTGCTGCATCACCAAAGGTTATGTTAGTATGCTTATAAAGGTGTAGAGAAATAAGGAACGAGTGGAGAAAATCGTGTGTATATTAATAGAAGAATGTGTAGCAAAAATCGTGTGAATGTGTAGAGAAACAAAGAATAAGTGCAGAAAACCATGTGAATGTTCATGGAAGATGAACCTGCACAGAAACAAAGAACGAATAGAGAAAATCATGTGAATGAGAAACAAAGACTGAGCGGAGAAAATCATATGAAAGTTTATGTGAGAAGAATGTGTAGCGAAAATCGTATGAATGCGTTGAGAAACAAAGATTGAGCGGAGAAAATTTTGTGAATGTTTATGTAAGAGAAATGTGTGGCGAATATCATGTGAATGTTTATACAAGAAGAATGTGCAGAGAAAATGGTGTGAATGCTAATAGAAGAAGAATGAGTAGAGAAAATCCTGTGAACTGGGGAAGAGTACGCAGGGAAATCCATGTGAATGTAAAGTACAGATTAAAAAATATTATGCTCTTGCAACGAGTCGTATTTCAAGTACTGCATCGTTTAAACAAAATTAAATGTATTGTAAAAGCCAACAGTGACCTTGTATAGTTATGTAAAAACTCATTCACCTTTCATTGTTTCCTGTTGATGGCCTGCACCTCTTCTTAAATTAAAAACACCTCGCGTTGCTTTTAAAGTTCTTTAAAATTTAGGTGTATAGTTAATAATTTCACAACAGTTCTAGCATGAGCTGATATCTGTTTATATAGGGATCTAAACCCCTCCAGGCGATGGCGGCACATCATCATGGTGGGGATGCTTACACATCACGTGATTTTACACCAATGGAATTATCACCTGTTGCGTGTGCGCAGAGGCTCTCAGCACTTCTATCCCTACTTGTTTCACTTACCCTCGCTCTGTCTTTCTCTCCTTCTCTCTCTCAGAGTACATCCATAATGTCTTTACACAATTCTGTATGCACTTATGACATCAACCTAATTGCCGTATCCTAGAATATAGAGGAAAATTAAGGAAATGATTAAAAGACCTGGATTCGAAATCAGGACAACTGATTGTCAATTGTATACAGTATTAGTTATCCATCGTAGGAGCTATCAAACATGTTTTGGTCCGCAACTCTATCCCTTCTAGTTTCTGAGATAATACAAATTTTAAAAAATTAAGGATCGAAACCATGACGCCTGGTACCCTAATATACATTCACAAGAAACGACCTAATGACGTGAAAATAATAAAGCTTATTTGGCGTCTTTTTCTTATTTAGTTTTGGAGTAATTAGAGAATGAATTTGTAATCACCCCTAGGACTCGAAGCCATGCATTCAGACCAGTTTCGAACAATTCGTAAATGGCGTGTCGCATCGCAAGGTTATAATTAGTTTTTATTGCATCATTTTATCTCTTTTAAATCAGGGCGTGTGCGTGAGTGTGTATGTGCATGTTTTGTGTGTGTGTTCGCGTGTTCACTGGTGCATGAACTCATGCACTGGTGTATGCTTGTTGATGCATGTACTTGTGCTCGTGTATATGTGAACGCTCTGATGTGCGCAAGTCGAGAAGAAAGAAAGAGATAGATAGATTGATAGATAGATACATACATAGATGGATACATAGATGGATAGATAGATAGGTAGATAGATAGATAGATGGATGGATGGATAGATAGATAGATAGATAGAAAAAGAGAGAAGAAGAAAGAATCGTGTATACGCGTCGGGATATCTAAGTATACACAAGGGTTTAATATAAATAATTATATTTGTTAAATACATTTTTAATCTTCTCTTGCACGCCTCCATAATTTAATAGCTATTACACATTAGAGTTTTGCAGGGTAAGGTTCGAACTAGGACCTTTGAACGACCTTTCATTAATTAGGTTAATGATATATAAAAATAAATTATATTTGTTAAACACATTTTAATCTGACCGCTTATAGCCTCATAGTTTAATATTTATTGCGCATTAGAGTTTCGCCTGGTAAGATTCGAGCTACGACCCTCTGAACACCCATTCAATAATAAGGATAATGATATAATATTATCAAACCGTCAATTTCTCATTAGCAATTAAAACATTAAACTTTTTTATTGCAGTCAGAATCGAACACCGATCTGTGGATATCCAAGTATACACAGAGGTTTAATGTATGTAATGATATACGTTAAATATATTTTTATATCGCTGTTTTAAAAAGAGCCAAATAGAGAGCTTGTTTAACTATGTTCGGGTATATCCGTAGGACTTCGTTAAGACACTCGGAGAGAACTGGCATAAGGGCAAACCCAACGCAGGTGACGACAAGAAGTCGAGGTGGGATGGCGTGGATTCTAGGGTCTAGTGGTTATGTGATGCTTGCCCCGTGGGAACTCAAGCCTCTCTGTCTTTCACACGGACAAACAAAGACAGGTCAGGTATAAAGCCTCCCCCCAGTTTCTTTTGCTATTGCATGCACGTGTGCGACCAATGGAAAGGGACAGAATAGAATCTGATCCTTCAGGCTCTCTTTTGTTAGAAGGTACAAGCAGTGTTCTTTGTTATACGGATGTGGAATGGGATGCTACACAGGTGGTCTTTCTAAAGAAGCATTGCTCTGGACAATAGAGAGGGATACAATAGAATCTGTTCCTTTGTTAGCTCGGGTGAAGCCTTTCTATTTTTCGCCTACACGTGGTCGTCAAACAATGCGACTGCGAGCTCGCAATTGGCTTTTCCTACAAGTAATCAATAGAGCTGGGAAAATGGCGTCTGATTCATTGTCCAGCATACTCTTTGTTCATTTTGACAGTGATGGATAACCTCTTGCACGTGTTCGTTAAACAATGCGAGTGGGATGAGTTCCTGCAGTGCAATAAAGCACGTAGCCGGATATGGAATGGGTAGAATAAAGTCTCCACCCTTGTTACAGAAGCGTAAATTTATTACTCCATTGTTCGTTTTGACAGTTGATTGACAGATTTAATTGCTTAACTGTCAAGCTTTCATTATACTCAACAAGATTTATGACCCTCAGC
The DNA here is from genome assembly GCA_030765065.1 of Deroplatys truncata. Lineage (NCBI taxonomy): Eukaryota > Metazoa > Arthropoda > Insecta > Mantodea > Mantidae > Deroplatys > Deroplatys truncata. Next base: position 409,259,196 of record CM060990.1, read on the forward strand.
TGCAACTGAAAGTATAAAGGAGCGGGGGAAGGGTTGGGAGAGAGGAGGTGGGGGACCTCATTTGCATATGAATACACATTCCTGCATATTGTGTGTTTTGAACTGTCATTTCCCTCCTACTCTCGTATGTTTATGAGCTTACTTTACAGTGGAGCACCTTTTGTCCCTTAAGGCGCTTTTCCGCTGAACGTTGAGCCTTCGTCTATCTAAAAACGTCAGTAAGTTCGTAAGCAAAGTAAACGGACTTAAAGCGCAATTTGCGGCTAAAAGAATGCCGTACGGGGGGCATGCCAAAAGTGTTAACTCCGTCGCAATACGCCACGGGAGGAAGTTACCACTACGTGCATCTGATAACCTGATGTTTATTTAGGATGGCCCGGAAAAGCAATTGGGATATCTGTAAGCGTTGGGTCACGAAGGAGGAGAGTACTACGGTATCTGTTGACCAGTGCGTTATGAAAGATGGAGCCGTTGAGACGTGACTTTCGAGGGATAGTCTATTACGATTTCAAAAACCGGTTACACCCCAAGCAGAGCCACCAAATTTTGTCAGAAGCTTTTGGAGAACCTGCTCCTTTACCGTTCATAGTTAGAAATTGGTTTTGTGAGTTTTAAAAGGGGACAGAATCCTTAGAAAATGAGCCTCGTGCAGGTAGGCCACAAACTGCAGTTTACGCCCGAAAACATCGGAGTTGTAAGGAAAATGGTGAAAGAAAATCCGCATATCTCATTCCTTGAGATAGAGAAGACATTAAGCATTGGATCAACAGCAGCACAAACAAATGTGCAGTAACATCTTGGTCTCACGAAGAGAGTGCGCGTTGGGTCCCGCATTCCCTCACCGATCATCAAAAAGCGTCCGGGTGAATTGGTGCAAATTAATTCTGGTAAACGTCTGGACATATATAACATTGTAATGGGAGATGAAACGTGGATATACCTTTATGATCCAGAAGCTAAACAGCAGTCGTGTGTCTGGTGCTTTGAAGATGAACCACTTCCAACAAAACTCATGAGGGCCGAAGTGTTGGGAAACAAAAGTTCGCCTCTTTTTTCTCAAGAAAAAGTCCCATAGCAACCATTCCACTTGATACCAACGCACAGGCACTACGCTGTGGTACACCGAGTCCTGCCTTCCAGAGGTCATCAAGCGGTGGAAGGAGCAGCACCCAAGATCACGGAAGTTACATTTCTTGCTGCACCATGACAATGCCTCCTCTCACATTGCTGTCAGAACTATGGAATTCCTGAATAAAGAGGGCGTCAGAGTGCTACTCCATCCACCTTACTCGCCAGACTTGGGCCACCTGTGACTTTTTTGTGTTCCCCAAAATGAAGGAACCGCTGCAGAAGCGACGAACTGTGTCAGATGGTGAAGCCATTAGTGCATATTTGGAGGCAGTGAACAGTTTTGAAGACAAAGTGTGGCAAGAAATGTTTGCAAAGTGGTTTGTGCGAATGAATAACTGTATAACTGTCGCAGGGGACTACCTTGAGAAAACGTGAAAGAGTTTTAAATTTAGTTGTGTTTTTGGGAATAGCTAAAAACTTTCGGCATGACCCTCGTATCTTCCAAAATCGGTAAGGACTTCTAACTTAACAGGTATATAATTGCGTTCTCACGCCAAGAAATAAGCTAAGCTACAGCCTAAAGGCTGTCCTTGGTGTCCCACAGTTTTTCAACACATGGACTTTTGTGTAACATAAATTACTTTTCTTATGAAACATATGAACTGAAAACAATAGAAATTTTAGCCTGCAAGCCTAAGCGTAACCTATTGTATCTGCACCAGGCTATTTATATTGAATAATAGAAGCTGGCAAACCACAGTTTGTTGCCATGACTTCCATCAGATACTTCTACCACGCTACTGCCACTGATATTGTCTACCATAGGAGTACACAAAACGTCTGGGAGAAACGAACCCAGTTGACCACGGCCTACAGGTACACGAATCTTTGCATATCTCCAGGTTGTTGTACTCTTAACTTCAGCTGGATCCGGTAAAAGGCGCTTAGGTGATGTCTCTATACCACCCTTCCACAGGTTTAATTAGATCTTCAGCCGAGCTCCCAGGGGAATAATGGGAAGAATTACAGCTGCTTGCCCCTGCAGGGCAGTCAAAGGATTTGTCGTGTTAGCCGTCAGCATCCATTTAATGTAGGAAGTGATGACCTGAAGCTGTTACTTACACATCACCTACGACGAACTGCCTTAATATTCGGATGCTTCGCCATTTGGACATTAGCTGATCTCCTAATCTTGGCACGGGCCTTGGCATCTAACTGGTGGGGAATTTCTTCCACTATGCATCTATCATCCTCTTGTTTTACTTTCATTGCTGATCTGTTTCGCGCTTACTGAAATGGCCATCCACGTGAGACCTAACGTCTTATTTTGCATAGTCAGTGCCGTAGCTAAGTTCAAATTTAACTTTCCCCATTTAAATTTAATTCTCGTTTCTATCTTTTCTATTCGGGATTTTCCTATCTTCCTTTCCGATCACAAATCCACTATTTCAACTTTTATTTCCGTTTCCATCTTCTCCATTCTGGACGGCTAATAGCTGTTGAAGCATTCTGTTCATTGTGGTATTAAAATTTCTCTCCTGAAATCTGTTTCTTGGGACGCTCATTCTCAGGACATTAATCATTCTATTCCTGTTCATAGCACTTTACTTCAAAGGGGAAGCCTCGGACACTTCTTATCACTTACTAACAGGTCCAACTCAGAACTGCCCTCTCTTGTTCTAGACAACTGTTATTTACCCGCACACTACAGGAACTCATTGAGGAAACAACAGGAATGAACTGAATGGAAGCTCAAACCAGCGCTCAGTCTTCTGTATATACACATGTGGCGTCTAATAGAAGGTTCACAAATACCAGAACGGAGGGTGATTATGCAGATTATTACTCGCACACCGTAGGTTTCTGGGATATTCTGATACGCTTCGTACACCTCCCAATTCGTCTCTGAAACCAAGCATAGTCCAGTCGGCACCGAAATAGACCGAGCCAAAGGGGAAGGTGCAAGCAGATGATATGGATACCATAATATGAAATAAGCAGTTGAAAACGGTTTTCTGTTAGGATAACTTCATAATAGGTGCAGAAACAGATAACGAGCTGGGAAGCTTATCTGAGAAACAAAATGCTACCAGAGCCTTTGCACTGCAGCTCCATCAATGCTCCCAGAGATGATAGAAGTGAAGGAAATGCTATGTACTACAGTGCAAATACTTGGATTTCTATGATACATAAATGCAAATAAGATGTACTGTGACGTGTACCTATTGAGGACAACTAGTGTGTTTATAACGTATAAAAATCTTTTGTCTATAAGCCACAATATCTTTGACCTACTTGGGCTTTTAAGTTTGTATCAGAATTACATATGTCACAAAACATTGAAAATGATTTTTGGCACATAGAGCTGCCTATGGATATAAGAACAGCATTTTTGGAATGGATGAAACGCATATATCAGCGTAGTAATCTGAGTAAAGAAACGTTTGGTAGTAGCTGTAGTTAAAACAAAATTCTCAGCTTTATATGCCCTTCACAATGCCAGTCATTCGTTCTTTACAGTTTGCGATTTCTCAAAAATTGAAGGCAAGTGGTCAATTGTGCCCTTAATCTAAACAAGATCTAGAATGGCCTACATTAAGGAATTGTCAATTTCAAGTTTGAACTGTTGGGGGCTCTGTTGCATCAATATGATGCTCCGCATAAAAAGCACCGTAAATTTGGAAAAGCAAAGTTACTTCTTGGGCTATTCTATGTTGACTGTCACATGGATTAAAAGAGATGCTGATTGGAGGACTTGCGTCGTTAGCAGATTTAGAGAAATAACATAAATCTCTAGTCTGAAATAGGTATTATAAATCAAGGGCTGACCCTATAGAAGTTATAACTGAAAATTCCCCTTGGACAATCGTTGGTAGTAAGTTCTAAAATTTCTTGAAGTACAATAATGGAAAAAAAATATTGAGCGCAGTAACCTTTCAGCGTCGTTTCGGCCTCACGATGCACAAGTTATCGCAGCTTGATTGACACGTACGCGTGGGCTATGCTACAAATCAGAGTTGTACAGCGTGAGATAAGACACAGTTTATTTGATTATAGTATAAAATGATAACCAGGGAACAGTTAAAAGAACCGTTCCTCGCTAACATGCGCAGTAAATACTCATAAATTAAACCAAACCTTCAGAATTGAAGTTCATGCCACTGTTCTGCGTTTGAACCTTGGTGTGCAACTCGGGAAGTGGCTTCGAATCCAACAAACCGCACAGTCTCTTTTATTTCTAATTATCATCCTTTATTTCGTTGTACACTATGGTGTATAATAAAAAAAATCACTCTATGATGTGTGAAATATTTATCTGCTAATCTCGCAAACTGGAAAACAAAGAAAAACACACCGGCCTGATCTCCGGTTGCTTTTAAATTTAACAAAAAGCTTACAAGACAAGAGAAAAAGGAAAGGAGAACAAGCTCTTACAACAAACTCAAAAATATTTTGTGTGGTCCCCGCTAAATTCTACCACTGCTCTCAATCTTCGGGGCATGAAATACACCAGCGTTTTAAAAGAATTGACATCTTCTAGTAATTAATTGACGTCTTCTGCGAGTAATTCCCAAGTGTCTTTCATGGCACACCAGTGCAGCATTAGTCAATCTGGAAACTCGAGAAAGCCTCCTGTTTACATTCGCGCAAACATGTTCTATTGGGTTCAAGTCTGCTGAGTTTGGAGGCCACGGTATCTGCTCTAGGACATTCGTGTGCTCCGAAAACCACTTTTGAACCTTGGCGGACCTGAGGACCGAATGGTTATCCTGTTGAAATGTACCTCTTGTACCTTCAGGATAACGCTCTCGGGCAGAAGGGAGCAGAATGTGTTCTAGAAGTTCAGAATAGGTTTCCCCATTCAGCTTTTCATGAACAAGTTCCGGCATACCTGCCCCATCCCGAGATATCCACGCCCAAGCAGTAGCGCTCGTTCAAGCATTCATTGCACGAGTAGCCAGAATAGCGTCTGTCGTAGTAAGCCCACTCGACCTGTAAACAAATATAGTAGAGTTAGCACTTGCAGTACAGAACGTAACTTTGTTCGAGGAAATTACTTCTCTCCAATCGAAGTTCTCCTGCTGTACAGCAAATGCCAACCGGTCAATTTTGTAGGCACCGGTTAGGTTTCCTTAATTGGCGCACGCCTACGCCGAATTCCGGTATCTTTACAGCGGTTGATAACCGTCCGTGCACTACCCTGGAATAAAGACAAAGCATTGCATTTAGCAACCGTTTGTAACCGATTTCTTTCGATATCTGCCAACAGAGACCTGTTTTCATTCCCTGTAGATACACGTGAGCAACCTGCGCTCTTCCTTGCAGCAACCTGACAATTTTCACGATACAATTTCGCCCACGTGCTTTCAGTGGACCGTGGAACACCACAAATGCTACCTGTTCTGGTGGCCGTACAGTATTTGAAACCAGGGTGAGAACAGCAGCACGTTTATCAGCGGCCGGTACCATTGCTAAGGTATGAATGAATACGCCGTTGTAGGGTAGCAAGTGACGACCCCTATCGGTGATGAATTGAACTAAACACAGGTGTGTGAGCAACCAATACAAAGAAACAAAATAATGATAAAAGAATCGAGCTTATCACTAGTAGTTGGAAGCATTGGCTATGATATAGATATATGTGCATATATGCAGCGCTCACTTTATAACAAATATTGTAGATAATCTATATTAGCTTAAATTAAGAATGTGAATTAGATATGTAAGATAGAAGAAACAAAATAAGGAGGAACAAAAGACATACGTCATCACCAAAACTTGAACGTAAGTTTGCCAGTGCTGATAGCGCGTGCATTACCTCTGAGCTATATACGCTTAGCTCCTAGAAGTTTGTTGCCACATCCACTTAATACGAAGCGCTATAAAACGGCCATGGCTTTTATTGTAACATGATTTATTTATCGTTTCAGGGTACTTAAGGTTAACGATTCAGGTCATTGGTTTTTCGGGTGAATGTGTTTTGATTAGTCCTCCCATTTGTATAAGTAACAATGAGCTTAGCTTCAAACAGAAATACTTTTGCGTTCTGTTGACGCATTGTCTAAAGAACAATGGAGAGATTAGGATTAGCTTGCCATACCGCCCCTGTTTCTTTATCAGGAACAAATACAATTGCGTGACGTGATTCAAGACAGAGCCTATTTGTGCGTTCGATAGATGATAACTTATGCCACAGACTGTTAGTAAAATGTAGCTGTATGCTGGAAATGTCCACTTGTGTAAACCGCGCTACAGCACGAAGTGGGACTTAGAAATATTATGCTCTCCGAATGCGCCCAATCATTTTTTCTATGACTACACAACGGGAATAGATGAAACCGAATGGATAGTCAGATGATTAAAACCGATTCGATATAGGCTAGCCTTGAAGTACCATAACACTTTCATAGCATCACAAAAATAACTAAACAGCGAGAGCAAAAATAATGGCAAAGTATTGAAGAATTCAAATCAATAACATCCAATATTTTGGAAATGGTAAGTGCCAGAAAAAAGTTATTTGAAATAAATTGAGGTTCTTAAAGAAATCCACATTTTTGTGTAGTAAGTTTTCGTCTACAACTAATGCTCTTTCCGCTACACCAAAATATAGGAAATTGCTTCCCAATGAAGACACCTTTACAGGCTATTCAGAGAAAATTGAAGACATGCAGATTATTAAACATTGAGTTTTATTTATGGACGCTGTTTAACTGCTGTGATCCATAGCGTCCCATTTTTACGCCCGAAAAAGTCCATTGCCCTCCGCCGGGTTCAAACCCGCGACCTTGGGAACTAGAGGCTAGCATGGTAACGACTACACTACGGAGGACGACCCAGAGTTTTCGTCCTTAAATATCTTAAATATAAAGTATTTCAATTAAAATAATTTTGGAGAACCATATTTAAGAAAATCAAAGCTATTCAATATTTTTGTACGTGAATGGTAGTTTGTGTTAGGGGGTTTGGTTGGAAATCTCCGTGTCGCAACTTTGGAAGATACTGAACCTAAATACAAAATTTGGTATATATCAGACATTTCATTTTCCAGTTATGCTGTTCACAGGCACACGCGCTAACCTTTTTCTAAAAAATACTTCTTTTTTTATTCATCGGTCCCCAAAAACATGTATTGCCTGTGAATTCTGGGTATCGAACTTTCAAGATAAGTGTTATACTTCCTCTAGTAGTAGATACGGGGTAGTGAAAGTAAGTTAAAAAAATGAATTACAGAATTTATAGTGAAGGCCATTGGTAATAACAGGTATCCCTTGATGTTTCGTAAATCTACTTACCTTACATAAAATAAAGATAGAAAATTGATTATTTCCGAATCTGACTTAACTTCTCACTACTGCACTTGCCATCACCACCACCATCATCACTACTACTACTACTACTACCACTATTTCTACTACTACTACTACTACTACTACTACTACTACTACTACTACTACTACTACTATAGTAGCTCATTAAAAGATACATTTGAACCCATAGATTCCTAAAACTCCGTTATGCACAACAAATAGCATTTTACTTCCACAGTGATCATGATACACTTCATAGTCACCGAACATAGTAATAATTTCTTGAACAGTTACCTAAGAGTTTCATTCCAGTGCTTGGGAGTATTTTTAGCCCACTCGGGCTTCAGCAATGACTATTTTTAACACTACTCTCCCACTTACGTACAGCCACTGCAGTACCTCCGTCGACATATAAGCGTAAGTGCTAGAAATTTCTTACTCTCTTAAGTATTATACTAACAGAAACCTGTGTTTAATATGGCTTTCGCAGTTACTGCAGTTGCTAATGAGAAGGACAGGCATTTATATGACGTTTGCGCTTTGCTGTTTCATAATGAAAGGCTCTACAGTTCTTCTGAGGATGGAAAGATAAAGGTTTGTACAACAGCTCATCGGTAACAGTTTGTATTAAGTATTTGCTTTTACGGTTCATAGGTTGATCGCAATATGTTCTGTGGTTACATTCAAGTGGAAAACACAGTTATCATCATCATCATCCTCGTCATTATTATTATTATTATTATTATTATTATTATTATTATTATTATTATTATATTAATATATTTTATGACAAAAGGTGCGTCCTTTCAATTATTATTTCTGTGTGGGGGGAAAAAATGGACCCACTTTAGTAAAGGGAACATTTATATTGCGCCATATTTAGCAGCTTAATATTTTTTGGAGTTTCACTGGTTTTAGCTATTTAGCTCTTACTAATCTAACACACATTACAGTGGCATGGCTTCTTTTCCAGCAGTGAAACATGTATGGAAGAAAATATTTTCTAGATGTGCCTGGAAACTCACAAAATTCTACGTTTAGTCCCCCACTTTACCGGCTTGCTTGATGCAAGTTCTGAAAATTCCGGTTCTTTGTTAATGGAAATCTTAACGGAGAGAGAAATATTGTCCAAACTAGATAACTAAAATACTTTCTCAGAAGCACGAAATAATATGAATATTTCAAGTAATATGAATATTTTTTCTATAGTATGAACGTATTATCAACATTTTATGAAAATGTAAGTATTTATTTGAACGTGCTAGGTAATTGAATAATGCTAAAATGAATAATGACAAAATTCTTTGTTCCCATAGCACTGGTAGCCATTATTAAGAATATGTAATTTCATATTTTTCCGGGATATGTTGACTACACAGTTACAATTCAAATTGTCTTTACCTACTGGTTTTAGCCTACGTTGAAAATGGGCTAAAAATAAGCGTTTTTTCAGTCCAAGAAAAAGGAAGTTCCTATACAGAATAACAAATAGAGTAGTTATTTTGCATATTTCTATATTTATTCTTTTTTTTTAAATTTAATGGAACATTAATTCAATTGATATTATTGCGGGAAGCAATATGCGCAATAAAGGTGTCTTTCAGAGAGTTTATTTATGTTAATCTTTTAAAAAATATTGGCTGCTACGTTTTACAGTAATAACTTCAAATGGTCATTTAGATTTGATTCTGTGAAATAAATTTTCACAGATGACTAAACCTCACAGTATGCACTCCATTGTGTGTTTGCTCTGCACGATATTCAGTTAATCACATATTACTATTGGATTTTCTCAATTAGAATACCTATTTTATTATTTCATGCTACCCTGCAGGACATTTATTTGTCAAAAGGGCCACAAACTGTCAAAGAGCAGATTTTGTTGAAGATTGGTGCACTTTGACAGCTGCCATCCCAAGCACTTTAAAAGTGGCTTACGTTCCCACTGTCTATCCATGGTCATCTCCTGTGTGGTATGAATAATTATGTCCCTTTGTGGCATCATATCACTGGCTGGGTCAATGAGTAACGTGTGGTATGTGGCTGATGACAAATGTTGCCGTTTGTAATATGGGACTTGTTGCCAGTGCGTGTAGAAGGTGTAGTATGAAGCATGTGTTGTTTTGTAACGTATAACCAACCACAAAACTTATTCCAAGGGCACAAGTTTTATAGCCGACATTGACGGAGGAGGATGCCTACTCTGTTATTCAGCATGGTCGTAGAAAACGACCCCGGTGGTGGAGGCGACAATTTTTCATTCGATGAAATGAAGAACAGAGGAATTGTTTGACAAGTTGTTAGCTCTGGACAAAGAACATTTCAGAAATTTTGCCCGAATGAGCCAGAAACACGTTACGGTTTTGTTAGAAAAGATTGAGCTCATAATTGCAATACCAATAAAAGTGAGATTGTTGCTAACCTTGCAAGTTTTGACGACTGGTCACGGCTGTCATTCCCTGACATACTTGTTTCGAGTTTCTGAACAGAAAATTTCACGAATCGTTCCAGAGGTTTGCAAGGCTTTAATTGGTGCCTTGAATGACGTAAAGGTAAGTAAAAGAAACAATTAAAAGTCTCCGTTTTAAGAATGGATATTGTATTGTATTTCTTCACTTCAAATGAAAATTAGTAATAACGCAGATATCAATTAAGCTGCCTAAAAGAATACATTTAAACAAGTTTATTTTGATGAAATCATTACAAACGAGTTGATCAAAGTCAAATAATGATAGGCTGAACCGCTAAAGTAAATGTAACTGATAATAACATGTGATATTAAACTTTATCGGTGTACTATATTTAATGTGTTCATTTACAATTATCAGGGCTATTTAATTATTAAAAACCTGGAATATATAGGAAGGCGACCACATGTTGGCTGCCAGCACTGTTGTTGTCACATTGTAGTTGAAGTTTCATTCTCACTGCAGGGTATCGAAGCCTGGTCCTAAGGTGCTTTTTCAGGAGCTAAAGCAATCTAACACTAACTTGATGCAGCTGAGGATGATGCATACCTACTATTATATGAATATTGTGAATAAAAACGTTCTAGTGTAGCTGAGAGGCTGAAAATCGTAGTTGCCAATTGTGGCTTCAATCGTTGATTTGGTGTTTTGCAAAGGTTTGTGCTCTTGGCCATCCTTTTCGCAAATTATTTGCACATATTCACCATTTACAGAATACTCATGTATCCTATTGGAGAACTTCAAAATTTTATAGGCTTCTTCTACTCGTTCCTCTTGCAAATCTAACCTACTTTTCTTGAACTTCCCAACACGATCCTTGTGTCCATCTCCACTTTACTCAGCTGAATGTTGACTTTCCTTCATGTTTTCCAGAATCTGGTCCGCTGGATTATCCACTGAGATTTCAGCATACTATGGAGCAGATCTTCAGTTTCTCCCTTTAGTTAAGAAAAACATACCGTGTAACACCATACCTTGGTGATAAACAAAAACACTTCTACAAGAATTGAGCACCCACAGTGGGTCACGAAAGTAAGTCCACCGAATATTGGCATGTGCTTAACCCTACTTCTGTTGCAATATTAACTTACTATGCATTAGTCGCATAGAATCAAAGTGCTGCATTTCATTTTTATAAACATCGGAGTGGCTTATGCCATCAATAAAGCATATTTTGTAGACTGAATTATAAAAAAAGGATTTATAGGCCGACGAGTATGTAAACAAGATACTTACGAACTTGAAGCTTAACCGTTAAAAGTAAAGATAAATAAAACAATTAGTTTTTATGCTGTTCCCCTACAAAATTGTATGTTGAGACTACAAGTACAAGAAAGGTGTATACACAAAGACAATTTTTAGAGAACCAAATAATACAGGCTTTAACAAATTTAACATCCATGACAACACATTGTAATTTTACGAACATTTCTTTTAAGAAGGCTTAGAGGTATTACAATGCTTTTTATTTCTGGCATTGAATGGGTGTGGCTTTTTTAAAATAACCCTTTATTACCATTATTACTTTATACACATATATGAAAATACCAAAAATAAACAAAATATTCAATATAGCAATGTTTTACCTTACTTTGATTGTTCATTAAGGAAGCTGTGATAAAATTTACGTTTCCATCCATTTTCGGGAGAGTCTAGATACAGTGTTTGAAAAAACAGTGATGGAAGAATATAATAATTTTATTAAGAAATGAGTTGACTTAAAGTTCTTGACAAATGGTTTTTATTTTATAACTCTGAATGGGACTTCTTCAAAGAAACATTTAAATTTTAGCTTCTTTTTGTCAAATAGCAATACAATAGAGGAAACCTGTATTTTTTCAAAGAAAACTGTTAATTAATTCTTATTTATGCGAAATAGTGATACAGTAGAGAAAATGTTTACTTTTTCTATGAATGTGCATTAAAACTGCACAGATTGGAGCATTTGTTTCTTTTCAGCTGTTTATTGGAAACTTTGAATATCCCTGTGCTCTTTGCCTTCTTCCTCATTTAAAGACATAGCACCTTCTAACATCCTTTAAGTAACTTGACCTTCCTTCTTCTTCGTCAGTTTATCCCCTCCCTTATTATTAGGGCTTACAAGCGCGTACCTGGGTCAGAAGCCTATAAGTGAACACAGACTTTGGATCGCAGAGAACAGCCAGGAGGAGGATTAGCCCGAAGCTTGGTATGAGACCGAGGAAGTAGATGATGTGAATTGGCGGTGAGATGAATGGAAGGAAAACTTTCAATTTTTTTTGTGTTTACAAGAATAGGAGTTTATACTGTTATATTTGGTTGGGACAGCAATAATTATAGTTGCTGCTGTAAATTAAGCTCGAGTATCTACATCCATTCCTTTGGAGTAATTTTTGGAATGAATGGTGGGAGAAACCAAAGAACCAGGAGAAAACCCGTCCAGACGCCGCTTTGTTCACCATAAATTCCACATGCGAATCCCTGGGTTTGAACCCAGGTTGTCTTGGTGAGAGGCGAGCGGTTAAAGCACTCGGCCATGGCACCGCCTTGAGCTTCCTTAAGGTCACTTTGTTTAAGAGCTTATCGAAGTCTGTCTCTGGCTTCACTAAGCAAAGAACCTGCAGCTTCCTCGTCTTATTTTCAGAAAGCTTGCTTCCCATTTCCGCAATGCTGCTTTTAACATTTTCCAACATTTCTTCTTCTTCTTCCTCTCCTTGTTTTTCAAAATTATATCGTCTCCAAATATGGCTCTTTTTCCTGACCTAGCCGTTGTTCCTCGAGTAAGTCGTTGTGACGCTTATGAGAATTTTTACTCAAGTTAAGGAGTAAGGCCTTCTGATGTTTCGACAATTTCTTTCTGATTTTTCCCCAGAGGAATGAGAAACCCAAGCGCTTTTTCGTCAACTGAAGATGTAAATAAATAACAGTAAATTGAGTTTTATTTATGGATGCTCCTTAACTGCTGTGGTAGTTAGCGTCCCATTCTATATTGGGCGTCAAAGACCTGAAATTTTCCTCAGAGTCCTCTTTATAAGACTTGAGGTTCTTTAACTTGCCGTAAACCCACGGCACGGTACCAGCGGATTTACTTCCCTTCTAAAGGAAGCCATGCTAAGGATTTTTACGTCTGAAAAAATTCATCGTCCTATGCCGGGTTTGAACCCGCGACCTCGAGAATTAAAGGCTAGTATGGCAACCACTACAACACAGATGACTACCTTTTCCACACTATGTTTAGCACCTGAAATGTAATGTGTTTGAACACTTTTCAAGAAAAATAAAGCTTCCGTTTCTTCCAATGCAGATTCTTCACCTTTTACCACCTCTGAAAGTACAACTTGGCGTAAATACTGTAAATTATACATAAATTCCAAGCAACTTGCTACTTGGAAAGGTAGAATAAGACAAATGAAAAATTCAATGCCGTCGCCGGGATTTGAATGACTGATCTCCCGGTTTCTGTCCGGTTGCTCTAACCACTTCGCTACCATGACAACATGCCGGTACGACATTAAATTCTCCAACTGATTCGCATTTTTCCCGGTAACCACACGGAAATCGCAAGTTGTATTGAGATAACATACCCTAATGGCGACATATAATGCTGTAAGTGCATTAAGTCTCGGCTTCGTAGTTTCGACCACTCTTAGGTTAATTAATGGAATTAATTGTCCTTCCACACAATCCGTGTGTTGGGCAAGGTTGAAAGAATAGAATCACACGACTGAGGAAAATTAAATGCCATCGCGGGGATTTGAACCACGGATCTACCGGTTTCCTTCCGGTTGTTCTAAACACTAAGCTAACATGGGATATTCTTGATACTTTTCCGATCATATTCTTTTCATCAGTGACTGCATCTGCAAAGCATTTCCTTTTTTAAATAGAAGATGCTTCAAGAAGTACTTTTCCGTACCTGCCCATTGCTCAATTAATCTTCACCTGAAGCTTTGTATGATAGTCACCCTGTTGGAGTGTATTTCAAAAATATGCGTGACGATAAGTTCAGCTGCTTTTGCATTGTCTCAAATTCTTCCCAGTGAAGGACATTCATTAAAGGAGTGATATACACCAATCACTGATTTAATTCAATTATCTCCAAAAGTTTGAATATATCTTAAGAAAGCCATGTGAATGATGTGGGTAGACATGTCCCAATATCTACCAAACTTTTAGAACGAATCCCTGTCGGTGCATTATTAAATAACTCGAAAACTTTAATATTGACATTTGGGCCTATAGAACCAATCATCTGAAGATTTCTCAAGTATAAATTAGCATTGCTGAAGATCCTGATTATCAAAGTAGGATGAGTAATTACATCCGTTTTTCCACTGAAAATAGCTTCAAGGTGTATTTTAACAACCTGGTTCCTTGGATCTGTCTTGACGCTAATGATAACTTGTAGCTCCTTACGGTCTTCAGTTTGTTATATAATCATAATAAGTGGTATAATGCGACGATACATCTTCCAACGTTTCATCATTAAGTACACGCCGAAACCGTCGGGGATCAAATAGTGCATTTTTGGGGACAGAGATAAAAACTATCTGGCAGTGCTCCTGGAGACATGCATTCAAAAGCGACTTTCATGTCTGGGCATGAATACACTGAGTAGTTAATATAGATGCTTTTCATGGTCATTAGTTCTGCTATTGCAGCATTGCCCTTAGAACTATAAAGATGTGTAGTTGACAGATTGTTGCTTTGTTATGTTGAACACACGCAAGTAAACGAGGAACTCGAAACTCCAATGACACTGCTGTATTCTGGTACTACAGTCATGGCATTAACTGTTTTTCTCCAAGAACGTCTTTATACACTTTTTATGTTCTATGCTTTCAGAACACTGTAAAACAGCAAATGTTTCGTCATAAAGATTCACAACACATGTAAAACTTTACAGAAAATAAAATCAAAATTCCTGAACTTCGCTGTTCACGAAGAACCCGATACACACTGTTGCTAACAGACTAAGCCAATTATTTCTGAATTTGCACTTCCCCATGAGTAGTATAAGAAGGCCGATTGAAAAGCACGAAGAGATGCCGCCGATTGATCAGGATGTAATCCAATTAACTGTATAATCAGATATCCCTTTGTTCCACACACCGCCGGCTACGCCCCCCCTTTGGGTTACTCTGACATGGCGCTAATGGAGATGTCATGTAGCTGTCAGATTTGATTGACAAGGGTGTGACAAGCGTTGAATAACGATCGTCCATGTGTAACGCTTTGTTCCACGCCGTTGGCCACGCACCCTCCTTTATGCACTACTGAAGCCGCTCGCCTGAGAATCAGGACAAGGGGCTGTTGTTCTCGTCGCTAATGGGCCCACAAAGGGAGATGCAGCATATTGATAAGGATGTAATACAATTGATTTTGTAATGAGATATGCTTTTGTTCTATGCCGCGGCCCACGCCCCTTCTTTGTGCCCTACTGATGCCGCCATCCAAAAGACCACCGAACAATAGGTTATTGTTTAAAAGGAGAGGTGTGAAAGCACTTATTACTCCAGGCCCAAAATAGATGCCGCAGGCTTGAAAACCAGGACAATGGGATATTGTCCTCAGTCGCGTGCCACCACCCTCGTAAATCAATGGAAGAGGTAAAGTTTTAAATATCTGTGTCAATCAATCAGGTAACGTTCGTCCATGCATAACATCATCTAATGTAATTGAAAATAATTAGGGATTTATACTGTTAACGTCCTTGGATTCCCGGTATCACGCCTCTAAAGGGTTGGACGCAGGCAATTGATTGAAATACCCCACCGTCACTGTATTTGATTGATAAATACAATTAAACGCAGGTCGTCCATCGATGAATACAATCACGGCAATTAAGTATTTTTTTGATTGTTACAGTATAAACACTTGTTGTCGATAAAGTATCCCGCTCACTCAGCGCTGCACACACGCGCACACACGCAAACATTTTTTCTAAAACCTAATTATGCGATTATTACGAGTGTATAATTATTACGATTGATAACACATGTTTAATTCTTCTTTGAGGAAAATTATCAGACTTATAAGAATGTTACACCTCTTATAGGAATTAAAACTGCCTGACTAAAAAACAGAGCTATCCTAAATAGCTACATAGGAAAAATACGCGCAACGCTGACGTATTTTAAAAGTGATATTTTTTCGGAAGCACGATAATACCTCCGGTTTCGTTGCCGTTCTCTCTCGGAATGAATCAGGTCATACCGACACGGGTCTGCCATACCTGGCCACACCAGATGGCTAACCAGTTGCTCCCGACTTCTATACTGCTTTCTGGTTAGCACGGAGTGGAAGTACGCATGCATACTCCACTTGACCAATTCCTGCATGATATGCCTTTAAACATTCCAAGAAAAATAACGAGGGTAAATCATTTTAAAGGGGGCTAAGGAAGTTCGCGCTTCAAGATTTTTTATTTCTAAGGGTTGTTTAAAAGGGTGGTTGGCTCTGAAAAAAATGAAATATGTGGCTCTCTAAACAGTCAGGACAACAAACCATTCCCTTTGTTGTACTTTTAATTAACACCAGTTAAAGAGCGTTCATAAATAAGACTTAATTTTTTTTGTATTCCCGCAACAAAATGAAAAGCAACCTGTAACAGATGCGTGATTGTTTAGACATGCAAAGGCTAAAGCGGTATTGAATACCAAAGGAGAATCGAACTGAACTCAAGATAAAAAAACAGGAGCACTCAGAACAGGCATTCGCATTTTAGAAAATATATAACCACACTCGAGGTAAAACACAGGAGACCTTCATGCATGCAGTCTTCGAGAAGTAAAATAATACATTTTGATAGACAGAACTTAAAGACATACCTCTGTGTAACTGTAAATAACGTGGGATAGGGGCTTTAATACATGCGATGATGCAGTATAAAGGAGTTGATGTCGACAAAGTACCCCGCTCACCCAACCCCGCATACACGCACACCCTTTCTCTCTCTCTCTCCTTTGTGCTAGCACATCACTACATTAATATAATTGCCTATTCATTGATACGGAGTTTTGGAGACGCCGACGATTTATACTGTGGTTTACGTATCCCTGGCAAAATATTTTGTATAACCCCTGAGGCTGGGTAAAACAGACCTCACTCGGGAAATCCCGCTTTCAAGATATTCATAGACACCAGTCTTTACGACGTTAATGGACCGGATTTCCAAACAGCACACTCCATATACCTGTCAACGCTTCAAATATAACACTTGAGTGGGTTTTTAGCCATACACGTATTCAAAGCAGTAGCCCAGTGTTCGGTGAGGAGAAATAACATGGTAGAGAAGACTGATTCTGATCGGTAATATTCAATACTGATTAAATACCGGGCTATCGATACAAGGGCTTTCCCCATGTCTAAAAATTATAGAATCCCTACATCGCTCCAGCAATATTATATCAGGAGAAACAATCCTTTCTTTTTCGTTATTTTACGCTAAAATTATAGTTAAATATTACATGCAATTCGTTATTTATAAATAAAAATTGAAATACGAGTCTCATTAAACTTACACGGACAACAAATCATGTGCTTAAAGAAACCTAAAATGTGATGTATGGTTTGTCTATAATACCTAAAGTAACAGGTGTATACAGGTTGAGACAGAGACGTTTTACTATCTTTAAACCGCGGTTTACAAGACATTATCTTTAACAAACGCAGCTTTAAGGGGACCTAGCACAGATTATATGATTTTCTAAAAAAATGTTTCAATCTTTTTAAAATTTTGTATGTTGGTTTATCTCATTCTAAATAGTATTATGTGTAAATTTCAATAAAATTGAAGTAGTTTTTTCAGATATGAGTTATTTTCTGTTTTTCATATCACGATATTTGAAAATTATGAAATACTCCTTGCGGGACAAATTTTATTTTTCATTGGTACCGCTTTGTCGCATTAATATTTGAACTCCTTACAAATGATCCTAGTATGCTTTTTTCATTTTGTACTTTGAATAACAAATTATTAATTATAATCATTAATGCAGATATTACAGCCTTAAAAGTAAAATTTTTAGGATTAATATCCCACTCTGTCCAAGTTTTAAATAGTAGCCCAAAATGATACTACAGCTTCTTTAGATAGAACAGTAGAACTATTGTGCCAAGTTTCATGCAAAACTAAAGGAAACTGTCCCGCTTGGGACATTTCACATATTGAAAAATGTCGTTCTGAGAAAACTTAAGTTTTATTTTGAAAACATTTATACGGGCTAATGTACCTGATGTAAAGGGTTAAAATTGTCCAGAACCATAGCTCTTTCTCTCCTTCTTCTTCTTAGTCTCCTCTGCCTGCAATTTCAACACATTCTTCTTGTTTCTGGTGGACTTCTGCTGTTGTAATGTGGAGCGGCGACTTTCATACTTTCTGCAAGAATCTCTTTTTCAGAGCTATTTTTCTTCCTATTCCAGTAATTTCTTCTCCAGTTGAACTGGTTTTTACTTCTTGTGAAGCAATGCATCCCATATTATATTCAGAAATGGCATCAATTACTCCTATGTCTAAACTTTTCCTGGAAACAAAGGTTTCCTTAGGACACATTCTCCAATTTGAAGAATGCAAACTTTCATTTCCATTCTGAGTTCCACCTTGGGTGCATCTTGATAAAAGTTCAGTACAGGCTAGTCTTTGGTACAATGGTAGTATTTTTACTAACATAGCAGAAGAAAACTATATAGACATAGCCTTATGGCTTTCTGGCTTTTTTTCTTCTGCAATACTTCTGTTGTAGGAGCACCATGAATTTTTCCAGAAGGGCATTTGCTATGTTTTAGGCTTTCATCAGTAGATGAGCAGTGATACAAAGTGGCATAGATGGCATATTTCATCCTATCAACATCAGGTAAATTAGAGACAATGCCATTCCTATAATAATTGGTTAACTTGACAATATTAGCTTCTTTTAGTGTTCTTGGTCCTCGCCCACCAAGTTGAGTGCCTTTTGTTTTCCATTCCTGTACCAAATTCTTTAATCCGGTACCCATCCTCATAGCAATATGGTTAAGAAACTCTTCTTTTATAATTGTGGTATCTGATCCACATATAGCTTCCTTTGTCAGGTGAAGGAATGTTTTGGCATCACCGTCAGATAATAGAGTTGTTTAGCGTATGGAACACTCACTTAAGACCTTTTTCATAAGATATCTGCTGCAGAAACTTCCATAGCAACAGATGAACCAGATTAATTCTTACAGCATTCTCCAGGTGTACTTTATGTGCTCTAAGCCATATATTATACTCTGGAGTATGTTCTCCCAGGTCATTTTGAGAGAGGACACACATGGGGCAATATTTTGATAAAATTTCAAAGTCAGTGACTAATCCAGTTAAAATATCAATTACTATCCCTATCCCATATAGAGATCTGAACCCTCTCTTGTACCAGGTTCCGTCAAAAGACACAGCTATATCTATTACTTTCTTATTTATGTTTGCAGCATTCAGATCCTTATGGGCTTTATGCACTGCTTCTCTTGATTTGGAAAGAACATTTTTTCTTATGGTCTCTGATTCATCTGCTAAGGCATGCATATGCTTAGTGAATGCTTTGGAATTTATTATATACAATTTCATGCTCATGCAAAACCTTTCCATTGTTCTGTGACCACCTCCAATTTTTAAAAATGACTCTATACATCTCCTATTTACATCAAAAGCAGCCTTTTTAATTTTGGAATCAGTCTTTACTTTTGGGCTGCAGTAAACATCTGAAAATGTCTTGTCACAGTTCTTACATTTTGCAGTAAGCTTACATAATAGGCCCTTATTTTCTCCTGTTTCAATAATCTAAGACTTTTCCCCACATACTATATTGCTACATAACTCATTCACTTGTGAGTGAATTAAAATGCATTTATTTTCATATAGGTTAGGCTCTGTAAGTGGTGTTTCAAAATATCTGAGCTTTTTGTCACTGGCAGAAGTTATTTAATGTGTACTGGTATGTATGGGTAATGGATTATGTACAACAGAAGTAGAATCTGAAATTTCTACTATTTGAATCAGATAAAATACTTTTGTGATCACATGGCAATGTTGATGGGCCAGGTTGTGATTCCATAGTTTCTTTGAGAATACCTTTCCATCATTATTCAATATTTTTCAGAGTCTTTAGCTTCCTTTTACTCATCCTACCTGTGGGTTTCCTCCAACTTGCACTTAGTGTATGCATTTCAATTACCAATAAATAAACATGAAAGACACTGATAGTAATACCCTCACAAAACCAACCTGCATGTAAACACAACACATAATTATTTAAAACTTATAAAACAGATAAAATCTTACAATTAAATTCTTAAAATATTTAAACACTATAATAAAAATACATTTGACTGGAGTGGGACGGCTGTAGATTTTGTTTCTAAAAAATTCGGCTATATTTTGAAACCTTAAGAAGATGAAGTTTTGTTGTAGTTACAGTAATGTACACCAGATGGAAGCAACAACCAATACACACCGACTATGGCGCTAATTTGAATGAATTTTGGAAGGAAAGTAACTATTTTGCAAGCGAGACCAAAATGGGCGTGGCAGGCATTTAAATTTTCGTGCAGTGGTTTTCAAAAATGGCTACCAAACCCTTTAAAAGGGTGCTTATCAGCATAAAACGCATTTAAATGTTTGACTAACATTATAAAGAGTTAATTTTTGCAGAAAACAAAAAATTTAAAATTTTGGCCATTTTGACTAAATAATTGTCTTAGGTCCCCTTGAAATGAAATATGGCAGTCTTTAGACTAAATGTAAATAACAGGGGTCTAGGGACTTTAAATCGTGCAGAAACTCAAGCAAAAAATATAGGAGCTTTCAAAGCAGACATTTCCCTCTTAGAAAATATAACACTCGAGGTAAAATACAGGAGACCTTCATGCATGCAGTCTTCGAGAAGTAAAATAATACACCCTGAAAGACAGAACTTAAAGACAGAACTCTGTGTAATATAAATAACATGGGGCAGGTACTTTAAAACATGTGATGATGTAGTATAACAGAGTTATTGTCGATAAAGTACCCCGCTCACCCGCCTCCTCACACACGCACGCTCTTTCACTCTCTCACTCTCCCTCTCTCGTTTGCGCTAGCGCGGTGCTATATTAATATAATTACCGATTCATTGATATGGAATGTTGGAGACATCAAGGATTTATTCTGTGGTTTACACATCCCTGAAAAAATATGTTGTATGACCCCTGAGGCTGGGTAAAACAGACCTCGCTCGGGAAATATTGTTTACCAAAGAAGATTCTTAGACACCAGTCTTTAAGACGTTAACGGAAGGATTTCCAAACAGCACTCTCCGAGGGAGTTAACATCTCCATACACCTGCGAATTCTTCAAATATAACACTTGAGTGAATATAGCCCCAGCATTGTATACACAGGAGGAATTTCCATACAGATATGTTACTTCCACGACTCTGTAAATTTCTCTAACGTGTTTTTATATGTATTGTCGCTCCAGAAAAATTGTATCAAGGGAAGCAGTACTTTCTTTTGCATCATTTTACCCTGGACTTATAGTTAATTGATACATGCAATACGTTATTTATAAATAAATAAATAATGAAATATGAGTATCCTTAAACCGACAGGGTAACAAACCATGTTTTTAAAGAAATATAAAAGGTGATGTACGTTTTTCTATAATACCTGATGGAACAGGTGTATACAGGTTTACGCACGGACATTTGGCAATCTTTAAACCGAGAGTTACAAGACATTATCTTAAACAAAGCAACCTTATATTGAAATATGTCTGTCATTAAACTAAATGTAAATAACAGCGGTCTAGTGGCTCTAAATCGTGCAGACGCTCAAGCTAAACATACAGGAATTTTTAAAACAGATATTCCCCTCTTATAAAATATATAATGACACTCGAGGTACAATACAGAGGACTTCATGCATGCAGTCTTCGAGAAATAAAATAATACACCCTGAAAGACAGAGCTCGGTGTAAATGTAAATATCATAGGATGAGGACTTCAAAACCTACCCAGTCGAAAGTTGTGTTGAGTACTCTAGCAGCGAGGTGGAACCATGGGAGGATATCCGTATTTAAAATCTTTTTCTAAAGACGTACACCAATGGTCTTCGAGAAATTCGACAGAAAATTATACCGTTGTACACCCCTTGCAAAATATGTTCTATACCGCTGAGGTTGGGGTAAACCACTATATCGATACAAGGGCTTTCCTCATGTATAAAAACCCCCGCACCAAGGTGATAATAAATAAATATACCGCTTCTCTGCGGGGTAAGGTGTCTACTTCACATTTGAGAGTTCCCGAGTTCGAATATCGGTTAGGTGGGTTACTGGATAAGCAAAAACCCGCCCATTAAGCGTCTTTATAAGCGCAGGTGTATATTTCGTGTTTTTAAATGATTTCTCATTTGTCCGTAAAGCCCATACTTATCAGAAGAAACCTCTCCGCATAGATGATGCTTTAAGTCTTATAACTTGTTTAGACGCATCTTATTTGTACACATGTGAAATACAAGAATTGTTTTTGTATAATACCAAAAATAAACTGGTATTTTATGGGATGTTAAACAAAGAAATATGCTTTGGAGGGGGAGATAACAGAGTATTGAGTTTAGAATTAAAATGGAAGAACGAATTCAACTTAAGCACCCTTTCATTTCTAACACATTCTCTTAAATATGTTAAATAGGGACAACTCAGAGTCTGATGGGGCGATGTCTTTGTGTCGGAACGGGATTCATGGTTTAATCTTGAACAAGGAATATCCGTAACTAGGGCCGTCTGTAATCAAGATAGTACTCCAAGACGACTACGTAATTAAGGTAATTTGCGTATAACATACAAACTAATCGAGCGTAATGGTTCAGGTGGTAACGCCTGTGGTCCGCATACGGAGGTCGAGGGTTTAATTCACGAGGTGACACTTCAGACCCGGGTTTTTCGCTGTTTCCGGTAATATTTAATGCTGAACACAGGTTTTCTATCTGGTATGGTGTATAGACCCTGTATATAGAAGAGTGTACTTAAACATCCGTAAATAGAAAGCCATTTGAGGGTATCTCATCAGATATTTTCTATATGTGTTATGGATATATGTAGGAATTCTTAATTAATACTGTATAAGAAATTAACTATCGCAATTACTTCTAAGTATTATTTCCTTTTTCAGTGCAGAAATCAAGTTTACTATTATTATAACTATTATTATTATCGTCAAGAAAGTTTATATGTTTATTCCAGTTAAACAGACTGGTGTATCAGTCCCCATGTCTAAAAATTATAAGATCTCTACATTGCTCCAGGAAAATCATATCAAGAGAAACAATACTTCCTTTTCATTACTGACACTTAAATTATTGTTAAATAATGTATGCAATACATTATTTATACAACCCTATCTATGCGGTTGGAGTTCCAGGTGATGGCATCCTACGACAGTACTCACAATCATATCATCATAGAATAACAGTTTGAACGCAGTCGGAAGCTTAAAATATAATACGTGAGTGAATATTTTGGTAATTTAATAATAAACAATGAATTTTAGTAATATGCGTATTCAAAATAACACTTCTAGAATTATATACACATGAGGATTTTTCCTACTGCCATATTATCGCATGACGCTGAAATTACCCTAAGGGGTTTAGACGCGTTTATTTTATGAAATATCCCCTGTGCGAGACCAGCTCCCCTCCACTACAAGTTAGAAAACATGTTTCTACTCGAGCAGTCAATCAGATCAATTTATTTTATACCGTCACGCCTCTCGCTTGCAGTTGTATACGGAAAAAAGTATATAAAAGAGACAGTTTCTCCAGCAGTTTTCGCTCTGTATTAGGATAATGTTTATATAGTGAATGTTGTATATATTAAATAGCTCTCTTTCTTATTAATCTTAATATACATATCATGCCATCAAATATTAGATGGTTGTGACTTCTAGATTCAATTTATTCAAGTGTTCCGTAAAACTAGTTCAATAAATATTTTTTAGATTTCATGCAGCATCAATGTTTTAAGATATTGCATACTCCTTTAAACAATTATGCAATTATTTATGAATTGAATGGTATTGGCTAGAAAAACAATAATAATGAGCAAATAATTTATATTACTGCTATATTCTACACACGCAAATGTTTTTTCTTGCAGGTTTCATGCTGCCCAGTATTGCAATTCTTCATTGAAATAGATCACTGGACGTAGTTGAGAATGTTCCTATTACATTTCTATTTATGGTTATTTTACACCAACTCGTTCCTCCTCTTCGTTTACCTTCGCCCTCGTAATACTGTAACACACATTTAAATCATCTACAGCTTGCTGTAAGCATATTCTTTGAGGTAAACAATCATTGAAAGGACTATTAAACTTCTTTCTTAATAATCTCGCCCAGGCTACACCCTAGGCGTTATTTACACATATTTGTTTTCAATGCAGTGATGCATACTTTAGACAAATATCCTAGTGAGCCGTGTATTTCTAAACTCAAAGAGTGTAATTTTAAATGAAACAGTGATAGGTTAGCTTAAATGTTTCTACAAACCTTAACAGGAAGAAAATACGATTTACATGTCTCAAACTTGCCAGCTGGTACTATACCGTGATATTGTAACACCCCACGGGGGTGGTTACCCCCGCAGTGGGAGATTACACGAGGGGGGTTGGTAGCTCAGAGGTAGGGGGGATGCTTTGGTACCGGGCTCGTAGTCAGGCCAGGGTAGCGTTCTAGGATAGGGGGTATTTAAATGATGCACAGGGGATGCATTGACCCAGTAAATTATATTGTCACTTTAAGTGTGAGTACATTCAGTTTGGGGTGAAGCCCGGCAAATAAACAGAACTTAGATGAGACGCATGCTTACCTGGTTAACTGGTGGCGATGGGTCTCGAGTCTGACAACTGATCTGACGACTCTTTGATAACTGCTCATTGACTACTCTTTGATAACTGCCACCTGATCACTCTTTGATCACTCTCTGATAACTCCCTATAACTGCTCTCGATAACTGCTCGCGACCGAGTCAAAACCCTGTAGTATAAATACGTACAGAAGCGCTGACTCGGCGTTGTTCAGTGTGGACGTGTTCTGTTAACCTGGTTTCCACACTTGCGCTGGTTTACGACATATGCTGCAATACTCGGTGCTCAACCTGGTCCGCTACATCGGTCCCAGGTTCGCCAAATTCCGACCCGGAATTTAAAATTGAAAAGGAGGACAAACATCTTAGGGGGTACTAAAACTGCCTACTTAGACGAGGGTTGATAGAAAAAGAAGAAAAAAATATGGTTTGAGCCTTATACAATTGAAATGCTCGGGGGTCCTCTGCTGTCCAAGACTCAGATACCAGGGAAAATTTTTTTAAGGGTTGGTGAGTACGTTAGGGGTGGGTTCGACTGCGCACCGCAGCCTACTGCAAATTTTTGACTCTTCTCAGCTGATTGCTTACTTTTGTGCCCGGAGGTGAACTCTGCCTTGAATGATTGAGGTTCTGTACAGAACTGCTGAGTGACTCTGCATACTTAGCTATTTTCTTGGTAACGTAGTATTTATTTCCGCGCATACTGCATTTCTTTGGTCAAGCAGTGGCGTTCCCTCAGAGCGCACTAATTCTTCGTGTTTGGCGCGACTCCCGTGGTGAGTTAATGGCGTTCGTATACTGGTGGGCACTGGTCGACCTGGGTCTTTTTTGTCGGTTGCTTCTCTTCTGGCGGTCTCTCGGTGCGCAGCAACAGGATAGTTTTTCAAAGATGGATTTCACTTAGGAGAGGTGGGAAGGATTATATTGCGTTTTAAATGTTCACGGGATGAGACGAAACACAGCAGAGAAAAGGTAAATTTAGAAAGTGAGTCGATACCCCTGCCGATTCCTCGCCTCTCCAAATTTTGAAAAAGAGGGGGAAAAACATGGAACAGAAAAAAAACATTAAGTTCTGTTATCCAGGTGTGATGCGACTACGCATAAGTTCTGCTTGCCTTGGTATGTTTGTTCGAACAAAAAAAATCAAATATGTACATAAATACAATCATTATTGTCTGTAACGGTACAAAAAGTTTTTGTGTGTTTCATTGTATGTAAGCGGTGTTTAGATGTCCGCTTTTTGGCATTTTGCTGATTCCTCGCTTCCGTAACCCGGGGAAAAGGGTCGCTGAGGCTGCTGTAGACTGTGGTTTCTCTTGCATGCTTGAGGACATCCTCTAAAACAGACTTAATATTTGACCTTAGTTCACAGAAATATTAATATTGTAGAAGTTGTGTCCAATGAAACACAGCAAAAAAAGTAAAAACCATATTTACACTCGATTTTCTATTCATATACCTGTCGCAGTGTTGAACGCCACTGAGAAGTGCAAAGTCAAGCTCTGTGTGTGAGGCGACGAATACTTGTGTCAGCGGAATTCATGACCAGACTGCTGCTTTCGACACTTATCGTTCATGCAGAATTGGATGTTTATGAAGGCGATATCTGTGTTTCTTAGTTTGTGAACAGAATTCCTGTACCCATTCGCGTGTGTGGAATGTGTTACGTATCTTGTGTTGCGTAATTCGTGGAGGATACATGTGCCTTTCCTGCCTTCATCCCCTTGTTTATTTTGAGCCTTTTGATTTATTTATTTTATTTATCTTTCTTATATATTTCTCCCTCTATGTTAGTGTTGATTCTGAGGCGGGATGCGAGATTCAAAATTTCTATATTCCGGTCCATGTCGTGTTTTATTTGCCCTAGTCGTGAGAAATCTGTTGATTTTAATTTGCTTAATTGCCACGTTACATTTATCTACTACTTTGCACGTTGATTTACTTCGCCTTATCTGTTAATTGACATTTATTTATTTAATAGCGCTTGGTTGTCGTACCAGAGTGTACGTTATTCGATTTTTTCCTACTATTATTTATTCTATATGCGCTAACGCATGTGTAAGGTGCGGAGAAAAGAACTCCTGTCATCAACCTATAGTTCTCAAAAACACATTATCAAATACCTATCTTAAATTAATCTTATACTCACAATTATATAAATAACAGTACTATGAAGTAACTTTTCGACCTCGACTAAATTTTATTTCCTATTCTCTTTCCTATTTATTTAACTCTGCTCCCGAACTTAAGAACAACGACAATACTTCTGTGTACTTGCTCTCTGTTGTGTCCCTCGGCCCTACTCTCAACTCCTGGGGGGATAATGTATATTGTTCAAATTCCTGTATCTGAACAAAGATATCTGTATTAAGCGAATAACAGGGTCGCGTCTCGGATTTCCCATTATATTTTCACCTCCAGATGTATTTTCTCTTCATCACGAGAAAGAGAGAGCAACAAAAAAAATTAAAACAGTAAAAGTGAATCGCGTGGATTATCACTTTTAGCCTAACTTAAGCTGGAGGTCCGAAGATATACTACGTCTTGCATTGTAACCTATTACTTAACCTATTTGAGAACTATTGCTGATGTTTAATGTTTTAACTTCTTTCTTTTTCTTGTTTGTTTGCTTTTATGCCTCAGCCTTACCGCAGCGTGGACGCATTTCGTCATGTAATAATGTCAGCGCTTGTGTATTGATGGACATTGAGTGATACGTAGGCGATTTTTTTGTGTCATTTATATGTGGCAATAAGATTGTGTTTACTCGCTGTGCAAGTGTCGCAAGTGTGCTGTATGCTCACTATGCATAATATGGTGAAATTCTACTAACCTGGACATTCTGGCGTTTCACGGAATTTCTGGCCTTAATTACGTAATTCAGGGGCTGAGTTTTTTCATTACCCTATACGGTCCTGTGTAGTTCATCAAAAGCTTCCTGGCTCTACCTACCCTCCTTTTAGGGGTATATAGCTTCACCAAATCGCCGACTTTATACTCGACGTGCGGCCTCTTTGAATCATATAAATTTTTATTTTTCCTCTGGCTCTTTACTATGTTTTGAGATGCTAACGCCCTTGCTTTTACTATTGCCTCCCGTGTTTGCTGCACAAATAGGTTTTATGAGGTGCCCTGCAGTTGAACGTCTGGGGGTGATACCGGTTTCCGTGCATACAGTAATTCGAAGGGTGTGAACTTAGTACTCCCCTGTTTGCTTGTGTTTATGGCAAACCGAATTTGATATAAATTATTATCCCAGTCTGTGTGCTGTGTGTTTACGTAGTTACTGATTACTTGCGCGATAGTTCTATTTGCCCTTTCTATTAGGCCATTAGTTTGGGTCTGTAGGCTGTTATGAAATTCGGTATTGTTCCCATCATCTTAAGTAGTTCTTGTGTCACTTCGCTCATAAATACGGACCCTCTGTCCGATAGAATATATTTTGGTGCGCCGTGACGACAGATGACGTCGTCCAAGATAAATTCAGTGACATGCTCAACAGAAGCTTTTGGGATTGCCCTTAATTCCAAATATTTTGAAAAGTAATCACTAGCCGCAATTATGTATCTGTTACCTCTAGAGGACTTTGGGAAAGGCCGCAAGATATCTATGGGGAACCTTTCTCCTATGTAGTTGACCTTTATGGGTTGCATTAAACCTGCGGGTCACTGATTAACTGGACCTTTTCGTTGCTGACAGGAAGTGCATCTTCTTACATAATTTTGTATGTCCCTCTTCATTCCAATCCAATAGTAATGTGAATTAATTTTGTGAAATGTTCTTGAAAACCCGAAATGTCCTCCTAGCGGATCGTCATGACTATTATATAGTATTTCCTGCTTTAAACTATCAGGTACTACTAACAAGTGCATGTTCCCTGTACTACCAGCATTTTTTCGGTACAGGACATTCGATTTCAGCACGTATGTTGCAGGTTTTCGTGCTGGTTTACCACGCTGTACCGGGCTGTCTTACGGCTTGTATTAGGGGTTTTAGCTGGGGATCCTTCTCTTGTTTTTAGCTAATTCTATGGGTTCTATGAGACAGGTAATTCTGTCTTCCTGCTCTTGTGCTGTTTCGGGTTCGGGGGGTCTATTGGCATTCTAGACAAACAATCTACGTCCTTATGTTTAATCCGTGATTTATGTTGAATTGTGTAATCAAATTCCTGTAGCATCAATCTGTAACGTCCCAGTCTCCCTGTTAGATCTCTCAACCTATTTACTTGGCACAGGCAAGCATGGTCTATAACTATAGTTACAGGGTAACCATATATGTACTGGCGGAACTTCGAAAAACCGTACATAACTGCTAACAGCTCTTGTTCCGAAACGCTATAGTTCTTTTCAGCTTTGCTTAGACTTCTAGACACAAAGCCTACTGGGTGCATTTTTCCATCTCGTTCTTGGAGGAGGCAACTGCCTATGCCGTGCATGCTGGCATCGCAGTTCATTTGGGTTTAGGCTCCCGCCATAAAATGTGCCAACACCGGAGCCCCAACCATTAAATCCTTCAGCTTTTGGAAGGTTTCTTGCTGTTCTTGGCCCCATACAAACTTTTGGTCTGCCTTTGTTAGTTCGTTTAGTGGCCTCGCGACCGCTCCAAAGTTATTAATGAACCTCCTGTAGAAATAAAATAAACCTAAGACCTGCCTTACTTTTTTGACGTTCCTATGCGTTCTGAGCTGTGTAATAGCTTGAATTTTGTCTTTATCAGGTTCTATGCCTGCTGCCGATACTTCGTATCCTAGGAGTTTTATTTTGTCCATACCGAAAAAACATTTTTTGGGTTTTAGCTTAAACGTATGTTGTTCTAATTTCTTAACTACTGCTTCCAGGTTTGTCAATAAGTCCTGAAATGTATTGCGAACACTATTATATCGTCTAGATATATGAGTGCTTTTTCGTATCGCAGCTCGCCTAACAGTTTATTTCCGATCTCTGTGAATGCTCTAGGGGCATTCGAGAGCCCGAAGCTCATGGTATGGAATTCGTCCTGTCCGTCCGACGTACAAAAGGCCGAATATTTCTTACTTTCTTGAGCTAGAGGTACTTGGAAGTATGCGCTTAGCAGGTCAAGCAAACAGTAAAACTTTGAACCTCCTAAATAGCTAAGTAGGTCGTCAATCATTGGTAAGGGATAGGCGGATGCAGCTGTTTGTGCATTGAGTTTTCTGTAGTCTACACAAAACCGATATTCTCCTGATTTCTTTTTGACCAAAATTACTGGTGAGCACCAGCTACTCTGTGAGTCTTTTATTATCCCTGCCTCTTTCATTTCTTCCACTTGTTGGTTTATTATTTCCCGCTGTTTATGGGGCACCCTGTATGGCTTCTGTCTAATTGGTGTCGTGTTTGTCAACTCTATTTTGAACTCCGCAATGTTTGTTGTCCCTAACTCTTATAGGCTAGTGGCGAAGGTATGTCTGTACCTGTCGAGTAAATTTCGTAGCTGTTCGTGTTGTCCTGGTTCTAGTCGTGAATTAATGTTAAATTTGGCGTCTTTGATGTCTATTTGTTTTGCTGTCTCACGTGTGAAAGTGTCTGCCTGGACTAATGCAACTTCGTGTACGAGTGCTAGTGTTGTCCCTTTAAATATTCTCTGAGGGGCGGCGGTATTATTGTGGACTTGTATCTTTTGATTTTGATTATTATTGCACAGACCCGGTATAATGTTAACGTGTTTTTTCTGTATAGTGTTAATGCATGGTTCCAGTAATAATGTGTTTATAGGAAGTGAGGGTATTTTGACGTCTATCTGTGTGGTTGCAAATGGAAGGATTTCTACGTCATGCTGACATGTTGCTTTAATTTTTGTCTCTTCAGCATCTGCTTCAAGTGTAATTTGCATGAGAGGACATTCTCGCTTTCGCTGGCAGCTTACCGTGACCTTCTTCGAATTTTCCAGTGTTAGTGTAATTGTGTTGTTCCCTAGATCTATAACGGCTTGGTGTTTCTGAAGGAAGTCCATGCCCAGCAATAAACTATACGGGAAGTGCTTTACTACTATTAGTTGTTCTTTGAATTCCACGTCACCCATTTGGAAGTTAGTGTTAGTTTGGTATTGTGCAGCAAGTAAATTGTTATTTGCAGTTCGCAAAATCATATTTGGGGGTGCTGGTTGCTTGCTTGTACCTACCAGGTCGTCTTTGATTATGCTTACTGAGCTGCCTGTGTCTATGAGAATGTCGATCCTTGTCCCTGCTAATGTTCCCATAGTTTTTGATCTGTTCCCAGGGTTGATGTTTTCTGTTATGCTTGTTACCGCGGCCCTTATAGGGGTGATTGCTTCGAGGCTTCGCGTGAAAATTTGCATTCCTCCTTAGTGTCTGGCAATTAGCGATTTCGTGGCCTACCCGTTTGCAGTAGGTGCACACAGGCCTCGCGGACACCGTTCTTCTTTGACTATATGTGCTCCTATAGCCGCTGGGGGCTTGTCCGTAATTCCTAACGGATTGATGCTGTGGATTGTAATTCTGGGGTGGAGGGTGGGGGTTCATTGCCAGGTTTTGCATCTGTTTTGCTAACTCACCCACCATCTTTGACATCTCTGATGCCTGCTTCTGGAGGGTATCGTCTGGCATGCTAGGGGGAATTCCCTGTGCATCGATTAGGTCTACCCTTTATCCTGCTAGGTAGCGGGCTGAATCTACCCTGCGGACGAACTGTATGAGAGCGTCCACTCTTTGTGGGTTGTAGGGCAGTACCTGTTCTATTAGTGATGGTTTAAGGACCCTCACGATGTGTTTTACCCGTTCCTTCTCTGTCATTTCGGGGTTGACTAGATCACACAGAGCTATAATGTCATAAGCGTATTGCTCTGTGGGTTCACTAAGGTCCTGCACTCTCTGCCTTAGTCTGACCTCCATCATTTCCTCCTCTGCCGCGTGAATGAAGGCTTTTAATAACCCCTGCTTCAATGTCTCCCATTGGGCGTCCCTATTTCTATGGGCAAAGGTTTTGTACCAGTTTAGTGCGGTACTATTAAGGTAGCATGGTAAATACTGTGCCTTATGCTGGTCATCCCAATTATTGGCACGCGTTATCAACTCAAACTTATGGAGATAGTCCCTTACACTTTCCCCTGGTTTCCCCGCGAAACTACCCGGATCCAATGATGGACGGCTAATGTGCATCGGTTGAGGTGCTTCAGTTACCCTTCTACTTAAAACAGGTGAGTCCATTTTACTCATGGTATTTGTGTGTTCGTCTCCCTTATTCATGGCTAACTGTTTTTCTGCCCTACTTGTGCTTGGGCTAGGAGTGTTAATGATCTTGCCGGAGCGGAGACGTATTTGATTTGCCGTCTCAGCGTGTGCCGCGATCTCGTTTGAAATTCCTTTCAAATCTGTGATTAGAAATTCTTGGAATTTAAATTGTTCCCCCTGTATAGCTGTTAATTCTGAGCACAGATTTCTAATCTCTTTAGTAGTAGGACTAGTAGAGTTTGTAGCAGGTTCAGCCATGCATAATTATTTAAATGTACTACACTAAAACAATATACATAACTTGAGAAAAGTTAAAAAAAAGTTATATTCTGTGTAGGTGACTCATGATGCAAAGGGTGGGAGGGTGGGTCTTCACCAGATAACCTCAGGTAAAAGGTTATCCCAAAATGAGGCGTGTTTTACACCTTGCTAAAAGAAAAGAGAAAACAATTATTACATTCCTGGCTGGAAGAGGTAAGAATGTTTTCCCCAATTATACCCGGCGACTCCGCCACATTGTAACACCCCACGGGGGTGGTTACCCCCGCAGTGGGAGATTACACGAGGGGGGTTGGTAGCTCAGAGGTAGGGGGATGCGTTGGTACCGGGCTCGTAGTCAGGCCAGGGTGGCGTTCTAGGATAGGGGGTATTTAAATGATGCACAGGGGATGCATTGACCCAGTAAATTATATTGTCACTTTAAGTGTGAGTACATTCAGTTTGGGGTGAAGCCCGGCAAATAAACAGAACTTAGATGAGACGCATGCTTACCTGGTTAACTGGTGGCGATGGGTCTCGAGTCTGACAACTGATCTGACGACTCTTTGATAACTGCTCATTGACTACTCTTTGATAACTGCCACCTGATCACTCTTTGATCACTCTCTGATAACTCCCTATAACTGCTCTCGATAACTGCTCGCGACCGAGTCAAAACCCTGTAGTATAAATACGTACAG
This sequence comes from Deroplatys truncata, assembly GCA_030765065.1. Classification (NCBI taxonomy): domain Eukaryota; kingdom Metazoa; phylum Arthropoda; class Insecta; order Mantodea; family Mantidae; genus Deroplatys; species Deroplatys truncata. Next base: position 409,292,056 of record CM060990.1, read on the forward strand.
AAGCGCTGACTCGGTGTTGTTCAGCGTGGACGTGTTCTGTTAACCTGGTTTCCACACTTGCGCTGGTTTACGACATATGCTGCAATACTCGGTGCTCAACCTGGTCCGCTACAATATACCATTTGAAACTTCCCGGACATTTCCTCCAACTGTTCTCATGTTAGGGTTGAATATCCCGCTGGAAGAAAAACCTGCTTTTCGCCTAAGACTGCAACCACTCTAGCACCGTATCTCGTATCAATTTTTCTTATGGCTTTTATATTATAGGGCTCCTCTACCTGAAAATCTTGTAGTCTTTGAACAGTCGGGAAAACGATAACTCTAGCCAGTGTGTTAAGTTGGGTTGCTAAACTCTCTGCATTAGGAACAGAAAAACAAATTCTTTATTAGAGACTGTATGTCATAAAAAATCATTTCTTTTGAAAGTCGCGAAATTATTAACATTTTATGTATAATATAATAATAATAATAATAATAATAATAATAATGGTAATATGTGTAAATACGAAGGAGGTTTTGCTTCTCTAATGAACTCCATTAAGAAGGCTATTTTTCGATTTAAATGTTTTAATATAATCTAAACATTTCCTTTATTAGAGCGAACAGACACCATCTGTTTAAATGGAATAAACAGGTAAGATTTCTTGACGATAATAATAGTAATAGTTATAATAATAGTAAACTTCATTGCTGCACTGAAGAAGGAAATAATACATAGAAATAATTGCGATAGTTAATTTCATATAAAATATTACTTAAGAATTCTTACATATAACATAACACATAAAGAAAATATGTGATGAGATACTCTCAAATGGCTTTCCATTCACAGATGTTTAAGTACAGTGTTCTATATGCAGGGCCTATACACCATACCACAAAGGAAATCTGTGTTCACCATTAAATATTACCGGAAGCAGCGAAAAAACCAGGGTCTGGAACGTCACCTGCGTAAATTAAACCCTTGACCTCCGTATGCGGTCCACAGGCGTTATCACCTGACCCTTAGTGAATGTGTTATAGGCAAATGACCCTAGTTGCGTAGTCGACTTAGAGTACTATCTTAATTACAGACGGTCCTAGTTACGGATCTTTTTTCTTCAAGATTAAACTATGAATCCCGTTCCGACATAAAGACATCTCCGCATCAGGCTCTGGGTTGCCCCTATTAAATACATTGAAGAGAATGTCTTAGAAATGAAGAGGTGCTTAATTTGAATTCTTTCTTCCATTTTAGTTCTAAATACAATACTCTTCTTATCACCCTCTCCAAATCATATTTCTTTGTTTTACATTCAATAAAATTCAGTATATTATCGGTATCATATAAACAATTCTTGTATTTGACCGGTCCATAAATAAAATGTGTCTACACAAGTTAGAAGATTTACAGCATCATCTATGCGGAGAGGTTTTTGCTAATATGTATGGTCTTTTCAGACAAATGAGAAATCATTTAAAACACACAGTATACACCTGCGTTTATAAAGACGCTAAATGCGCGGGTTTACCCTTATCCGGTAAGTCAACTAACTGAGATTTGAACTCGGGACCTCTCGAATGTGAAGTAGACACGCTATCACGCAGAGAAGCGGGATATTTATTTATTATCACCTTGGTGTGATGTGGAGAACCTATAATTTTTAGACATGAGGAAAGCCCTTGTATCGATGTAGTGGTTTAGCACAACCGATTTTGCAAGGGGTGTACAATGGTATAATGTGCTGTCGAATTTCTCGAAGACCACTGGTGTGCGTCTTTAGAAAAAATTTTAAAAACGGATATCAAATTTATATTTCAATGTCCTCCCATGGTTCGAACTCTCTGCTAGAGTACCCAGCACAACATTCAGAGTAGGTTTTGATGTCCCCTCCTTATGTTATTTACATTTACACCGAGTTCTGTCTTTCACGATGTATTATTTTACTTCTCGAAAACTGCATGCATGAAAGTACTCTGTATTTTAACTTGAGTGTCAGTATATATTTTCTAAGAGAGAAATGTCTGTTTTGAAAGCTCCTGTATACTTAGCTTGAGATTCTGCACGATTTAAGGTCCTTAACCCCTGTTATTTACATATAGTCTAAATACTGTCACATTTCATTTTAAGGCTGACCTTGTTAAAGATAATGTCTTGTAACCAGCGGTTTAAGGGTAGTCAAATGTTGCTGTCTGAATCTGTATACACCTATTCCATCAGGTATTATAGACAAAACATACATCACCTTTTAAGTTTCTCTAAAAACATGGTTTGTTGTCCGTGTCAGTTTAAGGAGACTCGTGTTTCATTATTTATTTATTTATTTACAATTAACGAATTGCACGTATTTAACTATAACTGTAGCGTAAATAACGAACAAGAAAGGATTGTTTCTCTTGATATAGTTTTCCTGGAGCGATGTAGGGATCCTGTAATTTTAAAACATGGGGAAAGCCCTTGTATCAATAGAGTTCCGGTATTCATTCAGTATTATATATTACCGATTAGAATCATTCTTCTCTACCATTTTATTTTTCCTCGCCGAACACTAGGCTATTGTGTTGAATACGTTTAATGCTAAAAATCCACTGAAGTATTATTTTTGAGGCATTCATATGTATATGGAGTGTGCTGTTTGGAAATTCGGTCCATTAACGTCGTAAAAACTGTCTATGAATATCTTGAAAGCGGGATTTCCCGACAGAGGTCTGTTTTACCCAGCCTCAGGGGTTATACAAAATATTTTGCCAGGGATGTGTAAATCACAGTATAAATCGTCGGCGTCTTCAATATTCCGTATCAATGAATTGCTAATTATATTAATGTAGCGATGTGCTAGCGCAAAAAGGGAGAGGGAGAGGGACAGAAGGTGTGCGTGTGTGCGGGGGTGGGTGAGCAGTGTACTTTGTCGACATAATCTCTTTTATACTGCATCATCGCATCTTTTAATGCCCCTAACCCACGTTATTTACATTTACGCAGATTTCTGTCTTTAAGTTCTGTCTTTCAGGGTGTATTATATTGCTTCTCGAAGACTGCATGCACGAAGGTCCTCTGTATTTTACCTCGAGTGTCATTATATATTTTCTAAGAAGGGAACGCCTGCTTTGAAAGCTCCTGTATTTTTAGCTTGAGTTCAGGGTTCGATTCTCCTCTGGTATTCAATACCTCTTTAGTCATTGCATGTCTAAACAATCACGGATTGTTACAGGTGGCTGTTAATTTTGTTGCGGGAATACAAAAAAATGAGGTTTATTTATGAAGGCTTTTTAACTGGTGTTAATGAAAATATCAACAAAGGGAATGGTATGTTTTCCTGACTGCTGAGAGAGTCACATTTTTTTGTTTCAGAGCCAACCCCCCGTTTAAATAACCCTGGGAAATAAAAACAAATCATGAAACGCGAAGTTCCTTATCCCCTTTTCAAACGATTTATGCTCATTACTTTTTCTTGGAATATTTAAAGGCAAATCATGCAGGAACTGGTCAAGCGGAGTATGCATGCGTACCTCCCCTCCATGCCAACCGCAGAGCAGTATAGCAGTAGGGAGGAACTTGTTAGCCGTCTGGTGCGGCCAAGTATAGCAGATCCATGTGGGTATGACCTGATTCACTCCGTGAGAAAACGGCAACGAAGTCGGAGATATTATCGTGCTTCCGAAATGATGTCGGTTTTAAAATACGTCCGCGTCTCGCGTATTTTTTCTATGTCGATATTTACGCTAATTCCGTGTTTTGGTCGGACATTTTTAATTCCTATAAGAGGTGTAATATTCTTAGAAGTCTGATAATTTGCCTCAAAGCAGAATTAAACATGTGTTATTAATCGTAATAATTATACACTCGTTATAATCGCCTAGTTAAGTTTTAGAAAAGAAATATGCGTGGGTGCGCACGTGTGTGCGGAGGTGAGTGAGCGGTGTACCTTATCGACAACAAGTCTTTATACTGTAGCAATCAAAAAATACTTAATTGCCATCATTGTATTCATCGATCGACGACCAGCATTTAATTATATTAATCAATCAAATACAATGAAGGTGGGGTATTTCAATCAACTGCCTGCATCCAACTCTTTTGGAGCCTTATACCGGGAATCCAAGACTTAGCAGTATAAACACCTGATTTTTTCAATGATGTTAAATGATGTTATGCATGGACGAACATTACCTCATTGTTTGACACAGATATTTAGAAATTTACCTCTTCCATCGATTTACGAGGGTGGTGGCACGCGACTGAGTACAATAGCCTATTGTCCTGATTTTCAGGCCTGCAGCATGTATTTAGGGCCTGGAGTGTTCAGAAATATTACAGCTCTCCCTTTGAACAATAGCCTATTTTTCGGCGGTCTCTGGCTGGCGGCATCAGTAGCGCACAAAAAGGGGAGTGGCCCGTGGCATATAACAAAGGAGATATCATTACTAAGTAAATCGGATTACATCCTTATCAATATTCGGTATCTCCCTTTGTGGGCCCATTAGCGATGAGAACAATAGTCCCTTGTCCGGTTCTCAGGCGGGCGGCTTCAGTAGCGCACAAAGAAGGGTGCGGGACCAGCGGCTTGGAACAAAGGGTTACACATGGACGATCGTTATCAAATCCTTGTCAAACCCTTGTCAATGAAATCTGACAGCTACATGACACCTCCATTATCGCCAGGTCAGAGTAACACAAGGGGGGCGTGGCCGGCGGTGTGTGGAACAAAGGGATATCTGATTACACAGTTAATTGGATTACATCCTTATCAATTGGCGGCATCTCTTTGTTATCTTCAATCGTCCTTTTTATACTACTACGATGTATTTATTACTACTGTTCACTTGGTTTCTATCAGAAAAGAATTATATACTTGCTTTGAAATATACACGTTTAAAGCTATTTCCTAAGTGGTTCAATATCAAAAAAAATTACGGAGCAGCAGGAAAACATACACCTCAAATAAGCTTCATTTGGTTTAGAAAATTAAGTAAAGAAGGCTATATGTAAAAGAACAAGCTTTAGTACACTGGTTTTCCAAAAATATAGACATTTAGGACCTCCTAAAAGCAAATATACTTTTGGCTAAAGGAGATACTCGATCTGGTGCCTATTTGTGCTTTTTCGTATCTCAGTAATTTTATACAGTTTACCATTAACATAAACCATGTGGATTTCTCTTTCAAGTGTTAATAGCAGTTTTCATAAGTTATTTTAACAGCATTATACGATAGTTGCCTTTGAGTGTCCAAGCCAGATCGTCTTGGTCTATAATTAAGTGTTGAACCTTACCGTTAGTGTCCGGTTTGTTTCGTGTTCCTTCTTCAGAGAGTAGCAGCAGGGGAGCGCTCCAAAATGGCTACTAACATCGAGGTGCGCATAGAACAGAGATGTGATGGAATTCCTCACCGGTGAACAAATTGCGCAATCCGTCAACGCTTGCTAAAGGTGTATGGAGACGAAACGGTAAATGTGAGTAATGTGAGGCGGTGGGTACAGCATTTCAAAGGTGATGTAAAGGATGTGCAGGACTAGCTACGCCCTGGTGGACCCTGCTCGACTGTCACAGCAAATAATGAACAGCGTGTCGACCAACTCTTCCGTAACGATCGGCGGATTACGAACAAGGAATTGTGTATAGAGCTGAAAGTCGGCTGTAACGCCTTAGACAAGACGTTACGGAACCTTTATTATCTTAAAGTGTGTGAGAGATGGGTCCCGCGGATGCTTTCACAAGACCAAAAAGCTCATGGAGTGGAAATTTGTCGAGACCTGCTGGACCAATATGAGGCTGAAGGTGACAATTTTGTGAACTCCATCATCACCGGACATGAGCCATGGTGTCACCACTACGAGCCAGAATCAAAACGACAGTCCATGGAGTGGCGACATCCGACTTCTTCAACAAAGAAGTACAAGACACAGCCATCTGCTACGTCTTTCGTGGTATAGTGGTTACCATGATAGCCTCCAGTTCCCGAGGTCGCGGGTTCAAACACAGCGGAGGGCGATGGAGTTTTTCGGGCTTAAAAATCCTTAACATGGGTTCCTTTGGAAGGGAAGTAAAGCCGGTGGTCCCGAGTCGTAGATTTGCGGCACGTCAAAGAAATTTAAGCCTGATAAAGAAGCCTCTGAGAAAATTTACCGGTCTTTCACGCACAATATAGAATGGGACGCTAAGGACCACAGCAGTTAAAGAACGTCCATAAACAAATTTCAATTTAATTTACAGCTATCTGCAGGTAAAATGATGTGCAGAGTCTTCTGGGATAGGCAGGGTGTAGTTCTTTTGCACAATTTGGAGCAAATGTCTATTCCGAACGCTACAAGACGACAGTGGCTGAAATCCCGAAATTCCACAGCCAGGCCAGAGAAGAAGACAAAATTCCGCTTGCTGCATGATAATGCAAGGTTTGCGACCATGGAGCGCATTTCAAAATTTGGCTGGACTGTCATACTACATCCACCGTACGGTCCTGATTTAGTACCTTCGTACTTCCATCACTTTGAGCCTATGAAACATGCATTACGTGGCCATGCATTTCTTGACTCAGATACTGTTGTTACAGTTGTAAGACAGTGGCTAGCCTCAGCTGGTTCAGATTTTTACGATTGTGGCATGCAGGGTTTCATCGTTGTCAAAATTGCATAAGAAGTGGTGGAATTACGTGGAAAAATAACAGTAAGTAGCTGAAAGTTTCCTCTATATAACTATGTTATTGTGATTTTTGCATCTGTTGTAGTTTCCATGAAAATAAATAGGAGGCATTACTTTCGGTAGGATGTAATAATATTCTAATCTAAAAACAACTAATTCCATTGGTCGCAATGTTGCCGTGTATCAGTATGATACGGATCTTAAAATTATATTCTCCTCATTTAGCGATATCTACATTTTTGAGTATGTTTCGGTTTTATTTTTATGTTACTTTCTATTTGTACTGTAAAAAACACAGAAGGCGTCCTTATACATTTTATATATGGAAACGTATACGGAAATAAGGTTTCACGAAACATAATAGTCCAATAAAACACAAATAAGTATCCGTCACAATAAATACTTTAAAATATTAGTCAGTTTTTTCTCGCTTTTTTGTTTTTACTTTCTGGACTGCTCACCTAAGGTATTCAGAGGAAGCATTGCATTCCACCAAAAAATTCAATACACAGGCTTCACTGGAAGTATATGTTTTGAGGCTATATCAATAAAAAAACAATAAAAGGGATATGTGTGTATTTGTACCCATGACTGTGAACAGTATATGACTATGACAAAGTAACGGATTCGGGCATCCCGCTCACCTCTGCAAAATACGATCTTTTGTGACCACCACCTAACAGGAGGAGCGGATAAAGTGAAGGAAGTTCAGGAGGCTATAGGCGGCAATCCGACAGGTCACAGAAACGCACAGAGGTCCCTAAGGATTCCAAGCTTGAAAACCTGATCACACCATCAAGCTGCTAAGAGAAGACTTCCCTCTGGCGGAAACGGAGAACTCGACCCTCTTAAGTGGCTAGAAAAAGGCTACCATCTGGCCGGGCGGAGAAAAGCTTCCCAATGAGTAATTATCTGGCCATCTGTCGCGAAACCGCGAAACCCATCGAAACATGAAAGGGGTAACGAAAAGGGAGGGAATGAGGTGACAGGAAATTCGTGGTAGAAGAGGAATCACCCCATCATTTGGTTACTAATCCGGGGAACCCACGAAACAACCCATGTTCAGAATGGCCGGCCCGACGGGAATCGAATCCAGGACCTCCTGAATGTGGGCCTCACACATTAGTACGGAGCCACCTTGCTCGGTGTGAACAGTTTAATGAGCTAAGTCAGGGCAGGGCTGCTGCAAGGTGAAATAGGCAAGATGGCCTCCATGCGTAATCCAGGGAACACTAGAGAGATACTTGAGAGAGGGAGGTTGACGGTGTTCCAGGCCGGTTCTTGGAACACTTAAGTATTCTTTAGAGGTGAATGGCAGTGCATGCTCACATGCACCTTCGTTGTGAGGGTATGTTGTACGAGTAGCTAATGAATGATGTAACTTAAGAGCCTTCCAATACCAATTTATGGAAGCCTACTCTAGCCTGGACCGTCCTCATCATCTATTCTATCCTGTCTAGACCCAAAGTAACCTTCACTTCAACCACTTTAACCTAACTTAACTAACCTAATGTTTCATTAATTACAAAAATCACATCCATTACGTCAAACTTGGTGGAGGCCGATGGATTTTTTCAGCGTAAGAATCCTTAGCATGGCTTCCTTCGGAAGGGAAGTAAAGTCGGTGATCACGTGTCGTTGATTTAGGCACGTAAAAAAACTTCAAGCCTGATAAGGAGGCCTTTTTGCAAAATTACCGGTCTTTCACGCCCAATATAGAATGGAACGCTAAGAACCATAGTCGTTAAAGAGCGTCCATAAATTAAAAAAAAATCAATTTCAACATCCATTATAGTAATTAAATCAATTACGTTAATAACATTAATTGAAATAATTACATTGTAATACTAACCATTCTAACTTAATCTAGATCGCCCTCTTATCATCATATCTATCCTGTTATCGTCTAACCTAATCGGGTGCTAACCATGGTAACCTAACCTAAAGCATCCTCTCGTCACCGGTTGTATCTTCTTATCACCTAACCTAAACTTCATCCCATGTATACCTGAGCTCAGGTTTATACCTCACTTTTACAGTCTGTTTTACTGTGTTTATAGTAGTTTCTTACATTTGTTGAAGTATTGTATATATTAAGTCATTTTGTTGTTTTGCGGTAGTTCCTGTGTTTTACAGTAATTTCCAGCACTTTTCCAGATATTTCATGTACACTTTGAGTTCTTTCGGGCACTTTTGTTTGCATTTTGAAGGCACTTTGAAGGATTTCTGGGCAATGGTAGAGGTATTAAACGCTTTTATGGAAATTTTGTAGTACTATGACGTGCATTTTAGACACTTCAACAGGTACTTTAGAATATTTGGGCAGGCCTTTAGGGCATTTTGGGGCGGTATAAATATATTATGGGCTGTGGCGCAGCTATTTTGATCACATTTTACGGCATTTAGGGCGATAACACACATATTCTGGGTACACGAGCATTTCGGGTACTTCGACTGCCTTTTAGCACCTTTTTAGGGAACAAGTGGTGGAGGGGGTAGGGAAGCAGCTGCAGGTTCAGCGACCAGGAAGGAGCAGCCCGGAGCCACCCCTTAGTGAAGCCCTCCCTACAGCGATGAGAGAAATACCACAGAGGGATAGGGGAAGCGTCTCAACAAAGCAATTCAAGCGACCATTAACAACTGTATCCAGAGGGACGACAAAGGCGGCGGGGGTAAGGGACTCACCAGCAGGGAACACCAGGACAGGTATGAGAAAAAACTAGGAAGTAGCTGCCCATGTGACAGTCGGCCTTTGGAATGCTGAAGGTCTAAAGAAGAAATTGGCAAATGGTAGGTTCGTTGTCTTTGTAAATAGTGTAGATATAATGGACTTCACAGAGACATGCCTTAAAGCGGGGGAAAATGTAAATATTGGTGGTTTTAGTGGTGTATTCACGGGCAGTGAAACCAGGGGCCAGAGAGGCAGATATCCGGAGAGTGTTGCTGTTTAAATTAAGGACCAGCATGATATAACTTTTCATCAGATAAACATTAAGGTATTTGGAACATTATGTACACATTGTAAATTAACTGAAATTGAGTTATGTATCATTGTAGTATATTGAAAACCAGAAGCATCCCGATATGCAACTCCAACTTATTTATCAATTTGGCTGACATGAATGTAGAAATTCAGGAAATACACCCAAAAGCGGACTTAATCATAATGGGAGATTTTAATGCCAGAATTGTAATCGAAAATATTACTGTAGAAAGGGGGAAGCAGACTGTAGGAGAGAAGTGCGGCGAAGTAAGGGTACAGTGCTAAATTCAGATGGAAAAGAAACGCTAGCCTTTTGTGATGCGTTTAAATTGAAAACCCTAAAGGGCAAGTATGGGTCATATAAGGTAGGAGAATTAACTTTTATCAATAGTAATGGTGGAATTGTTATATATTATCTAATTTGTTCACAGGAATTAATACCATTAATAGAGGACCTTCAAATTGCAAATAGAGTCGAATCACACCACTCACCCATTTTACTCACTCTAAAAAGCTACTCAAACAACGTCGGGGAAATAAATAAAAAAAATTGCTTTGTCATCCTAGGTGAGATATCGATGGAACCCAAAGAGGAGCGAGGAATTTCTTGCCGTATTGTGTGATCGGACATGTAAAACTGAAGTGGGGAAAAGAAGCGGGGAACATGTTATTAAAACAATAACAAACAATTTACAACTAGCTGGTAGAAGCATCAGAATTCGAAATAACAAAAGAATCCCGAATGCTTTAGGCTGGTACAACGGTAAATGTAAAGAACCGGAAAAAAAGCTGAAAGAGCGCTTAAGATGTATAAAAGAGAAGGTACTTTGGAAAAGCGTCTTTCGTATAAAAATATATTAGTAAGTGTAAAGGCGGAATGGAAAAACAAAATGGCGGCGGATTTAAGAATAGCGACAGAACGGAGAGATTCGATATACACCTGGAAGGTAGTTAAGACAATTAAAGTGCGAAGACGGGATAACGTAACATCAAACCAGAAACATGGCTAGCGTATTTTAATAGTGTGTACGCTGAAGTTGGTGGGGAAGAGTGTGAGAGAAATCGGATGTCTTTAGCTGAACTGCATTTAAGTCCTACGGTACCAATTTTAGTGGAGAAATAACTGACGGGGAAATTGTTCGAGCAATGAAAAGCCTAAAGAATCACAAAGCACCGGGAAAGAAGCAATTCCGAGCAAATTTGTCACATGCTCCATAGAAATTCCACTCCTGCGAGTGGCCTTTAACAGATTATTTAACGGAGAAAAGTATCCTGAAGTTTGGACAACAGCAATTATTCAGCCAATATTCAAGAGTAAGGGTACCACACAGCAACCACAAAAATATACATCATTTGCACTGTTATCTATACTGGGTAAGGTATATTGCAAAATTATCTATGACCGGTTAAGGGGTTGGGTAAAAGAGTTCGATATAATTTCTAAATTTCAGGCGGGTTTCAGGAAAGGGTTCCATACTGCATATTTTCGTATTAAAACATTAATTGATTTAAATTTGAGTAGAAAGAGGGGGACACTTTATTGCGCTTTTGTTGATTTCAAAATGGCTTTTGATAGTGTGAAGAGAAATGCCCTTGGCCGAAACTTCTCCAAAAAGCACTCTGGTACAATGATGAAAGCTCTGTTGCAAATTTACAACATTGTGAATTTCAGCATCCAAATAGACCAAAATACAATAACTGAATCTAAGTCAACCAGATGAGGAGTTTGTCAAGGATGTATTTTATCGCCCCTGTTGTTCAATTAATTCATAGACGATATAGCAGACGTGTTAATAGCAGAGGAAATGAACGGCTCTAAAGTAAACTATGTCTGCATTCCTGTAATTTTATACGCGGATGACATGATAATTTTGTCAGTGACGATAGAAGGCTTACAGAAAGGTATTAACAGGTTGGAAGAATACTGTAAACAATGGAGTTTGGTGGTAAACCTTAACAAAACGAAAAAAATGGCTTTCAAAAATGTCTATGTTTATGGCAGGGATGGAAAATGGTATACAAGGGGCTAGAGCTACAAAACGTTAAACGTATCTTCTATTTAGGAGAAATGTATAATATGAGAGAAAAATGGAACAAACATCTATCAGTAACTAACTATAAAGCACGAGGGTAGTGAAATGAATTATTACGTACCCTCTCGCGGATACCGGATGTACCTGTAGACACATTAGAAATGATGTATAACTCTATTATAAGGTCAATTTTGTTATACGGAAGTGAAAGAACAGAGCATGTAAATAAAACACAGGTGGCATTTTGGAAAAGAGTTCTTAGAGTTTCACAAGGCACATCAAATTCGGGGGTATTGAGGGAGGTGGGATGTAATTAAGACACAATACACTGTAAAATAAGAGCAGTGAAGTACTCAGGCTGATGCAGGGGGATAACTCCACACTACGATCCAAATGTTATAAATAGCAGCGAGAAAACCTGTCTCCCAAGTTTTGGGCAACTGATTTGGAAAGGGGTTTGAGGAGAATAGGCATGGGGTCAGTATGGCAAAGAGCTGAAACACATTTGGAAAGGTGTCAAAAGAACACTAAGAGACATCACCCAACAGGAAATAGAATCGGATTGTAAAATTAAACCTTCTCTAACTCTGGCAAATGAAATAAAATTGCATTGGGGTAAAGAGGCATATATACTTAACTTAGGAAGAAAAGAAAGATCAGCAATGGCATGGTTTAGACTGGGGGGCTGGAGGGCACAGAAAATGACTGACGATTCTGGCAGGAGAATCTGCCCATTCTGTGATTTGGATGAGGACTGGGTAATACTTTGGCGACATGTACACTGGGAGAACCAGCGAACAATTAAACTCAAAGAAAAATTCTTAAGTCCCTCAAGAAAGAGACTGGCATGTTGGGAGCTAGTGGCTGACCAGAGGAACTGGCAAAACATGGGAAATTTCTTGGCTAAAGTGCGCAAAGCTAGGTCACATTTGCTCAGGTAGACAAAGGTAATTTATCTCTATTGTACTTTTTCCAGGTCTTTTGTTTTTTTTTATTTTTCTGCTGTTTATTTTGTCACTATACCTTGTATCCTAAGTATGCATGTACGGTGAATAACCCATGCCCTAAATACTTGTGTAATAACTTCAATATTTTGAAACCAATAAAGCTACGTTATTTATCTACCTTTTTAGGGTATTTTAGGCACTGTAAGGAGGTATTTTCGGGAATTGATATAAGTATTATTGGCACTCTTATGATAGTTGGAGCTGTTCTCATGACCATTTGTCAGGTTTTATAGTCATTCATTTCGTTTGTATTGAGTTTCAGAGTGATTTTCAGGCACTTTAGAAGTTTGTATGCTGTTTTAAATGCATTTTGGGATTTTGAAGGTAATTTGGGGCAGTGGTAGAGGTATTTCAGGCGTTTTATGGACATTTTGGGGCACTTTCAGGGCACTTTTCCCATTTTAATGCCATTTTAGACAATTTAAAAGCATTTTAGGGCTCTTTTACGGGTATTTTGAGGCACCTTAGGGTATGCTAGGCACATTTGTAGGCATTTTGGTCGCTTTTAAGGTATTTTTGAAACTTTACGAAAATTTTGCTATGTTTTGCTGTAATTTTCTTCTGTTGTATGGACTTTGCCAGCAAAAGCACATTCATGGCTAACACTAAAACAAATATCACCAGCATTATCCACCACAACTTGCATAATCAGACAACGCCCCTCACCATTTATTTTATCCTTCATCGTCTAATTTAAGCTAGACTATCCTCTCATCATCCATTGTATTCTAACAATGCTGCCCCAACCTGATACCTACCATGGTAACTAAACCTATACTTCACCTATGTTTAACCTATGCTACCCTAACTAAGACACTCCTCTCATCTTTCATTCTATCCTACCAAAGCCTACACTAACCTGACACCAAGACATGTCAACCTACCTAATAGACTAATATTACCCGCCATATGACTCAAACGTTAACTTAAACTAACCTAATCTAGACCGCACTCTCGTCATCTACTCTATCCTGTTGTAATCTAACACTAGCTTAACCCCAAGTTAAATTAAATTCAGTTTTGTTTATGGACCCTCTTTAACTGCTGCGGTCCTTGGCATCCCATTCTATATTGGACATGAAAGACCGGTGATTTTGCTCAGAGGTCCCTCTATCAGGTTTGAGGTTCTTTTACGTGCTGTAAATCTACGACACGGGATCACCGGCTTTACTTCCCTTCCGAAGAAAGCCGTGCTAAGGATTTTTACGCCCGAAAGTATCCATCGCCCTCTGCCGGGTTTGAACCCGCTACCTCGGAAACTAGAGGCTAGCATGGTAACCACAACACTACGGAGGATCACAGCCTAACTCCAAGCCACGGTATCCGAGCCTAATAGAATAACCTGGTATGTCATATTCCTACATAAGCTACTCTTCACCCATGTTAACCTAAGCAACCCTAACATAACCCTCCTCTCATTACCTTTTTATCACGTCTATCAACGTCTACCTTAACATAACAGCAACCATGTGAACCTAATATAACCTAAATCATACTCCAGTCATCTTTCCTGTCCTGTTATAACCTAAGTTAGCTTAATTCTAATACATGGTATCCTAAGATTGCCTGACCTAAACCATTTTCTAATCATTTTTTCTCTCCTAGCATAAGTTAAATTAGCCTAACTCCAAGCCATACTAACCTAAGCAATCCTAAATTGCCCCTCTACCCAGCTAACCTATTGTGTCATTACCTAAAATTAGTTTAACTCCAAACCTATGTCAACTAACCTAATAACCTGACCAGTCCTGTCTTAATTCCCTCCCTCAAAATAGCCTAGACTTCATCCATGTTAGCCTAACCTAACCACGCATGATTCCGACCATGTTAACCTCAGCTATCCTCAAAGGACCCCTTATCGTCTAAATGGAGGGTCTCTCGGTACTTAAACGGCTACTTCCTTGACCTAAGCGGTCCATGCATCACATAATCGGTACATTCATCAGTAATTGTGGTAATTATGGGTGTACTTTCACGGTCGTTTCTGCAATTTTAAGCTCCTTTTTCTCAATTTTCACTCGTTATAGCACTTGACCACTTTTTATGGTCATTTTGTGTGCTTTTGTGGTGTTTTGGTAAATTTTGTAGCAACTGAAGTACTTTTGCAATGATTTTAACACTTTAATACATATTTGTGTGTATTTTCAATAATTTTTCTGTGCTTTACAGTCATCACTATGAGTGTTATCATAGAATTTAACCAGTTTTACGGGCTTATCCGGTTTTCATGAGTGACTTTGAGCGTTTTTTTAGGTATTTTCTGCAACTCAACGGACATTTTGCTGTGTTTTACTGTAATTCTGCAAAAGCCCTGACATTAGCCATTTTAACCTATGCTAACTACAACCAGGTAAAGCCCCTTGCCATCTGTCCTATCCTGCCAACGGCTACCCTAACCTGACCACAACCATGATAACCTAACCTAGGCTCACTTATGTTAACCTAAGCTAACCTAACCTAACTGCGTCATCATCATTTCATCATGCCAAATCTACCCTAAGTCTAGCCAAGACTTCACCCTATGTTAAACTAAGCTAGCCTAACCTTTTATCACATATTCCATCCTCTCATTGTTGGACCTAACAAGATAACCTATCATATTTTTCATCCATGTTAACCTAGGATACCCTAAGTAGTCACTTCTCTCATAACCCATTCTATCTTGTCAATGTCTACCCTAACCGGACACAGTCCATGCAAGCCCAACACAGACTTCACCCATGTTAACCTAAGCTACCCCAACCTACTCTTCTTATCATCTAACATGTCGTAACCTAAAACTAGCCTAACTCCGTCACTCCAACCTAACCTAGTAGACTATCCTGCCACATGATCACTTCTACATAATTTATGCTTGATCCAAGTTAACCCAAAACACCTAAACCGACACGCTTATCACATAAATGGAGAACCTCTCGTAACCTAAAGGGCTACTGAATCACCTAAACGCCTCCTTGTGTCTGTAATTATGCTCACTTTTAAAGCCGTTTGCTACGTTTCTCAGGCATGTGTAGTACATAAAGTCATTTTCTGGTTTTGCAGCAGATGCTGGCTTTCGAGTTTTTCACTTTTAGGGTTATTTGATGTGGTTTTTTCAGTAACTTTGGCTACTTTATGGGCATTCTGTACCAGACTACAGTACCTTCCTGTGTTTTCACAGATATATTTTAACCCAACCCTAACACCACCTTGTGTTCTTTAACAGCTATTATTGCGCTTTTATTTAGTTTATGATTTTTCTTGTCTCTCACTTTTATCAATAACCGAGACTAACAGTAGAAGATGCTTTGACTCGTGTGTTGAAGTAATTTTAGTTTTGATTCCATTAGACATATTTTTCAGTGC
Organism: Deroplatys truncata; assembly: GCA_030765065.1. Classification (NCBI taxonomy): domain Eukaryota; kingdom Metazoa; phylum Arthropoda; class Insecta; order Mantodea; family Mantidae; genus Deroplatys; species Deroplatys truncata. The sequence goes on from CM060990.1 coordinate 409,308,041, forward strand.
TTAGTGGCATTTTTGGATTCTTTATGTACATTTATATAAAGTTAATTTATTTATTATTAAATTTTCAGCTTTATAGATAGACGTCTCTTCTGTTCTCCTGGATAGCTCCCGAGTTTTTTCTTCTTACTGTCCTATTCGACGTTAACACACATATTTTATGCACTTTGAGGTTTTAAGAAGATAAATTGCATACGAAATATTATTTACACGTATTTACCTATAAGTTTTCTCGTTTTTATATATTTTCCACAGAATTCAGCCTTAAATTTAACAATAAAACGGTGATTAAGTGTCTGGAATTTTATTGTCTCTAATAGTACCTCGATCGACCCTAAACCGTAAACCAAAAAAACTGTTGTATATCGCTCATTTTAGCAACTCTGTATGTATCCCCCATATGTCATGCCAAAACAGAGGCAGGATATCCACCTATCCTCCGACACGTTTTAACCCGCCTGATGATGTGCCAGCACAACACTTGTACACAGAGATATGTAGTGTTGAGAGAAGCAGTGATCATTGTCATCACCTTCGCCACCGCCGCCACCACCACCATCACCGCCACCATCGCCGCCGCCAACCATTTTTCAAGCATCAACCCCATCAAACCCCAGCAATCAAACGTCAGCAATCGTTTTAAATTTCACAGTAATTTAGTAGGTTTTGGTTCATTTTCACACTTATTCAGTTATTTGAGCCTCATTTCAGGCATTTCAGGCACTTTGAGGTAGCTTTATAGTCATTTTTATACCTTCAATACGATGTTTAGAGCTTCCACAGTAGTATTATTACGTTTAAGTCATTTTTCTCCACTTTTGTATTAAGTCCATGTGGTTATTCGGGTTTAATTGAATTTGTTTAGCATTATCTCGAGTTTTATTCAGGTGTATCATTTGCTACCCCTCCTCTTCTATGAAGACTGGATACGACCTATAAGCAATTATTAACTTGCTTCAGTGTTTTCCTACTGTACTGTTCGACGTTAACACGTATATTTTATATATTTCGGGGTTTTAAGATGATAAATTATATATGAAGCATTTTATACATAATTATCCATGTTTTCTCGTTTTTATATACTTTTAACCGAAGCAGCCCTTGAATTTAAAATCAAACGGTGATTGTGTGTCTACAACTTCGGCATTCCATTAGAATGTATGTCTTTTAACAATATATCTTGTGATCTCAGCTACAAGTAATTAATTCGACTCTAAACATTTGCATAAAGAACTGTTTTGTTATACACCAGTTTTAGCGCCTCTACATGTATTAATCTTCGTCATATGATGTCACGCCCAAACAGATGATTGATGGATGGATGGATAGATGTATTCATTTTCGTCATATAATGTCACGCCCAAACAGATGATGGATGGATGGACGGACGGGTGGGCGGGTGGATGGATGGATGGATGGATGAGCAATCTTTATTGGTTTCAAATTATTAAATTTATTACACAAGTAATTAGTGCATGGGTCATTGACCGTACTTGCATATTTCAAATACAGGTAGGGTGACAAGTAAACAACAGAAAAAAAACAAAAAGAACAAGAAAAAGGAAAATATAGATAAATTATCTTTGTCTAACTGAACAACTTTAACCTAGCTTCGCGAACTTTAGCCAAGAAATTGCCCATGTTTCGCCAGTTCCTCTGGTCAACTAGTAGCTCCCAACATGCCAATGTCTTTCTTGAGGGACTTAAGAATTTTTCTTTGAGGTTAATTGTTCCCTGGTTCTCCCACTGTGTACATTCAGGCAAAATATGTACCCAGTCCTCTTCCAAATCACAAAATGGGCAGATTCTCCTGCCAGAATCGTCAGTGATTTTCTGTGCCCTCTAGCCCCCAAGTCTAAACCATGTCATTCCTGATCTTTCCTTTCTTCCCAAGTTAAGTATATATGCCTCTTTATCTCAATTCAATTTTATTTCATTTTCGAAACTTAGAGAAGGTTTAATTTTACAATCCGATCCCATTTCCTGTTGGTTGATGTCTCTTAGTCTTCTTTTGACTCCTTTACATATGTTTTTGTCATTTGTTTCAGCTCTTTACCATACTGACTCCATGCCTATTCTCATCAAAACCCTTTCCAAATCAGTTGCCCAAAACTTGTGAGGCAGGTTTTCTCGCTGGTATTTATAACATTTGGATCGTAATGTGGAGTTATACCCCTGCATCAGCCTCAGCCATTACTTTACTGCTCTTATTTTGCAGTGTATTGTGTCTTCATAACATCCCACCTCCCTCAATACGACCGAATTTGGTGTGCCCTGTGAATCTCCAAGGACTCCTTTCCAAAATTCTACCTGTGTTTTATTTACATGCTCTGCTGTTTCCCATCCCCAGATTTCACTTCCGTATAACAAAACCGGCCTTATCATAGAGTTATACATCTTTTCTAATGTATCCACAGGTACACCCATTATCCGCGAGAGGTTACGTAATAATTCATTTAACTGCCGTCGTGCTTTATAATTTGTTACTGATATATGTTTGTTCCATTTTTCTCTCATATTAAACATTATTCCTAAATAGGGGAAATGTTTAACGTTTTGTAGTTCTAGCCCATTGTAATACCTCCTTCCATCCCTGCCATAAACATAGCCATTTTTGAAAGCCATTATTTTTGTTTAATTAATGTTTACCACAAAACCCCATAGCTTACAATATTCTTCCAACCTGTGAATACCTTTCTGTAAGCCTTCTATCGTCACTGACAAAATTGTCATTTCATCCTCGCATAAAAGTACAGGAAAGCAGACATCGCCTACTTTAGGTAATTCATTTCCTCTGCTATTAAAACGTCTGCTATATCGTCTATGAATAAATTGAACAACACGGGCGATAAAATACATCCTTGACGAACTCCTCTAATAGCCGATTTAGATACAGTTATTGTATTTTGTTCTATTTTGATGCTGAAATTGACACTGTTGTAAATTTGCATCAGAGCTTTCATCATTTTACCAGAGAGTCCTTTGTGGTGAAGTTTCGCCCAAAGGGCGTTCCTCTCACGCTATCAAAAGCCATTTTGAAATCAACAAAAGCACAATAAAGTTTCCCCCTATTTCTGTTCAAATTCGAATCAAATAATGTTTTTATACGAAAATATTGTCTAGAGTAGAGAACCATTCCCTGAAACCCGCCTGAAATTTAGAAATTATATCGAACTCTTTTACCCAACACCTTAACCTGTCCTAGAAAATTTTCCAATATACCTTACCCAATACAGATAACAGTGCAATTCCTCTATAATTTTCTGGTTGCTGAGTAGCACCCTTACCCTTGAATATTGGCTGAATAATTGCTGTTGTCCAAGCTTCAGGATACTTCTCTCCGTTAAATAATTTGTTAAAGGCCACCCGCAGAAGGTTTAATATTTCAGTAACTTCTATGGAGCATTTAACAAATTCGCTCGGAATTCCTTCTATTCTCGGTGCTTTGTGATTCTTTAAGCTTTTTATTGCCCGAAAAATTTCCCCATCTAAAATTGGTACTGTAGGATTTAAGCACAGTTCAGCGGAAGACATCCGAGGTCCCTCCCACTCTTCCCCACCAACTTCAGCGTACACACTATTAAAATACGCTATCCATGTTTCTGGTTTGATGTTTACGTTATCCCGTCTCGCACTTTCATTTTCTTAACCACCTTCCAAATGTATATCGAATCTCTCCGTTCTGTCGCTATTCTTAAATCCGCCGCCATTTTGTTTTGCCATTCCGCCTTTACACTTACTAATATACGTTTATACTGCCTTCCAATTTGGGTATACGAAAGACGCCTATCCTCAGTACCTCAACTTCTATACACCTTTAGCGCTATTTCAGCTTTTTTCTTCGCTTCTTTTTATTTACCGTTGTACCAGCCTGAAGTTTTCGAGATTCTTTTGTCATTTCGTATTCTCATGCTTCTACCAGCTATTTGTAAATTATTTGTTATTGTTTTAATAACATGTCCACCGCTTCTTTCGCCCACTTTAATTTTACATGACCGATCACGCAAAACCGCAAAAAATTCCTCGCTTCCCTGTGGGTTCCACCGATATCTCACCATTGATGACAAAGCAATTTTTTCATTGTTTCCCCTACGTTTTTTGGGTATCCTTTTAGGGTGAGTGAGTAGGATGAGTGGTGTGATTCGACTCTATTTACAATTTGTAAGTCCACTATTAATGGTATTAATTCCTGTGAACAAAATACACAGTCTACAACACTTCCTCCATTACTATTGATAAAAGTTAATTCCCCTACCTTATATGGCCCATACTTGCCGTTCATGCTGGTCCTTAGTGTAGACGGCAACACCCCCGGATATCTGCCTCTCTTGCCCCTGATTTCACTGCCCGTGAATACACCACTAAAACCACCAATATTTATATTTCCCCCCGCTTTAAGCCATGTCTCTGTGAAGCCCAGTATATCTACACCACTTACATACTCAATGAACCTATCATTTTGCCAGTTTCTTCTTTAAAACTTCAACATTCCAAAGGCCGACTTTCACATGAGCACCTATTTCCTAGCTCTTTCTCATACCTGCCCTGGTGATCCCTGGTGGTGAGTCCCTTAACCCCGTTGCCTTTGTCGACCCTCTGGTTACAGTTGCTGATGTTCGCTTGAAATACTTTGTTGAGACGCTCTCCCTGCCCCTCTGTGTTATTTATCTCGTCGCTGTAGGAAGGACTCCATTAAGGGGTGGCTTCGGGCTGCTCCTTCCTGGTCGTTGAACCTGCTGTTGCTTCCCTACCCCCTCCTTCACCTCCACTTGTTCTTTCCGGTGGTCACTTCCTGACGCTGGTTCTTCTGCCTGCACTGCTCTCTGTTCAGGGTTGTCCCGACTGCATATCTCCAATTCCTCCAGTTCGTGCCTCGACCACACTTTGCTATTAATGATAAGTTTATCAAACTGGAGGACAGCATGGCAACCCTGCCTCCTTGCTTCGGCCAAGTGGCGTTTTAGGAAACTTCTTTCTTGCCTCACTTTGTCACTGAAGTCCTCAGCGATGTGCACTGCTGATCCCTTGAGATATCTACTGTTTCTCAATATCTCACATTTTACTTTGTAATATGCCAATTTACACACGATGGGACGATTTGTGCCTGCCCATCTCCCGACCCTGTGTGCTCGCTAGATATCCATTGGTGACAGATTAATTCCGAACTGCGCCACCACTCGCCGAAGTAGCACTTCGGTATCTTCCCAAGACTCCCTGTCTTCCTAGTACACTCCATACACCACAATATCGTTTCTTCTGCTTTGGTTATCTAAATAGTCTATGTTTTGCTCTAGTAAGCTAAGTCTGTCCATTGCAGCACTTATTCTTGCATTAACACTCCGTCCTTCCCGCAGCACCTGAAAAAACATTCCATTATTTTCTTCTGCCATGTTTCGGATCATTTCCTTCACTTCCTCCATCCTGTTAACTATTAATATTTCTTTCTTTTCACACCCCTGACCGCAATGAGCAAAACACGTCCACACTCCGCCACGTCTCGACCAAGACTCCTACTGTTTATATATATGTAATTATACACGGGTTACACCATTATCCAAGCCTCAAGGCTCAGGCTATAGAAGAAAATTAAAAGGAGTGATTGTAGGAGCGAGATTCGAACGAATGCTATTTTCATTTGAATTATTTATGTATTTAACGTTCCTATAATACATGCTCATATTTAAAATTTATTTATAATTACAGCTCTATGGCACTCCTAGTTATGTAGATATCGGAAATCTGCCTCTCAAGGATCGATTCGGGACCCAGGGTATAAGTTTCTAATCATAATTGTTCATAGAAGGAGGACATGTTTACTTTCTAACCGATCTAAGTAGATAAAAGCCTGTTGGTTAAAGAGCTGCTTAGTTTAGAAATGAATTCTACAGAATCTCGTCCTGACCCGGGTCAACAAGCATTACATTATGTATACTCTTAATTCTCTATGTTAAATGTAAGTATATACGCTTTACAAGTTAAGACAAGTGTCAAGGTTCAGACTGTAGAAGAAAATTAAGAGGGTTCATTGAAAGAGCGAGAATCTAACCGAGTTACACAGTGTACAATTATTTGCGGGTTTAATTTCATTTAAATAAGCGTTACTAGGGCTTGAACTTATAGGAAATCGAAGAACGTTTATTTTTTATGTGCCTAAAATGTCGAAACCATGTTTCAAAGCTACGAAAATATATTGTTTCACAGCATTAGAAAAATGACTCACCTAATTCACCAGTCGAAAAAGAGGAGCTTTTGCAGTGAATCACAAAAGTAGAGCTTAAGTTCGGTGACGATTATCTCGGAACAGTGACTTATAGCTTGAAAATGTACATTCAACATCACAGGATGCAGATCCTGCATACTTGTAACGCGCCTTGTAACTGATAGTCAAATGTTCCATCTTCTCAAAGTTCTCCCTATTGTTAACCGTTTAAGTACTCTGAAATTTTGCGCATCATTTGTAACCCTTTATTCTTATTTAGGCATGAGAGAATGCTTTCTTTAACTTAGCATGCTTTTGAGCCACTGATCTCGTTAAGCTGGTTTTCAATGTTGTTGACTGCTTTTATTGTTTCCGTGAACATTTGTTTTGATTTTTCCAGCTTAGTAATGCAGTGTGAGAGAAAACAGAAATTTGCACTAATGAAGGCAAAATCAGCTTCAAGTGGGGTTAACTGAGTGTGAAATAAGTCCCGCAGTATGGCAGTGGAAGAGCATCTTTTCTGTCAAATTCATTTATAGTAGAATAAATCTGTTCAAAATTAGTTGCTCAACAGATAACAGCGTCTATGTAAGTACCCCAACAGGTGATGACGGAAGTGGGAGGAATTTGGTGCCCTACATTTAAATCGTTGTATTCTACTTGGTGATTTAACGAAAACGTTTTTGCATTAGCAACCAATTTATCCACATTCGGATGAAGCACACGGATTTGTTAACAGACTCTTTGCAGAGCGTGCACCAAACATGTAACGGGAATCATATTAGGGTAGCTCACTGTTAGTCCCTCTCCAGCTTTAGTTATGTAAGGAACAGTAAGTAATAACAACACATTGTCATATTTTACACCCCTGGGCAGAGAATATGCATAGCATCGTTGAAAACACGTGATTCACTGTAGAAATTTCTTCAGCGCATCATCGTCTTTCAAAAACCTAATTACAACATTCACAATTTACTTTCCACTACTATCACTTGTTTCATCACACAACACACATATTTGTTCATTCTACGCAGTTTTCTTATTTTATTTAGTGTTTCCTCGCAGCACTTAGGCAGGTAGTACTTACGTAACGTTGATTCATCTGGAGGATCCATCGGTGTATATTTCTGAAGAAAATGCTTAAAAAATACAGGATTACCTATTTTTAAGGGCGGATTGTCTGAAGTAATAAATGCGTTGTATACATGCGTTAAATGTTTTGCAAATTTTGATGGTTCTGAGAGTGTGGAGAAAGAAAAGGCAAATGATTCACAGAAGCTTTTGCCTAGTTGGCTGATTGTTTAAACGGTTTACCACGGCTATATGCTTATGTCCACTAAGTAGTGAGTCACTTGAGAACGTTAATTTGCCTTTATACTCTTTTCACCCGCCTTACAGTAAATAATCTTATTGTGTGTTGTGAATACATCTTTAAATTCAATTGCATATAGGCGTAAACAAACAGCGTCACTACCCTCTTTTCGCATTGTTCTTACTCGAACCACAATGTAACACAACTGACTTAATTTACGAAAAGGGACGATGAACTGAAGTGCGAAACTAATGAACACAGATAACAAGTAGACTGTAGAGCAATGTAGAGAGATATGCATACTCCAGGGCCCCCGGGGAAGTCCCTATCACCACATAGTGCAACTGCTGTATCATTATTACAGGCCTTGAGCTGATGCAATGCCTGACACGGCATAACTGTGCCTGAAATCATATTTCAGGGTAGTCCAAATTCGGCGCAACGTTATAAAGTGTCAAAATATTCATTTGTAAACTTTTATGTGGTATAATACGTAAAATTACTTAAGTTATCAAAATATTTATTTTAAAAAATATCGAAAATATATTTTATGTGACATGCAACTCGGTATTTTGACTCCATAGATCTCAACCAGAATTCTGACATAAGTTAGAAAAGCGTATAGCAAAAAATATGTTTATTTAGTTAGGAATGGAGTCCTCAGCATTTTTATCTAACATTTATTTAACTTACTAGGACAAATATTTCCGGAGATAATCAAGTTTAAACATTAGGATCCGAACGCAGGTCTTTAGATACATAAGTATACATTAGGAATTATCAACGCAATGATATGCCTTTATTCAAATTTATCTTAGGCCTTATTAACAATGGGTTAGGAGATATATAATATGATGGTTTTACACACTAGAGGTCAAACCAGAGACAGGCCCTCTACAAACACAATGTAAAGGATAATAGTTTGGAAGTATATGAAATGGGAAAACGTATAGATAATTAGGGATAAATTATGCTTTATATATAATTTACCTTCTTAAAATCTCAAAACACGTATCATATGCGTGTTAACGTCAAACAGGACAATAAGTAGAAAAAACTCTGAAACGATCAAGGATCTCAATATACCATAAACGAGAAGAGATCTTCAAACGTCTATATATAACTCTGAAAAGTTAATAATACACTGATAAACTTAAAATAAATGGGGATATAAACCTGAAAATACCACTAAAAACTCAAAAATATGTCTAGTGGAATCAAACTACTTCAATACACGAGTCAAAACATCTACTATTACTATCGATACTTAATAAAAGATTAGAGGAATTAATAAACTTTAAACTGGTTTAAAACACAAAAGTATATTTAAGAAACTCATGAAGTTAACTAAGGAAAGTTTAAAATATGACTATGAAAACACAGGAAAATAATACAACCCTCTATAAAATGCTCATATAGTAGCCAAAATTACTGTAAAAACGCATCAAATTACTATAAAAGTTGAAAAACAACAAAAACGCCCAAAAATGCTGTAAAATCAGAATTTGATTGTAAGAGGTTCAAAAATGGCTGAGAAACGTGCAAGCGACTATAAAAATCAACATAATTGCTGATATAAATAGGCGTTTAGGTAATGCAAGTACCCTAAGATAACGAGAGGTTCTGCATTTATACAATAGGGTTGCTTAGGTTAACAGGTTAAGTCTAGGCTAAGTTATAGTGGTGGGTTTCAGGTTAGGGTGTACAATGACAGGATAGAATAGAATGTCTAGGCTATGTTAGCTTAGGTTAACAGGAGTGAAGGCTAAGTTATATGGGGTGATCATATGGCAGGTCAGTCTATAAGGCTAGGTTAACGTGGCCTGGGTTTAAGCTATTTATTTATTTAATTTTCAGGGTCATATCAGCACCACCGGTGTGCCGGAATTTCGTCCCTCAGGAGTTCTTTTACATGCTAGTAAATCTACTTACTTGGGGCTGTAGCCTTTAAGCACACTTAAAACCATCCTATGTGCCGGGTTTTAACCCGCGACCATGGGATCACAAGGCCAGCGTCTAACCAGCTGAACCATTCAGACTGACTGGAGTTAGGCTAGCTTTAGGTGAGGACAGGATAGATGACGAGAGGGTTATCTAGCTTAGGGTAGCTTGGGTTAACATAGGTGCAGTCCAAGTTAGGCTTGCATGGACTGCATCAGATTAGGGTAGACGTTGACCAGATAGAATAGATGATAAGGGAAGCGTCTAGCTTAGGGTAGTTTTGGTTAATATGTATGGAGTCTAAGATAGGTTATCATGCCTGATGTCAATTTTGGGGTGAACAATGACAAGACAGAATAAAATATTAGAGGATAGTCTAAATTAGGTTATCTTAGTTTAACATGTGTGAAGTCTAGGCTAGGTTATCATGGTTGGTGTCAGATTAGGGTAGACTTTAGCATGATGGAATGAAGATAAAAGGTTCAGGTTAGGTAACTTAGGTTAATATAAGTGAAGTTTAGGTTGCATTATTATGATTTGGGATAGGTTAGGGTAGCCGTTGGCAGGATAGAATAAACAATGAGGGGCTTTGCCTGTTGTGATTAGCATAGATTAATATGAGTGATGCTAAGTCTTCTGCTGGAAATGATCATAAAACGCGTCGAAATTGCAGAACACAGCAAAATTTCGTAAACATGCAGAAAATAACCATAAAATGTGTTCAAAATCACTCTAAAAACATTAAAATGTTGAAAAAACGACAAATGGTTGAAAATGTACACAAACATCTATAAGAGTGTTCAAATCACAGCAAAACTACATGGAATACTATAATATGCATGAAAGGTCCATAAAATAACACAAAATGAAGTATAAATTATGCCCAATTGCCATAACAAAATAAACCTGAGAAAATAGGGTTAAAAGAGGAACACAATTTTGAAAGTACCCATAATTACTGCTGATTGGAACACTTAGGTGATGTAAGGACCGTTTAGGTTATGCTAGAACCGTTTAAGTGATGCAAGTAGCCGTTTAGGTAAAGAGAGGCCCTTCATTTAGACCATAAGGGGTGTCTACAGTTCTGTAGGTAAACATGGTCGGAATCATGCTAGGCTAGGTTAACATGGATGAAGTCTAGGTTATGTTGGGGTAGGGAATGATAACTGGACTGGTTAGGTTATTAGTTTAGATTACCGTAAATTGGAGTTAGGTCAGCTTTAGGTAATTATACGACACGTTAGCTGTAAAGGGACAGCTCAGACTAGCTTAAGTTGGTACGGTTTGGAGTTGGGCTAATCTAGGTTATGCCAGGACAGTAAGAAGATTAGAGCTGGTTTCAGGTTAGCTTAGGTTAGGTTCAGATGGTTGCTGTCAGGTTAGGAACTTTGTCACGATAGAAAAGATGATGAGCTGAGGGTTAGGTTAGGGCTGCTTGGCTTAACATGGATGAAGTCTAGGTTTTTTTTGGAGTGATCACATGCCAGGTTATTCCAATACGCTAGGTTAAGGTGGCTCGTAGTTAGGCTAGTTTTACGTTACGCAGAATAGAATAGATGATTAAGAGGACGGTTCTAGTTTAAGGTAGCTTAGGAACATCTGAATATCTATTAGGCTACATCATCATGTTTGGTGTCAGGTTAGGGTAACCGTTGACAGGGTAGAAGGAATGACGAGAGAATGGTCTAACTTAGGTTAGACGATGAAGTATAGAATAGACGATGAGAGGCGTTGCCTGGTTGTGCACGTTTTGGTAGATAATGTTGATTATTTTAAGTGATGGCGATGACTGTGTTTGTGCAGAAAATAAAACGTGAGGAAAGTACAATAAAACAGCGAAATGTCTCTAAGATTCAGAAAATACTTTAAAATGCCCAAAATGGCGTAAAGGTGCCTCAAAAGCCCGAAAAAGGGCACTAACGGTTTTCAGCGTGGCCAAAGTGGCACAAGTGTCCAAAGTACCCTCAGAGTGACCTTGAAATATCCATGAAAATGCCTGAGATATCTCTACCAATACCTCAAAATACCTGTAAAACAGCATACAAACCTTCAAAGTGCATGAAAATGAATCTAAAATACACCAAATGCTGTAAAAATGGTAAAAATGTCTGAAAACATGACAAGTGGTCATGAAAACAGCACAAAATGCTATAAAAGTACAAAAATATACATGCCCCAATACCCGATAATATCTACTCCAGTGCCTAAAATACCCATAAAGAGCTGCTAAAACGACTTCAAAGTACCCAAAATTCCCGAAAAGTGCCCAAACAGCCTGTACCATCGCTTTAAATGCCCTGAAAAGAGTTCACAATTACTGCATTTTAGCGCAAAATACCTTAAAACTGCTTCAGAATGCTCTGAAAGCCTGCTCCAATAACCAAAAGTACCTGCTCCAGGGCATAAAATGCCCTTAAAAGCGTCTAAATTCCCTTCTAAATATCTCAAATACCTCTACGAGCCCCCGGAGTGTCTTCAAAGTGCCCTCAAAATGCCTATAAAAGTGCCCGAAAGAAATGAAGAAATATAACAAATGTCTGGAAAATTGTTCAAAATTACTGTAAAACACTTAAACATAGCAAAATCACTGTAAGTGCGCACACTACATACAAAAACGTACGAAACTACCGTAAAAATTGTAAAAACGACTGTAGAATGAGAGAAGTGCCGCACCGCAGGTTTACATGGGATGAAGTACAGGTTAGCTTAAGTGATAAGGGGACAGAGTAGATGACGAGAGGAAGGTCTAGAATAGATTAACATGGATAGGTTAGATGATAGGATAGGATAAACTATGAGAGAGCGGTCTAGGCTAGGTTAGCATGGTTATGACGAATTAGTGTAGGATTGTGTAATGAGTGCGATTATTGCAACTATTGCTATTAATGCGAATATTGTAATTAATGAAAGGCGGTTTAGTTTAGGATGAGTTAGGTTATAATGGGTTAAGAGTAGTAACAAAAGGCGGATACGCGGCCGCAAAGAGATACCGACAACTGATAAGATGTAATGTGATAACCTTTGTTCTGTGTCGCCGATTCCCGCCCCCCTCCTTTGTGTGCTGATCCCGAAAGCACCCGACCACGGCCCCTCCTTTGTGTGCTACTGTCATACCGCCAGAGAGAGGCGTAGAACAAGAGGCTATTGTCCTTTTGTGGCCTCACCCCGAAAAGCCGCCGACCACGCCACCTCTTTGTTATCTGACCTGAATACCGCGCGGCAGAGGTTCACAACAATAGGCTATTGTCCTTTTGAGGCCTGACCTAATGCCGCCCGGGAGAGTAGAACAATGGGCTATTGTTCTCGTCGCTAATGGAGGTGGGTCTTTTTGCGCTACTGATACCGACAGCCGGGGATCGTCGAACAATGGGTTATTGTTTTCGTCGCGTGCCACCACCTCCGCAAATCGTTGTAGGAAATAATTTGTCAATCAATCAGGTAATGTTTGTCCATGCATAACATTTTTGAAAGTATAATCAAGGGTTTATACTGATAACGTTCTGCATCAGGCCTCTAAAGGGTCACCCTCGATCGAAGTATCCCCACGCATGTATCTTGATTGATTAATGTAATTAAACGCTGCTCGTGGATCAATGAATGCAGTGAAGTGAATATGAATTGACTCGCGCACCTGGTTGCCATCTTATATGTGTGTGTGTGTGTTAAGGTGATTATTACGCGTGTGTAATTATTACGACTAATAACACTTGTTTAATTCTACTTTTGAGGGAAATTTTCGGGGATTTATAAGAATATTACATCACTTAGATGCATCCATGTCTGAAAGGCCAGAGTTGGCTTAAATGGCTAACATGAGACGCTAACGAGTGATTCTTTCATTGAAAACCGAGCGCGCAAGGTCCATCTCGTGTACGGTGCTCCGCTCGACAATAATCTCTCGGATCTACAGGCATGGACTGCCTCGTATCCTCTCCCAAACACCCCTTCCCTCTCCATGCCACTCACGGTCTTCCGCGCGCTCTCTAGGTGACAGCAACAAAGCTGCGCTCTTTCGGCCAGGGAGGAAGGAGCCGGAACTTCGCCATATTGGGTTTAACAAGCGGATGGTGGCATGTGAAATAGCTAGCATAAATCATTTGAAGGGTGATAAAGTACTTCGCGCTTCAAGATATTTTTCTAAGGTTTGTTTACACGTAGGGCTGGCTCTGAAAAATAAATAAATACGGGTTAACATTATAGTTAAATATTACATACGTTATTTATATATAAATGATGAACTAAATAAATAATGGAATATAGTGCGTGCCATAAACAAAACATCTCCCTTGTTACTAGTTAAAGAACGCTCATAAATAAAACTCAATAGATATATATAAAGACAGTCGAGGAAAAGTATTGGACACCGACTTTAAAATAGGCGTTGTCGATAAAGCACTCCACCCGCAGCGCAATCATGCGCATAGTCATGGACTTTAAAACAGACGTTGTCGATGAAGTACTACACTGCCAGCGCAATCACACGCAAATGCATGGACTTTAAAACAGGCGTTGGCGATAAAGTACTACACTGCCAGCGCAAGCACACGCGTTGGCAGGGACCTTAAAACAACCATTTTGGGGGGTTTTCTTCACCGTTATGAATACAAAATTTCTCATGTTCTCCGTAGAATATATTTTCTTCATTAATTTCATGGCAATACTCTAACCTTACTTCTGCTAATTTCATAGCTCTAATATTTATAACTTCCACAAAGAACGTTTCCCCTTTTATTTCTTCCTCTACCGGATCCCTGGCAATTATTCCTGAACTACTGTCCTCCAGCAATGGTACGATTATGGTGTCTTGTTCTGGTTCGAGCTTCAAAATTTTGTTTTCAAAATCTATAATGGAGTTCCATGCGTATGGACTATCGCAACCTATGATTATGTCTGTTACAAGCCTAGGTACTATTAAAAATAATACCTCAATAATTTGCTTTCCGAGTTCAATATTAATCATAGCCTGAAGCCTTACTCCTTTTCTTTTGCCCACTGCTTCTGAACAATATATCCCATGGACTGGTAAAGACATTAATTTTAAACCACTGTTTATTAATTCTTCATAAAAATTTTGTGAAGAAACTGTAGTGTTGGCGCCGTTGTCTATTGTTGCAGGAAATTGTTTGCCATTAATGCCAATATTTATCCTTGGTGGATAAATTAAAATTTCGCTTTCTTCTGGCTTATCTCACCCTTGCTGATGTTGCTCTATCATTAGTTGCCTTCCATTATTCCTACTTTCCGTGTACCGCTCATTATAGTAATGGTTCCCAATCTTCACTGAAGGAGAAGTTGATTGGGTTTGGAGTTTTCGGACACTTTGCTAATTGCTCCTGCCCCAATATCGTTATGCGAATGTCCTGGTTTCGTTTCATGACGGTAATTATTTCCCATTATTTGCCTTGTAGAGTTTATTGCGTCAATCCTTTCTTCTTGAATTGGTGAATTCCTACCACTTCTACTTCTCGCCTCCTGTCTTGGTGAACTTGGTCTATACCTATTTTCATAGTTATTGCTACAATTATCTCCAGAATAGTGTCTGTTTCTAGGATACATTTCCATTCTATCATAATTATACCGGTGAGTATGTACATAATTTATTTGTGCGTTCCGTCCTCTTCGGTAATTTTCACCTCTTCTATAATTATTTTCAAAGTTATTCCTTCTGTTATCATTTTAGTTATTTTTCTGTACAGGCCCATGGTATCTATCTCTCACATCAAAATTTTTGTCATTTCCTTGATATGCCCCCTGCCCGAAAAATTTTGTAGCACTTCTTTCTTTCTGCGTGAAATTCCTATCCTAAATCACGCCATCTTTATTTCTGTTCCTCTCCAAAGCGATCAACAAATCTATCATGGCTGCTATTGTAAGCGGTTTTGCAATAATTATATAATTTTGTATTGCTTCCGGAAAGTGTGCGGTTACTAGAATTATTAATTCATTCTCTCCCATCGGTGGATCTAGCATCTTAGATTTCCTTGCCACTACTATGAAATAATTCACCATAGATTGGTCCTTACGGGAATCGTACTTGTCATTACTGAGCTCTAATGTTATATTCACTTGCCTGCTTGCACCCCAATATTTGTTCAGAAATAGCTCTTTAAAAGCCCCGTAATTGTTATCTAGCCATACAGACAATTCTAGCCAATTGAAAGCATTACCTTTAAACATTTTCGTACTACAGTCATCTTGTATTCCTATGGTATGTCCTTAACATTAAAATATTCCTGCATGCTGTTAATAAATGCTTTTGGATTATCTGATTTCTCGTCCTCAGAAATCGGTGGTGAAATTTCACTGAGAACATGGTTAGGCCATTGAAAAGGTGGACCGCCATTTCTAATTACACTTGTACTAGAACTGTTACTGGAGGTACTTGGACCTAAATTCAGCATCGGAAGATCAGCTGACGCGTTCTTCGCTGCATCGTTCCTTACTGTTGCACTGCTTACATTGCTACATGCTGAACTACCAATATTGTCTGATATGCAAACTTTTTCTAACCCTTCCTTAAGTCTATCATTTACATCATCTATTCCTGCAGCAAGTCTCCTACTTTCTCTTTCAAACTGTTCTAACTTGTTTCTGTATATTTCTAATTCTTTGCTAGTAGCTTCCCTTTCTCTAACTAATTCTTGACTTAATTCTTTCCTGAATTTTCTGTTTTCTTTTTCTACTCTTTCACTAATCTCTTGCCTTAAAATTTTAATTTCTTCTCTAACCTGTTCTTGATTCTCCCTAACCTAAATTCTCACGTTTTCTATTTCATTTCTAGCCTCCTCCTTGAAATTTTCTAACACTTTCTGCTGATTCTCAATTTTATTCCCAATTTCAGTTAAGTTGCTTCTTAACTCCTCCCTTAAGCTTTGATTATTGGCTTTTATCTGATCCCTTAATTCTTTCTGACACTGTTCTCTTTTTCCTGTTAAATCTTTCTGACCCTGTTCTGTTACACCCTGGTTAGCTTTCATCTAATCCCTTATTTCTTTCTGACCCTGCTCTATTTTTCCTGTTAAATCTTCTCTCAGGCTTTGATTACCATTTTGTATCACTGACATAATTAACATTAACATCTCATTAGTTTCCGTGCTTCTCCCTGGCTGTTCTACCTGTTGTTATACATTTCTATCGTCTACTGTTTCTAATACCTTATTTACACTACTATTTACGTCCAGCACAGTTCTGCTATCACCGTCTTGAATTTTCATGCTTGCATAAGACTCCTCAAACATTTTACCGTTCCTTAACTGCATTTACCACTGGAGCACATAAATAAATTTATACTCCGTACATTTTTATATCTGCTACCTGCCACTGCTGCTTCGATGTTTTTCCTGTTGTCCTTCTCGTTGCCCCGGTCTCCTCGATGTCTCCGTCGTTCAGTTTCCGTTGTTCGGCCTTCACGTTATTCGGGCCTCCTTGATGTCTCCGTCGTTCAGCTTCTCCGTTATTCGGGCCCCACGCTTAGGACGCCATGTGACACAGCCACGCTACGTCCACCAACAATGAAGCAATACCTTTGCCTCACGATTGCTGCGTTTCTCCTACTAGTTGTTTTTTTATACTTTGTCACAGCTGCTCGAGCATGAGATCTTAATCAATGGGTATGCGTGAATGTGTACAGAGAAACACGAACGCTTTCTTGGAACACTTTTATTTTCACCATTTAAAATATCACTATCCTTCTCAGATTATTATGATAATTATTGAATCATAATTTCGGCTTCAACTGCAGACGACTAGAAAGCTGGTGTGAGCAAACGGCAAGGTCCAAGTGAGAGAAAGTACCAGAAGAATCAGAAAGAAAAGTAGGTTCACCTATATTGAGGATGGAGAGGTTGAACTGAGAAAAATTGTCGGAAAGAAGAGTTCCCCTTGAACAAGCGCTAGGCAAACCCCACAGGGGGTTATGGCATTAAAATCTACCAACGTAGAAATGGTGTTGGGAGATCGGACAGGAGGTCACGAATGTCCGCATTAGCTAGGGGAGACGACGGAGGTGGATAGATGGAGCAAATAGAAAAGAAAAAGCAGGGTAATTGAAGTCTAACGGCAACAGCTTGCAAGTCGCACATAAGTGTGAGAGTCTGAAAATGAACGTCGTTACGCACCAATATCATGACATCTCCATGAGCAGGTATACCCTCATTCGGTGCAAGATCGTAGCGAACCGGAGTATATCCTCGGAGATCAAAAGGATCGTGAGGGCGAAGCTTGGTATCCTGCAAACACACGACCATAGGCGAATGGGAACGCAATAAAAGTTGCAGTTCCGCCCTATGCGATCGTACACCACGTAAATCCCAAGTCAGGATAAACATGAATAAAAGGGATAAACTGTCTACTTAGAAGGGCCGCTCAAAATTACCTTCTACTTAACCTTCGGCACCGGGCTTTTAGTATGGAGTTGGTCAGACTCCATAGCCTCCGGAAAGGGAGGGCCCACGCGTTCAGAGCCAGAAACCGATTCAAGCCCCGAGAATCGGTTCTGAGTGCCAAGGGGTGAGGATTGCATTTGAGCGCGGCTTGTCCCTGGAGCATCCTGGGACTGCGACCTTCGAGGAGGTAAAGGTGAACTTTTTACCGCTCTCACGCGGAGGGTCTTTCAGAAAATCTTCACTACATAGTTTCTGCTTTGGCTTCTTTTAGTACCTTACGATTTTAGTACCTTAGGACCAGCATTAGAGGGCTTGATAACTGTTCCAGAATTGGACGGCCGGATGGTAGTGACGGTCAGTGCAGTCATGGTCCAAACCTGTGTTTCGGCATCATTCCGGGGTACAGGCGAGGCAACAACAGAACTATGCGTTCCAGATCGCAGGAGCGAAATTTGGCGCGCATGGTAACGCCTCCGAGCTTCAGCGAAGGAGAGTTTCTCCTTTACCCGGATCTCCTGGATCGCCTTCTCGTCCAAATACCGCCGACTGTCGGCAAATGACGCTGAATAATGCCCTTTGCAGTTAACGCAGACGGGGGCTGTTGAACAGGTACCTTCGTGTTAGGGCTGGCTATATGATGCACAGATGGTAACGGCGCTCTTACATGAGACTTACGTATGCCTAAAACGTTGGCACTTAAAACAACGCAGAGGTCTAGGAATATAAGGCCTCACCGCAATAGGTTCGTACCCTGTTGAAATGCTCGTGGGCAGATCGACGCCATCAAAAGTTATAAACAGGGCACGAGTGGGTTCCAACACTCCGTCGCGTTTGGCCTGCACTCGATGCACTGCTGTCACCTTTTGGTTCTGAAAGATAGTCGACGAGTTCATCGTCCGACATACCATTGAGGCTATGGGTGGTAACGACGCCTCGACAAGAATTCAAGGTGCGGTGGTTCTGAACACGGATGGGATAACGTGGAGAAGCGTTGAGCGCAACAAGGTCTTACTTTGCTGATCGAAATTTGTTTGTACTAATAAGGGACCATTCCGTAGACGACTGCAGGCTGAACCGCACCAGCAATAGCATTAATGCCCTTGTGAATAATAAAAGGGTTCACGTTCTCAAAACTTTGTCCTTCTTCTGTTCGTGAAATGACCAAGTAACCACCAGATGTCGGTGGTGCTACCTCTGTTACGAAGAATTTACGGCGCTTCTTTTTAGTAATGGAGAAAGAGGGCTCCATAGCTAAAGAAATCCTCCACCATTGCAACCGTCTCCGACCTCCGGCTCTGCCTTCCCGGGCGTTACCCCGGCTTGGGTGACTGGCCTATCTATACCAGGCTCACCCCAAAGTCACATCTCCCAGAACATAGACAGAGGGACCCAGTGGCCGTCGGAAGTCAGCAGCTCATGCAATGGCCCCCCGCGGGACTGCAGTTGAACAGCGGATACGAACTCAGGCCCTACATGACGACCCCGGGTGGTGGGCATGACGCCATTATCCAATCACCCAGTTGCGCACCCAGTGTGCGGGTATCCGTCAGTCTGTGTCCACGGAGGTTTAAAATAAATAAAATGGTAAAATAAACCAAAAAGTGCGTTGGCGATTCGCACGCAAGGTAGGCCGGCGAAGAAGGAAAATAAATGTGTTAATGAATGGACGTGTTGCGAAATGTTCGGAAAGAGCCTAGACAAGAAAGAAACGATGGCGAGGGGTAGCATGGAACGAAATGCAAAGAACGCACGAGAACCTACCTTGATTCCCCGGTCACGAGGACGAACCCACCTCGACCGGACGAGGGTGGAGGAATGATGATGTTGATGAGTGGCTCGGGCACCCCGAGTACGCCAAACCCGTACTCACACAAGGTGAGCCCCTGGGGGATCAGGTTGTGTGATTATGCCTCGCAGTGTTCATATTTTCTGTTATTATTGCTACAATGTTCAACCCTGTTTTACAATAAATGCGTATTGTCTTATATTTTACAGAAATAGAAACTATAACACTACAATTTGGCATGAATGTGTCGGATAAAGCATAAGGAACTGTTATAACAACATTGTTTTTAAATCAATGATAAAGAGGTGTATAAAATTGATTATTGCAATAAGATAATTGACTAATAAAGAAATATATATTAGTTTCGAAAATCAAACATTCAAATAATAAATGTTTCACTCTCTGTTCACTGCCACAAAGACATTCGCAAGTACTTCCAACATTGATGTGGAAGTTTTTGAAGTAATCTTAATATTTTCTATGGTCTGTCATGAACTGTGTTTATACAAAATTTGGAAGGACGTTTTTGCATTTAAAGCAAGTATTTAAGTCCGAACAAAATAAAGTCTCAGCGATATGTCCTTTGGTGCTATTTATTCCAATCTGTTCCAAGTGTCTATTAATTGCTTCCAATATTCAGTCTTAACAGGTAATGCTGTGCATTTTGAGTAACTGAATTCTTTGTGACTTTTCGCAGCTGCTTTTGCTAATTCATCTGTTCTTTCATTTCCCAAGTATTGCTTCATGACCCTTGACCAATGATAAGGATATAAGGTTTTTATTATAATTTGTGATGTTTTCTCTTATAGCTTTGGCTTAGGATATAGACTGAATATATCTATAATAGCGTTATAGCAGACTGAGATTCGGTATATATACATGCAGTATAGTCATTATTGATTATCCATTTAACAGCCTGTTGAATAGCAAATAATTCAGCTTGGAAAATGGAGTATAAATCAGCCAAATTATGTGTCTGAATGTATTTCATTATTCCTATAAATCAGTGTTTGCATTGACACGTCTTAATATTTCAATGACACTCTAGCACAGGCCTCGCGAATTCATTGCTATAATTCGTCAATGTTTTCTGGCTCTGATTCTGACATTTTAGGTCTGATCCATCCCTACAGGAAAAATTCAAAAGGCGATCAAGTGAAAGCGATGAGCACGGTCAGAGTCCCACACGACATATGCAGCGTTACTCTGCAATCAAAATCATCTCCGTAGCATTGCTAATGCAGGTTATTATTCTATGGGTGTCATTTTCTCCCTTTCAGGAATCTAAGGTATCTCTAGAGCTACTGCAGCTCTTTGTTGCTCTAAGTAATATCATAGCTTTGCACATTGTAACAGCATTATCATTATTTTTGCAACTTAAGTTTTTACTGCGTAAAGGATTACTTAGGGCCTATCCTTACCGGAATGTCCTTTGGAAGACACCTTAGCTCGTAGTTGCTGCTTTGTACGACGAAATACATTTAAAGAGGGCAGCATAGATTAAAATAATGTCTGTGTTCGTCGATCAACATTCCAGCCGATGTCGATTTTTTTATATAAGCTATGGGTAATGCTACTTTATCAATACCACTACGCGTATGTGAGCAAGAAAAACATATCATCAATACAAAGAGACCGTCTATAACGGTTGTACTGCTTTGAGCATGCTGTAGCGCTGAGTGGCCTCCCGACTGCTATCTGTTTGCAGCCTGGCATGATCTGCAGGCAAGTATTACTGCCCCTCCGTAAACCAGTGTTTAGGCATCCTATTCACCATTACTGAAAACCGGACTTTTATAATTGGAAAGTGCGGCACTGGTGGGTAACCTGATATGCATATACTGATTTAATCACATAAATCTCCTCTCTCTACATCTCAATGCCTACCGAACTCCCCTGAAAGGATAATATACCTTCGGAATGAAACAAGACCGAAGTCATTATGCTTGCGAACATTCTAAATAAATTTTCCATATAGAGAACTATTAAATCATCTCTATAGATTCTGTTCAGATATAGATAGCATCCGTGCACGCAAGTTAGAATTCAAATCAATGTATTTTAACTCAATCTGACATTTCATATGCAACTAGTCTGTGTGTATACTTTAAAACCATGTTTACTTTAATGCATTGCCGTATATTTTGATAGCATATCACATATTTACGATCATATGAGACTCTAACTAAATAATAATTTCTTGCATTTCTGTTTTTCTTATATCTTACCCTGAGCACACAACTCTAATCGTTATGTGCATGAAGTATTGTAGGAGGATAATACGAGCCAACTTCCTACACATAACCTACGTTTAAATTACATGGTACTTTTAATAAATCAGTATTAATGATTTCGTCTCCTTCTCAAACATCTATATGGGGCGTTCATTTGAATCCCTAAGGCAAATAAATTGTTTAAACAGAGATATGTTATGTATTTAATGAATGTGTATTATTATAATCAGAAATTAACCTATTGTTTGCTTTTATATAGCGTACAGACAGTGTACATATACCATCTCGAATCACGGATTGAAGAAAATCAGTCACTTCTTTATTGGTGATGAGTGGTTTTTTACATTTGTAATTTTGAGCATTGCATTATGCAATATGCATGGAAGAATACAGTGGTGAAATATATCGAGGACGAATCTAATTAAGATTATATGACGAAAATTTTCTAATGTACCTGCTACTAACACGGTATCCGTTTTCAGATACAGTTCACTATATTCACCCAGAGTCTTGACACCAAACGTATTCCATACCGCGTGAGCATGGATGAATTGTACACTTCTATGGTTATGTCATCAAATTTTGAAATGTCCTGTAGCAATGTCTCTTTTTGTTCTATATATATTGTCTTCGTACCTGTATGGAGGTACCGCTTTAGGTCTCATGCCTTTACCCCTGCACACCTTTGACCCATGAAATTACTTTAACACTCGCAAGGCATCGCATATACTTTACACACATCTGATGATGTATATAACTTACGGTCAATCACACCTATGAAGTTACTGCATCAAATCATATCATTATAGCTCACGGATGAACATATTACGCACCGTCCCGTTGGGCCCCAGACATTCATTTAACATTTGTGTTGGCTCTAACTGAGCTACAATTTACACACCCGTGATGGTGGATCAAATTAATTTGACTAAATCTTTATTACTCTGTGAACAGCGTAAACAAGCTTAATTATTTTTAACCCTAACTCCCATGGACTCCTTTACCGTGGGCACAAAGTCAAACATTCTTGACCCTCAGTAAATTAAAATAAAAAATGAAAAGCACTCCTACAAAGAAAGTATTGTGAATATGAAATGTTAAAATGCTCTTTATGTAATACGTTGTAGTAAAAGCATGGTTAGTTGTGTCGTCCTATGAATAGTATTTAACAATGACAACAAGAATGGAAACGCAATCTACACATTTTTGTTTGAAAAACCATTAAGGTCTAAAAGATTTTCTTCTTTAAAGTTCAAAACTTTCATACAAACACAGAAAAACTAATATAGTAGCAGTATATATTTGTAGACTTCAAAGCACTTACCCATTTAAATGATATACACACGGGACCGGGTCTGCCTACGCAGAGACCACACCCTCGCATGACCCAGAATTACTGGTGGGCCCATTCCCTTAGGGGCGATACCTATTTTAAAACCCGCCCCCCTGCCTGGTTGAGTTTGTGCTATGACTCATCTTGCTCACCCTTCCAAACAGAGACGGAAGTGGATTTTATTTCAAATGATATGATAGTAGTATAGGAATGATTGATCCAGCGCACTTAATATGCAGGAATGTGCAATTAATATGCTAATTAGGACTCCCCTCCACCTGCCCCGCCACCTGGTAACTTTTTGTGGCGGCTGAGGTCATAAATTTTGTGATGTATAATGGAAAGGTTGACAGGTGTGCTATTAAGGTCGTCCATCCCTTGTCAAAATGAACAATATGTGTAATAAATTATGCTTTCTAACAAAAAAACAGGTGCTGTTGTTTTCACGCCGTTGCATTCTCCCGCAAATGTGTTCGTTAGGAAGGCCACACATGTAGCAGTCCCCCACTGCATTCCATTCTCTCTCCAAACACACACACCTGCAATATAACAAAAGACTAGACTGGTGCCACGGTAACAAAAGAAAAGGTGCTGAGCCGTGAATACCTGGGCGCAATAAATTTTCCTACTCTACAGGGATGGTAACCATACAGCAGCGCTGGACAAAGGGTAATAAATCACGCTTTGCTATAGTCACGACATCCTGGCGCCTGTGCTATTATACCAGACCTGCCTTTTGTTTGGCGGCGAAAAAAGAGAGACTCATTCTCTCCAAACACGCGCACCTGCACAATAACAAAGAGCCCAACTGCCGCCATACCCGACCTCCTGGGCAAGCTTCATTAACAGAGAACACCTGGGCGCAGTAAAGTTTCCTACTCGACAGAGAGGGTAACTATACAGCTGCGCTGGTCAATGTGTAATAAATCACGGTTTGCTATAGACATGACATCTTGGAGCCTGTGGTATTATTCCAGGCCAGCCTTTTGTCTGACGGTAAAAAAGAGAGAGACCCGTTCCCACAGTGCAAGCTTTATTTACCTGCTAGGCAATAAATTCCCCCCGCTCGACCTCGACGTAATGGAACCGGCTCTACCCTCGGGGGACAATCTTTATTACATGACAGGTAGTTCTCTCTGCACATGTGCAACATGAGATAATACCATGGAATGTAATAATCACGTGACGTGTAACATCTCCCCAAACATAACGGTGTCTGGAATAACATGTGGGCTTTAGGTCTCTATATAAACAGCTAACCACACTTGCTAGAATCATTGCGAGTTTATTAACTCAACGTTAAGGGTTTTTATAACATTCGTGTGTTACAGTTTAATTGAAGTCAGTGCTATTGCCTTCTATACAGTATCCATTATCATCAATAATACAATGCAACGTGAGTGAGTTTTTACACAAATACGTGAAGATGAATCGCTGTAAGAGTAGCATATCTTTTATCTGAACTTCACTTCTTTTAACAATTAACATCCAAATTTTTTTAAAAAATGGATTTTTCATCAATGGTGCAAATAGTTCTTTAGATCCTAAGACATACACATTCATAGATTTTCGCTACTCATTTTTCTATAAACATGCATACGATTTTCTCTACACAGTCTTCTTCCATTAACATTCATAAGATTTTCTCTGAACATCCTTCTTCCATAAACCTTCATACGATTTGCTCTAAGCATTCTTCTTCTATTAACATTCATACGACTTCCTCTACAGATTCTTATTCCATAAATCGTCATACGATTTGCTATACACATTCTTCTTCCATAATCATTCATATGCTTTTCTGTCACATTTTTATTCCATGAACATTCATACGATTTTCTCTACAGATTCTTTTTCCATTAACATTTATACGATTTTCTCTACACATTCTTCTTGCATAAACATTCATACGATTTTCTCTACACATTCTTCTTCCATTATCATTCATACCATTTTTTCTGCTTATTCTTTGTTTCTCTACACATTCAACTTCAATTAGCAATCATATTATTTTCCCTACACATTCTTCTTCCGTTAACATTCATATGATTTTCTCTACACATTCTGATTCTATGAACATTCATGCGATTTTCTCTACACATTCTTTTCTCATTCCCATGATTTTCTCTACACATTCTTTTTCACATCACAATCCTTGCTCTACTCATTCATCTTTTCACTAGTTATAAAAAAAAACAATCAAGTTTACATTCTTAAAAATGATTTCCCAGATAATACTGCAAACACTGAGGGAGTCTACAGAGCCACAATCACCAGAGGTGGCGACTCTTGGCTTAGCCTTGCAGCACAGACGCATAAAGAACCTGCTAATGACAATATTGCCTCAGGATACAACATGGCGGCACCCCTGGCGGGAGGGCAGTCACCGGCTGTGCCGATGCATAGCAGCTATGCCCCTAGTGATATTAGTAGCACCGTCACCAATTTTATCAGGGTGATTACATCATACCGCCACCTCCAGAATTTGAAAATGTCACTCCCGTTATAGGGAAATGTAGACATTGTCATCGCTACAAAGCAGTTTTGTTCTCGCATTAACTGTGAATACAGAGATTCTCTATACAGATGATTAGCAAAGTGAGTGGTAAGTCTAGATATAATATTATTATCACGCTTAATTTTTTTTCTAAAAATATTAGCTTTTCCTTAATGAATGTATAACCTGCGAACAATTCATGCTTGCATTAGAATTTGAATTATTAAATGAAACATTCAATTTACAGTCACCTTTTAAATTTAAAAAATATTCGATGTGAAGCTAATGCTGCTTTTTTATTCCTATTGCCATAGTTCCTAAAGCGGATTCAATCGGGACTGGGGAGATAGATGAGGGTGGTATGCTCCCTTCGCCCATATTCTCGCAAGACTGCCTGACAACGCCTTCTCCCGGGTTCGAGAATGTTGCACCGATACCTGTAGGAGATCCATGGATAATTATTCCTACTGAGGGGTGCACCTGTGTAAATTGCGCCTACAGGACCTGCACATGCAGTTGCTTCGTGAATCGAATGGTGAGATCTTAACTTCATTTATTCTAGCTCTAGTACCGTTACATGTTGGTACTTCGCGAATTGAACGGGGAGACTACTTCACTTGATTTATTCTAGCTCTAGCAGCGTTACATAAATAATTAGCGTAACGTTAACGCATAAAGTTTCTTAATCAATATTTTACTCATTTTATTTATTAAAATATACAATTACAAAAATTCTTAGCATAACGTTAACACATAAGTTTACAAACTTTTTTGTCTTCAAATTATTTAATAATTATATATTTTCACATCTCTATCGTATGTTAACTAGCATTCCAATTAATTCGGCTTTGTTATTGCTATAGAATCTTCAATATGGGACACGATCCCGGAGCCTAAGAATGTAAACAACTAAACCTTGTTCCGGGGTTCCAAAAGACTACGCAAAGCTGAAGAGGAGCATGGACAAGGAATGAACACCCCCACCCATCCAGGATCTTTCATGGCCTCGCCAATCGCAGGACTATGAGGCGTCGGGCGTACCGGTCATTATGGCAACACAACTGCCACTGCTGACACCACCACAGTCACTACCTCCTCCTCATCCTCCACCAGTGACTTGTCGCCTACACCAACAACGCCAAAAAGCTAAAGGTTGGTCATACCCAGCTAGAGTGTAAGGTTATTGAATCGGCGTTCAAGGGACGCCTTTTCAATAGCCTTATAGAAAACATTCCTAAGATAGCTGATCCCGGCCAATTTCTGCAGTAATGGAGACATCTTGTATTGACGGAGATAATTTCACTGATTAGGAGGAACCCCTCACGGTTTAAAATAAGTTCCTCAATTGAGGTATCGTATTTAATCCAAACTCCTGAAGAAGAGCAAGCTGAAAGCGTCTTTTTCAATAGTAAGACAAAATTGGACCTTCAGGCAAATAATTTTGATTCGTTATACACCTCTATGAGCGACGAAATACTAGAAAACATTTCAAATTGCGAAGGAAGTGCTAGCTCAAAATCCCTGCTCGCTGTCCGGGCTCATGTTATTGGAACCAGATTCTGTGATCCTTTGAATGCATCATGATACATAGAGCTACCCCGTGCAATCAGGAATAAGGGACCTGTACTAAAAATAAAAAACGACGATGAATACTGTTTTCCATGGTGTTTGCTCATTGCAAAGTATCCCGTGCAGCGCGATGGTCAAAGAACGAGCAAATACCCTGCAGAACAGTTATTCACAGCCTTCAATTACATAGAAATAGACTTCCCTTTAAGCATGCATAAAATTCCAGATTTTGAACGGCAAAACCCAGAAGTGTCAATTTCAGTATTTGGGATAGAAAGGGAGTGCGCACTTATACCATTATACCTAACCAGATGCAGGAAAGACTTCATCGTTAACTTACTACTAATTGAACAAAATAGAAGATCTTACTACTGTCTGATTAAGGACATTTCAAGGCTGACAAGATTATAGTTCAGCAAACATGCTAGGATAGGGAACACTGGGTATGCGAGCCCTGCTTTAAGCACTAATATAATGAAGATACTTTTAAAAAGCATCAATTGAAGTGCATGCAGTGCCAGGTTCTCAAAAAGCCTAAGCAGGCTGAAGTGATTGAGTTCTTATCGTATTCAAAGGGTACTGCCGTAAATTTTGTTGTGTGTGCCGATATTGAGAGCGTGTTAGCCAGAGTTCAGACCTATGAGCCGTCGGCTAATCAGAGGTGGACTCAGACTATCCAGCATCATGAGGCTATATCTATACCTCTTAAGTTCGTATGTCAACATGACGACTCATTGTCGAGATTTAAGCTATTCAGAGGTCCTGGTGCAATCACGTTCTTCATTGAGCTTCAGTTAATAGCCGACATTTTCATTGACCGAAATAGCTGCAATGAAGAAATGATCTTGACTGTACATGAGGCGGCTGATTTTGGTAATGCTCGTCATTGTCACACATGGAAGAAGGAGTTTTAGGTAAATGACTTGAAAGTACTCGATCAGTGCTATGTGACTGCTGTATTCCTGGGGGCTGCCCATAATGCATGCAATTTAAATAGGTGGGTACCTGATCTTATACCTCACCTTTTTCATTGCGTTAGCAATTATGTTAGCCATTTCCTGATGCAACACCTAACATATGATAATAATGCAATTTCGTGCATCTCAAACTCCTCAGAGAGATATATCTCATTTCACAAAACTACAGGAGTATATTTTTCAGGTTTATATATAGCTTTAAGTTCTTAGACGATTAGCTATCATGCTGGGCAGTGAAAGAGTTCAAGATCTCGAACTCTGTGTATCATGATCCCGAGCATCAGCAAATGGTGAGCTCTAAGGGAATATTCCCTTACAGCTACGTTGATTCACCTTCCAGACTAGAAGGAACAACACTGTCTTCAATAGAAAAATTGATAAGATATCAGAAGAAGAGTACAATCACACCGACAAAGTCTGGAATACCTTCAATATAAGAAATCCGGGTAAATACAGCGACCTGTATCTGAAAACGCTCTTGCTGGCCGATGCATTCGAGTAGTTTAGGGACCTTTCTCTGGAAGTGTATAATTTGAAACCTCTCTGGTACTATACCAGACTTGTATTCGACACCATGTTCAAGGTGACCAAGGTCATGTTGGACCTCATTCATGACGTAGATATACTCAAGTTCTTGAGTCCGGGGTCAGGGGCGGTATGTGTACCGTATCAAAGAGGCATGCAAAAGCCAACAACAAATACTCTCCTGGACATGATCAAAAACAAAACACCCTATACTTAGCCTATCTAGACATTAATAATGTGTATGGAGCTTCGATGACTAATCCTATGGGACACAAAAACCTAAAGTAGCTTTCAAAAGAGCAAATTACAAGAATAAACTTCTTTGCTGTCGCCCCTGATTCCGAAACTGGATACGTTCTGGAGGTCGACCTTCAGTACCCTGAGCATCTCCACGATGAGTACAATGACGTTCCTCTCTGCCCGAAAAGTGAGATACCACCTGTAGGCTGATAAAAGAAACTGCTGGCAACACTCGATAATAAAGAAAAGTACACCTTGCACTACAGAAACTTCCAGCAGTGCAGTGATTTAGGCATGGAGCGAAAGAAGATCCATGGAGTGGTGGCATATGAAAAGTCAGAATGGCTGAAATCCTACATTCAGATAAATACAGAGAGACGTGCAAGGGAAACTTCTTAATTCAGTCAGAATTTATGGAAGAAAATCAATAACTTTGTATATGGCAAATTAATTGAGAATGTCCGTAAATACAATGACTTCCGTATCGTTACAGGTTGGAAGCAATGCAAGAAATTGACAGCGCAACCAACTTACGTTCGGAGCATTTTATTTGCAGAAAATCTTGTAGGGTTAGAACTCCCCAGAGAGGAAGTGCACATGTATAAACCCATCTATATAAGGAAAACCATCCTGAATATATTAAATCACCTCATGCACTCTCCAGAGCTGTATCGACCGTCTCTACGCCTGGAGTAACGCCAACGGCTTTAATTTCTCCGCCGAAAAATTCGTCTGTATCAATTTCTGGCGCCGGAAGGCTTTCCCTCCGCCCTCTCTCCATCTTGGGCCAGGGATACTTCCGTTTGCAGGCGAGGCAAAATTTTTGGGGTTGATTTTTGATAGGAAGTTGTGTTGGACTTCGCATATTTCCTTTTTAAAAGCAAAGTGTGAACGTTCTCTTAATCTTTTACGTGTTTTAAGTGGCACATCGTGGGGAGCTGATCGGACCGTCCTTCTTCGCCTTTATCGCTCTTTGGTCCGTTCCAAGCTTGATTACGGGTGCATTGTTTATTCGTCGACACGTCCATCTGTGTTACGTCAATTGAATGCCATTCAGCATCGTGGCATAAGAGTCGCTACGGGGACCTTTCCAACCAGCCCTGTTCCCAGTCTGTATGCTGAAGCTGCAGAGCCTCCGCTGTCCTTCCTGCGTGAGATGCTTTTGTGCAGCTATGCCTGTCGACTCTCCAGCTTGCCTGACCACCCGTTCTTCGCGATATTTTTTGAGGATTCTTTGATCGCCAATATATAATTAGCTCCTCTGCATTGCTCCCTCCAGGGGTTCGATTTCGACTGCTACTTCGGCATTTGGACGCTACGCCAGCGCCGGCCCTTCCACGGGGGGAAACGCGTTTTCCTCCATGGTCGCGCGCTGAGGCCCACTGTCACCTTGGGTTAGCGTCGATGCCGAAAAATGACACCACTGCTTCCGTCCTTAGATCCGCTTTTTTAGAAGTACAGGCGCAGTTCGGGGACTATCATTTTATATATACCGATGGGTCTAAGACTGATGTTGGAGTAGGGTGTACCTTTGTTTTTGGTGCACAGAGTTTTACTTTTCGTTTACCTGGACAATGTTCGATTTATACCGACGAACTTTTTAGTATATATCAATTGTTTTATACATTCAGCGGCACCTCTTATGGCGCTGTGTTGTTTGTACAGACTCTCTGAGTGCCCTTCAGAGTATCCACGCACTGTATAGTTACCACCCGCTCGTACAACGCATCCATGACCTGCTCCACTCGCTTGGTGCTTCTGGCATCAGCGTCTCCTTCGTGTGGATTGCAGGTCATGTGGGCATTTTCGGCAACGAGTCTGCCGACGCCGCTGCAAAATCGGCCATTTTATCACCCATATGTTTCACCTGTGTTGTTTCCTCCTCAGATTTTTATGTTATTTTACGTTACCGTATTCTCTCGCGCTGGCGCGATGAGTGGGCTGCTCTTAGGGGGAACATGTTGCGGGAGGTTAAACCTCTTCCGTTAGTCTGGGGTACCTCTTCTCGTCGGGAAGAGGTACTTTTAGCTCGTTTACGAATCGGACATTGGCTTTTTAGCCACAGATACCTGCTCAGTTGTGACCCCGCACCACTCTGTGAGCAGTGTGATGCGCCCTTAACGGTGCGTCACATTTTAGCAGTGTCAAGTTTTAGCTCCGTTGCGCATTCGTGTTGGTCTGCCTGTTGGCCTAGCCAACGTTTTGGCAGACGTCGCGCGTGCTGTGGAATGTCTTTTACGTTTTATCTGTGACATTGGCTTTAGCCTACGCATTTGATGCGCTGAGCGTCTTTTGACTGTGTGATTTTATATTGTCTTTTTAATGGGGCATCTCCTCCCCAATGGACATCTGGCGCTCGTGTCCCTCGCATTGTACAGTTCTTGACATGTTGTTTTACTCTTTTATTGACCATGGTTTTAGTGTGTTCGTTTTTGGAATTTGGTGTTTTGTTTTTTACATTTGGACTTCGCGGGTTTGTGTCGCGTTTTTTAATTATGCGGTTTTTTTATTGGAGTTTTATTTTTGGACTGTAACTTTTATACTGTGTAATGACGCTGATGATCTTAGCTGTTTAGTCCCTTAAGCCGCATCTCATCAGCATCATCACCTCATGTACGGTTTCTATTACAAGATACTGAAACTTAACCTAGGGAGTTTAGTTTTGAATTATATGGACACTGATTCATTTATATTGGAAACTTCAAGTAATATATACAAATTTATCAAGGCAAACCAGGAACACCTTAATACGTCAGATTATGAAACATTAAACAGATATGGAATTACACCACAAAACAAAAAAGTGATCTGGTTGTTCAAGGGTGAGCTTGCAGGGATCCCTATGATTGAATATATTGGGTTAAGATCCAAACTATATGCCTACAAATATGAGGATCAAACGTTTATGAAAGCAAAGGGCATCAACAAGACGGACACGCAGAGCATAAATTTTGAGCACTTGCGACTACTTAAATAACGTTAGAAAAATAATCTTAACAAAAACAACAACATTTCGAAGCTTCGAGCATAAAGTCTCGACCATAGAGGTGAATAAGGTCGCTCTCTGTGGTAGAGACGATAAAATAAAACTTCTTGAAGGCTCAGACCAGAAAATTAATTGGGGTCACTATTGTCTGCGTATGGCTGACCCTTAAATGTGTATATATGTATATATGTAAGCTTTTTAGCTTTATAATTTTTTTAAATTTAACTGTTTATTGATGTTTAATCATATAGAATGTAACAAAATCTAATCTCATTATCACGTGTTTATGTATGTATTGGGTTTTTAATTATAAAACGCAAGCAAAAAGTGTAACTGCATATATGTATATTTTTTAGATTTTTGAGCTTTTTAATTTAACTCTTTTGTATTTATAGATTTTTTAATCATAAAATATAAGCAAATTGTAACCTCATGCTCGTGTGTTCATGTATGTATTGGTTTTTTATCATTAAATGCAATCAAAAATGTAACTGTATATATGTAATTTTTTTAGTTTAATGAATTTTTTAATTTAACTCTTTTGTGCTTATATGTATTGGTTTTTGAATCATAAAATGTAAGAAAAATGTAACCTATTGGTCACAAAAATCATTAACCCATGTAAAAGTATGTTTTAAATAATATTTTTTATTTACTCATTTTGTTTATTGTTAAAGGAAAAGATGCTTTTACTGGAAAAAGTTCTATTATGAAATAAAAAACACACATTATGGTGGAATGAAAGCCTCTTTATTTTCATTATTATGTTTTTCTACAATAAATTCTTTCTGTCAATCCACTGAGTATTAGGGAATATACACCACTTTACAAGAATCTTATTTCCCTGCTTGCGTAATACTTTCTCCACCAGAAATTTTTTAGGGTACAGAGTGGATAGCAGTTTGTGTCCATAAAAGGACGCCTTTATCTCCTCACGGCCATTGCCTTTTAGCATGTACGTAACAAGATTGGTGTTATTCACTCGAAAAACTTGAAATATTTCAACACTCCAATTAGCTTCAAAACCCTTTTCAAAATATCCCTTGTCCTTGGATATCCTCCAATGATCACCAACGCTAGACTTTCTTGCTCCTCTCTTCGATCTCCTGTGTAGTTATATACAGTCAGAAGAAGATTATTGTTCTTCACCTCTATAGGCTTTATTCGAATAATGGTGGGTAAGTGTTGTTATATCTTGCAATGATTTGAGGTAAAATATCTAGCCACTTGTATGAACCTGGCGCTAGAAATTCACGATACATTGTATTCGTTAAAGTTATTAATCGTTCAACAGCCGCTGCTTTCACATGCGTTTGGGTATTCTAGTGATTTACGTTATATTTTGCCATTAAATTTTTAAATTGTTTATTATAAAAATTGTTCTCATTATCAATCTGGATGTTCTTGGCCGGAGTTACCATGTCTTGCAGTATATCTTCCATGCCCTTTGCAACTTCAAATACTGTCTTTTCTTTTAGCGGTCTCAAATATGCCATTTTAGAGTAGAAGTTGGTTGCAACAAGGATGTACTTGAAATTCTTATTGATTTTTGCATGCGGTATCATCTTCATCAAGCCGAACTGTACCAGGTCATGTAGTCCCTTGCTAATAATCTTTCGACGCATGAAGTTTCTCCGGGCTAGAGCAAGGAGCTCGCTTGCTATATATTCCTTCACTGATGTCATGCTATAATCTTTGCAGTTTTTAGTTCTTGAATAATCTCATAAATTTCTTGAGTATGATTGTTATTGCCGGCGTCTCTGTATGCTACAAATAACCTCAGGCGATCCACCAGATAATTAGGGTCGGTCCAGTAGATGTAGTATTGTATCGTATTAGGGTGATGTTCTTTCCACTTCCACTAATCCCTTGTGTTTCGTTACTATAGGACGTATAACGCTTTTATTCTTGTAGGAATTGCCCGATCTCAGTTGCCCGTGCCTACTGAAGCCTCTTCCATGAACATGCGTAGCTTTAAGTATTCTGCTGTATGTTTCAATGTCGTCTTCAGTGTGGGTATGCATTTCAGGTATTCTCTTGAAGATTGGCTCCTTCAAACGAGGCGTGGTTCTATACGTTTCGTCGCCTATTCGGACTTTATTACTGATGAAATCAATAATGTTGTTCCCAATCATGTAGTTACTAACCTCATATCCTACCCCATATGACGAATCTATTACATTTCTGTCCTTATTCGAACTTTATTAAGGTAGTTGTAGATTTTTTGCCTTCCTCGTCTTTCGGGAATTCCTCCTTCTCGTAGTATTCTTTTTCAGTATTTCCAGTATATCTTGAAGCGGATCTGTCAATGATTGAAGAGCTTCACTCATCACTCTCTGGGTTTCAAACTGTTGACCTTTAAGAGAGCATAGCTTTTCCCTTATAGCCCTCGTGTGCATAGCCACAGATTCCTTAAGGCGTATGCTCTCGCTGTCCGTCTTGAAATGACACTGAAATTAGACTTTCACATTAATATATAGCCTATTTATTTAGCTCTCTGCAGTTTATAGGAGATTTTCAGCTGGATATTTAGAAAACGAGAGTTCTTTGCACGATTTGCAGGAGTAGTGAAGGTTAGTCTCCCATTTGCAATTGGTGCAGGCAGAGCTTTAACCCACTTGCTATTTATTTCAAATAATGTATCAGGTGTTGCGGTAGGAGGTGTTGGTGACGTCATATAGCAGGAAATTACCTCTCCATGTACATTTGATTTGTAGTATTCTAGATCTGTTGTTAACATGTACCTCTGCGATTTACCCCTGAAAGGCAATGACATCAATATGATTATGTGCTCTCCTCCCATTTGCTCAACTAATGCTCTTATGACTCTTATCTGTGTTTTAAGTGTATTAGGATTATCCATTGCGGTTGTCAGATGCTTGTCCATTGACTTCTGACGGTTTGCCATAGTTTTCATGTGTTTTCCCAGTGTTTCTGTAACAGTGGTACTTATCGTACCAAGTCTTTTGTTTATATATTGCTGTATTTCATTTTGTTTCCTTCCCACGAGAACTTTAACAGACTTTTTGTTGCTCCATCGCTGTATTCGACAATATATTCTACTTCTTTTAGTCTTTATTTTTTAAATGAAATGATACAGTATGAATCGAGCGGCGCTGTTCTTGCATTTACATATTGTAATACACGTTTCTTATTCGGTACGCCATGAATCTGTTGATGTGGTAGCATTATCATTAATCTTATAATGTCCAGGATGATGTTGTTTCCATCGTCATTAAGGGTATTTTTATTCAGATAATCCATCAGAGCGTCATGTTGCACGTCTAGCGAGTTCTGGATGTGATCTCTAAGCGTAGTTTGAAGTTCGCCCATGCGCGGATATGCCGTTTTTTCTGTGAACCCCTGCATTCGATTTTCAGTAGAAAACGTAAGCGCATCCACGTAGCGTTCAGTGCTTGCGTCGTCGTTCTCCTCAGGATCCTGTACAATGCACAGCCTCTTGTTCCTGAATTGGTAATTTCCTTTTCCATCTCTGTTTATGATGAACTGATGTAGCGTACTTTTCACTGGTATAGTTCTCTATGATCCAAACCTGTCCATACTGATGATGAACTAAGAATTAGCAATTTATTTATTATCAACTTTAATATATACATCGAATCCGCAACTATATTGACCATTATTCATGGGAGCTTCGGGAACTAATACCATAAAGAATCTTCCTTCTGAAGAGCTCTCCCAAACACCTTTGCACATATCTTTAAATTGCTTATATGTAATGTCCGTGTTTACGTAATCTTCATATATATGCTTCAAGTTTAAATTCTCCCGCCTGAAGAGTATTATCATGTTGGCATTATTTCGAATTAAATGCTTTGGGACTTTGGAATAGGATTGTGCTGGATATATGGAATCCACATTTCGATGCCTGCCCATGGTGTAAAATGATGCAATCCTATCTTGCGTTTCTGTGATGACATCGTCAAATATAAAGATTGTATTGTTTTACTTCCGACGGGTGCAAGACGCTTTCTCCGTCTTCATGAGTATTCACTCCTATACCCTCCATGTTTTAAAACAGCTTAATGAGCTATTGATAATTTGGTTGGTATAGGGACTTGGAATAAGTGTACACGTTTTCAAAATGTGCATGTCCATTCTCGTGAAGTATCATATCGAGTAATACATTAGTTTTTCCAGCACAGAGCTGCCTAGAATAAGCGCTCTAATATCGCCAGGAAACACCTCCCCGTGACGATCGCATCTAAAGTCGCTATCAAAGTCCAACACTTGAATAGGCAGTGAGCAATCCTTCTTCAGCAGCTCCATCATAGCAAACAAAAGCAAATAAATCACCCTTAATGTATCAATGCTAATGAATGTAAGCAATGACAGAGTATAAAAGAACTACACACCAATAAAATCAATTAGTATAACATGAGAGCTAAGGAGATTAAGGTCGCAAGAACTTCCGGTTTAATTAACTCTCTCAATAACCGGACGCCATTTGAAGCACATTTTCTGCTCACCAGGACAAAGCTAGAAAATGGACTAAAGAGAGGAGACCCCGAAATCAACCTATTAGACAAAACGTGCAAACTTCACGACATTGCCTACGCTCAGCATAAGGAATCTGATTCGAGAAACGTTGCAGACAAAATCTTGTCTGAAAAGGCTGGAAAAGAGGGCAATCAGCTTATATTATATTAGGCAAAATGTTGACAACCCGGCTACCAGCAACAATTATGAATCGAAAGGTAGTTGTTGGTACTGGAACCAAGAAGAAGAAACGAGGAGGATTTCTATCTCGCATACCAATTATTGCAGCCCTAGGTTTCGCCGCTGGAGGTGCAGTACAAATTGCCTCAGCCGTAAATAAGAAAAAGGCTGCAGATAAACAACTTGTCGAAATGATGAGACATAACAGAGAAATTGAAGCAAGAGGGAAAGGCAAACGAGTGCAGAAGGATAAGACGAGGAACACCGAAAGGAAGAGGAAGCAAGAAAGGGAATCCAAAAAACCTCCAGCAGATGGCTATACGTGTTCCCGAAAAAGCATTGTGTAACATACATCTCGACTTGTATGCCCAACGTTTAAAGATTCATTTTAGAGGTGTGTGCGTTCACTGGTGTGAGTGTACGTGTAAAGTCTCTGTGTATGTGCACGTGTATATATGAGTGCTCGGATGTATGCAGGTCAATAAGAAAGAAAGAGAGATATAGAAATAAAACGGTAAAAGAAAGAGAAAGAGAGAAGAAGAAAGAAAATAAAGAATCGAGTACAGGAATTGGGATTTCTATGTATACACCATGGTTTAATATAAATAATTATATTTGTTAAATACATTTTAATCTGACCGGTCATACTCCCATAGTTTAATATTTATTAAGCAGGAGTAAGATTCAAAATAGGACCTCAGGCCCCCTAAGAATATCCTACATTAAGCATCGTAATGATACATAAAATCAGCATGATTTACGCATACTCGTCTATGTTACTTAATTTATTAGTTATTAAGCATTAATGCTTCACTACACTAAGACTCGAACTCTGACCTCTGGATACCCGAGAACGCCTTTCATTAATCCTGGTAATGCTATAAAATGTTTTACCCTATCCAAGTATTATTTTTTCATTAGCAATTAAAACATTAAACGTTTGCTTGCAGTGAGATTCGAACACAGACCTAAGGATACCTAAATATACACAAGGGTTTAATATAGGTAATGATATATGTTAAACACATTTTTTGATATCGCCGTTTGAAAGAGACAATAGATGCAAAAACAGAGAGTTAGAACATGTATAACTATGTTCGGCGATTCTCGTAGGTCTTCGTGCAGATTCGGGTGCTCTCGAAGAGAACTGACGGCCATGTAATAAAGATTGCCTCCCGAGGGCAGAGTCGGCGCCATGATGGCGAGATCTGGGCGTGCTCCCTTGTTGAGCGGGGAATTTATGACATAGCAGGTAAATGGAGCTTGCACCGTGGGGACGGCCTCTCTCTTTTTTCGCCGTCAAACAAAAGACAGGTCTGGTATAATTGCACAGGCGCCAGGTTGTCTGACTATAATAAAGCGTGATTTATTACCCTTTGTTCAGCACAGCTGTATGGTTACCCTCTCTGTCCAGCAGGAAAATTTATTGCGCCCAGGTATTCACGGTTCAGCACCTTTTCTTTTGTTACCGTGGCACCAGTCTGGTATTTTGTTATATTGCAGGTGTGTGTGTTTGGAGAGAGAATGGAATGGAGTGGGGGACTGCTACATGGGTGGCCTTCCTAACGAATACGTTTGCGGGAGAATGCAACGGCTTGAAAACAACAGCACCTGTTCTTTTGTTAGAAAGCATAATTTATTAGACATATTGTTCATTTTGACAAGGGATGGACGACCTTAATAGCATACCTGTAAACCTTTCAATTATACATCACAAAATTTATGACCTCAGCTGCCACAAAAAGGTACCAGAGGACGTGGTAGGTGGAGGGAGGAGGCCTAATTAGCAAACTAATTGTACATTCCTGCATATTAAGTGCGCCGGATCCATCATTACTATACTACTTATGACAGAATGTGCCCCACCCCTCCTATCGGTCAAATAAATCACCGGACCCCACTCCTACCCCTTCCCTGACTGTCATTGACAAAAGTTTGACCCTCAATGGTCATCTTTGTTCCCTGAATTATGGATGACAGATTCCATTCATATTTTTGGACATTTTATAGCCTCAGGGGATCTGCGAAAACCTGGTTACGTTATAAGGATTCCACATTTTTGTGGGAACACAGGTGTTACTCGAGTGTTGTATTGTTTACAGGATACAAAAATATTTTAATCTTCTCATATTTGCTATAAGAAGATATACGGTGAGCACCTGGGAGCATTTTCATGGAAGCGCTGGCATCCTACACCATTCTCTGGAAAATATCACCCCAATCCTCCAAAAATTACTGTAGGTGTAATGGAACACATGTGTATTCTTGACATTCCTTTGTTGTTATGCAATTGTCTCCTCTTAGGCAAGTTAGAGCAGGTTAGACCGCGAGCACCTGTAATCATTTCATGAAAACGCCTTCATTGCATGCTGCTCTTAAGGAATCGGCCCATCCCCGCCAAAAAAATCCCTGTATGCATCGTAAAACACACCAATGTGCCCTTTTGGGGAACATTGCAAGAATTCCATATTTTCGGGGGAGCCCTGTCATTCCACACTATTCACAAAGAAATCACCCCATTCCATCAAAATCGTCTGCGTGAGTGTCATTGAACACTTGCGCATTCCTCCACCCCTACCCCGACATCCATAACACCGGCCGCCACGAAAGCTAAATAAAGGCATTACGCCTTACATCTCCTTAAGTGGTAATGCAATTTCTATAATTACGAAAAACAACGAAGGAAGAAAAAATTAAGCGACTGGAAACTAGTCTATTCGATGAAAACTTAGGAGAGGAGGCTATAGAGATTGCATACATTCATTGCTATCCAAGTAGAAAATGCTATTAAATAGTGAGAAGGGAGAGACAGCGAGAGTGAGTGAGAGAGAGAGACGGAGACAGTGAGGCAGAAAATGCGTATGTACGCATCTCGGGCATTTGTTAATGTAGTTAAAGATTGAAATAGGCGTTTAGCACACAAAAGTCCTTAGAATAGTTAGGACTGACCATCTTTGACAATAGAGACCACTCACCTTTTCACTTTAACACTGTGGAACACCTATACTTATTTGATAGCCACAGTGAAAGGCAATTCATTGAAAATCATCCACATTCACGCAAAAAATAGTCTTTTCACAATGATTATTCGTAACATCATAGATACTCTGCCTGCATGGACGTGCAGTAATTCGTTGCAGCGCTTTGATGGCTGCTAATCCCCGCACATTCGGTAAATATCCGGAAATTTCTAAAATCACTTGCCATATTCGACTAAGGAAGAATAAATCTTTCAATACTCCCACGTTAAAGTCAGTGAACACAACAAAGAATAAAATATCACGTCCTCCCAAAGAATATTTATACAGGTCTATTCTTTGAAAAAATAAATATATCTTCTGTTATTTGGCGTAGAAGCTTTAAGGTGAGCTAAAAAGGCGAGACAGAGCGTCGATGTACAGACAGAGAATTTACAGAAATTTCTAAAACGATTTATTCATCTATGAAAAAGTAAATCTTTTAATGTTTCTAAGCTAAAGTCAGAATACATGACAAAGAAGAAATGTAGTATGACATTTTAAGAAATTACAAACATAGTCTAAGAGAAAGGAATTCCCTAAAAGTTCCTACCGTTGAAAAAATAAATAAGTATTTCTCTTAACTTAGTTACAATGGGACATTATTAACAGTGAAGGTTTTAAGTAATTACATTTTGAGTCGACATGTTATATAGAAAGCCTTCACTTACACCCATCTATACCATCATGACGTAAGTGAAGGCTTTCTATGTAAAATGCCGACTCAAAGTTTAATTAAGTCTTTGTCTTGTCAGCGCCGGAATTCCAAAATAAAAGCTGAAGCTTTCCTGGTGACGATCATGCTCTAGACGTTCTCGGGGCTGCAGTTTCAAGCGTCGATGTATCAACATCACCTCGTTGGCATGAAGCCCGAGAACGTTTAGAGTAGGAATTCTAAAGCTATTCTAAAGTACGCCGATACAAGAAATAATAAAATATCATGTTCCTCCAAAGAAATAACTATAAAGAGTCTTCCTTAGAAGAAGTAAATGAATATTTCATTAAATTGCGGAAATTCTAAATCAAGTTAAAAGACGACATAAAGGCAAACAAAAAATTTACTATAATACCTTAAGAAAGTACAAAGACCACGCAAACACAATGAATTTTCAAAAAGGATCCTTTCCAGAAATTTCTAAGTGTTTACCTACTTTATTAAAAGCTGACTAAATGCTTACAAAAACAGCTCCATACAGATGTTCTCTCAGTGAGATCTGAAAAACTCCAATCTTATTGACTTAAACTATCACGTGACACAAAACTCGCTGTCCAATGGCGCGATACTTTTCAGAAGTACCGATTTCACACGCATGCGTAAATTGAATTCTAATTCCATAAAAGGTTGCGCGCAAGGTAGTCTGTTTTATATGTCATTCAGTTTTCGTGTGAATTGCTGATAGTGTGCTTAATTGTGGTAATAAACAACGCCCGTCTGAGACAATACAGACAAATTGCTACAGGACATTCTTCAACATCCCAGTCTTCGCAATGGCAGGTAAGATACTCTTTTCATTTTTCATTTCCACGGGTTTTATAGAAATTATATCTATTCCCAGTGAATTTCACTTTTAGTCAACTGTTTCTAAAACTCACACTACTTAAATGAATGTTCAACCTAAAAGACAACGGTGAATTATCATAATAACGTGTGCGTGTATTAAATACGAGAGAAGAGGGGTTCTGTATTATCACGCTTCATCAGGTTATTTGAAAAATGAATGTTACTGTAAACATTTGGCTATACTTTGATCAAAATGCGTGTGTCAATAACATCGTTTTTACTTTAAGGATTATTAAAAAAAATATTACAACATGCTATAAATTTACTTAAACTACATTTAATCATTATCCGCAAACAGCTCGATTTCAAAGAATTAATTCGAAATAATCAAACTTTCCACTGTTTCTATATATGGCTAGCATACAATGAATACGCTATCTGCCAGTGCATGCATTCAAGATACTACTGCTTCAAAATCATAAAATTCGTCTCTCTTTTTTCTTTCCATAGCAGAAAAATGCTCTATAGTTTGTACAAAATCCCAAAATATTACATTGTCTGTAATATAATTAACACAGCTCTACACAGAATCTTTCGAGACATATTCAACTTCAATTCCTTTTATATGAAATAAAAAATCAGTGCTTTTACAGTTAAGGTTACGGTGTTAAAAAGTTAAAATATTAGGTGACATTAAACGTGTATTTCTATTTGACTGTAAAAAAATCACCCTATAATTGAATTTCTAATACGGATAACATTCGTAATCAACAGATGCGTTTTCTCTAAAGGAATGGCATAGTATATACCTAAGAAGCAGGAAGAAACCAAACTTTCCTTACAAACAAAAATCTAATGCTATGCATCACCTGAAATCTTCACTAAAAATAACAAACAAATGAATATTTCTTTAAATGATATGTTTTAAAATCACACCACTTTCTTTACTCACTGTTCTACAAGAAATTCATACAAAACTTTTCTACATGATAGAAATAGACATGATAGAAACGTAACACATTCACGTGACTTTCCATACTAAGTCTTCTATACAACGTTATTTTCTACATGATGGAAAACGACCAGCTAGAAATGTAACACATTCACATACGTTTCTCTACTCAATTTTCTACAATCATGTCATACAAAAATCTTCTATATGATAGAAATCGACATGCTAGAAAAGTAATATTTTCACATGGCTTTCGGTGCTTATGTTCTACACAACGCAGTTTTATATATGTCAGAAATCGACATGCTAGAAACGCAACACATTCACATGAGTTTCAATACAAGTCTTCTACACAACGGCATTTTCTACATGATGGAAATCATGTTGCTAGAAACGTAACACATTCGCATGATGTTCGATATTCAGTCATCTATATGGAATACGCACAAAAATTTTCTACAATGTGGAAATTGACCAGCTAAAAATGTAGCACGTTAACATGACCTTCTCTACTCACTCTTCTATAAGCAATTCATACAAAGGAGTTCTACATGATAGAAATCGACATGCTGGAAACGTAAAATATTCGCATTACTTTGAATACTCAGTGTTCTACACAAGGCTACCATTCACCACAATAAATGAACTATCATCTCGCACAAGTACCTGAAGTTCATTCCCCTTTACAGAAACTATAAAAATAGCGAGTTTACGTTTTTAAAACTATTATTTCAGATAGTATGGCAAACAAGACAGTATCCAGCAGTGGGAGAGCCGCATTCACTAGAGGTGAAGACTCCCTCTCAGTCTGGCCAATTCTCAGCGCAGAGAACCATCAACTGTGCAGGACGCAGCAGGCTACCGTGCACCAATGTCCCTCGTGGCACGTCCATGAATGACAGCACTCAGCAAGAGCAACCGAAGAACCGCAGACACTGTATCGGCGTAACCAGCTCCCTGTCGCCCATCTCATCGGGGTTGACTATATTATAGCAATAAGCACCACCTGTGTTTGAGGATACTATCCTCGCTCCTTTTGGTGATGTAAACATGGACATCGCCACTGAGGGGCTTTGCAGTTGTGATATCTGCGACTACAGGACTTCGCTATTGCAGCTGCTTAGTGAAGTGAATAGTAGTATATTTATTATACTTAACCCTTTTCGAAGCATGCACTTTTTTAGCATTATATAACTCGAAATCAGCAGAACTTTTTCAGTGTATACGGTGTTTTATCTTCAAATATAAAATTATAAATAACAGTCATTTATAGAATCCTTTTAATTTATAGTTTCCATTATATATTTAACTTGTATCGCAACATAACCCTTTCATTTAACTTGCATTGTAGCTAAGTTTGTTTTGCTTCTGTTGTTACAGTTCCTGAATCGGGCTCATCCGAAGCAGAGCCGGTGGGTGACGAGAACAATCACAGCTTGCCGTCACCCATCTTCTGACAAGATTACTTGACAACATCATCACCTCGCTTCGAGAACGTGATCCCGAAGCCAGTTGTGGGTACCTGGATGGATATCCCAACCGAGGCGGTATGTGAATGTCAAAACTGTGGCTACAAGACAGTACTCTTGCAGACGCTTCCCGAATTGAATCGTGGGTCTGACAATTTATTAAGCTTAACTTGTTTTTTCAGCTATACTTCCTTTATTATGTAACTCGAAATAGTATAACTTCCTTAAGGCATTTTAGTACAACGTTATAAAATTATTCTTACTATTAAATAATACGAATGTATTAAATTTATAACATTTTATATTAAACTCCTTCTATTATATTTAACTTGTATTCAACGCAACCTTCATGTATATAATTTATACTCAACTTAATTCCTTTTTGTTTCTATTGTTACACCACCTGAGCCAATGGCACGAACCCGGAGCCAGAGGCTGAAAACAGCCAATCTTTACTCTGGGGTCCAAGAGGCATCGAGAAGCAGAAGAAGGGGAATACGGCCAAAGAATGCACAACCTCAACCGTCCAGGA
This sequence comes from Deroplatys truncata, assembly GCA_030765065.1. Lineage (NCBI taxonomy): Eukaryota > Metazoa > Arthropoda > Insecta > Mantodea > Mantidae > Deroplatys > Deroplatys truncata. The sequence continues at coordinate 409,352,172 of CM060990.1, forward strand.
GGCTAAAACTCAATGATACAAGCAGAGTCATCATCAGTCATTGCAGGGCCATCAGGCGTTGGGCAACATACCAGGAGTCAGTGGACAATAACAACAATAACCACAATAAAAGTTAAAGGTTACCCAGAGATAGTTAAAGTGTTCTAGAAATAATTGACCCCAATCAATTTCTTCAGCAATGCAAAAGTCTTGTATTGGACGAGATGATTTCTGTGCTAAGGAGAAACCAATCAAGAGTCAAAATCAGCTGCCTTACAGAGATCACGTACATCACTCAATCTCCTGAAGCATACCATACAGAAACCATATTTTTCAACAGTAAGTCTAAGTTTGGCCTTCAATCAAGTAATCTAGATTCCTTATTCTCCTTCCATAATCCATGAAGTATTAGAAAATATCTCAGTTTTGAGGGAGAATGAAGCTGAAATCTATAATGGCTGTCTGGGCTCTTGCCATGATCCATTGAATGCATCACGCTACACAGAGCTATCTGTCGCAATCAAGCTTAAACGAACTGTCATAAACATTAAGAACAATTACGAATACTGTTTGCATGATGTTTACTTCTTGCAAAGTATCCTGCTAGGCAGAATCTCCATAGAATGAGCAAATGTCCTGCAGAACAGCTATTCACTGCGTTCACTTACAACGGGATATAATTCACGGTGAGCCTGCTCCAAAATTCAAGAATTTGAAAGGCAAAACCACGGAATATCAATGTATGTATTTGGCTTAGATCGTGACAACTCCGTTTTACCACTATATCAATGCAAAGAAACCAATGATCTAAAAGTAATCTTATTAATGAGAGAGCAAGGAGAAAAATCTGCTTGATTAAGCACATACTTCGACTGACATCAGAAATAGACAAACATAAGGAGAAACAGTGGGTGAATGAGCCCTGCATTAAACACTTCCATAATAAAGCATAATTGATAATACCCAATCTAAGTGCATTCAGTGTTAGGTACTTAAAATGCCTAATCAGGGGGAAGTTATTGAGATTTCAGGCTACTCACATAGTGCTCCTGTAAGCGTTGGTAGAAATGCCGCTATTGAAACTGTACTAGTCTTGTGAGCCATCGAATATCCATAGCTGGACTCAGGCTATCCAACCACATGAAGTTGTATCGCTATCTCTCAAGTTCGTATGTCGCCATGATGACTCATTTTCGAGATTTAAGCTCTTCAGAGGTCCTGGTGCAACCAAGGAGTTCTTTGTTGAGCTCCGGGAAATAGTCATTGTGGCTATTACCGAATATAAGCGCAGGGAAGAAATGGCCTTAACTACTCAGAATGTGGCTGACTTCGGCAATACTCGCCATTACCGCATACGCAAAAAGCAGGTCTGCAACCATTGTCAAATAACAGGTGTGTTCCTGGTGTCTGCACATAATTCATGCAATTTAAACAGATAGGTACCAAATTTTATACCTATATTATTTCATTACCTCGGCAATTATGAGAGCCACTTCCTGATACAACACCTGATATACGACGATAATCCCTTTCGTGTATCTCAATCTCCTCTGGGAGGTCAATTGCAGTTAGCAAGAAGGACAGGAGCATCTTTTTCTAGTTCCTAGATAACTTCAAGTTCTTGGAGGATAAGCTATCTGATCTAGCCAGCATATTGGGTAGTGGCGAATTCAAGATCATTAAGTCAGAAAGTTCTAGCCCAGAACACCAACAGCTAATAAGATTGAAGGGGAAATTGACGTACAGTTACGTCAACTGCATCTCCAAACTTGAGGAAACAAAATTACCACTAAAGAACAAGTTCGATAATATATCTTAAGCTGATTACAATCACGCCGTCGAGGTCTGGCAAACCTTTCAGATCAATACTCTTGGAGAATACAGCGATCCCTACTTGAGACAGACACGCTCTTGTTAACTGATGCATTTGAGAATTTTAGGTACATAAAGTGCCAAAGAAAATCTTCGGCGGATTTTGTATCGTTTACTGGGGTATTTTGAGGTGTGTTCTTCACCTTAGCTATCACAGAGCGTGGTGGCATAATAACACAGCCATAAGGGGAAAAAGCGGAGAGGTTGATACCTTTGCTTCTTCTGGTGTTATTGAAACCAAAACATATTTATTGTCTCAGAACCAGTCACGCTGTATACTAGAGAAATTATTCATGGACGTATCGTGGCTAAGTGGGAGGCTCGTCGCTCTTTTACATAATCTCAGTTACTATATTTTGTTTCACTGTCGTCATGCTATAATCTTTGCCGATTGGAGCTTTTAAATAATCTCTTCAATTGCTTGAGTATGATTGTTGTTACCTGTGTCTCTGAATGCGATCAGTATTCTCAAGTGATTTACGAAATCATAGGGATCACTCCAATGCATATAGTCTTGCCTCGTGCTAGGGTGATGTTCTTTACACTGCAAGCCGAATCCTTTGTGTTTCTTCACTAAGGGGCGTATAACGCCTTTATACATGTAGGAATTGTCCGCCAACTCAGTTCTCCATATATGCTGCAGTTTCGTCGATGAATATGTATTGCTTTTAGTACTATGTGTATGTATCCAGATCCTCCTCTGTATAGGCATGCATTTCAGGCATTCTCTTGAAGATAAGTTCAGTCAATTAAGGGGTAGACTCATAGGTTTCGCCACACACTCGAACTTCATTATTGATGAATTTGATGATCTTGTTCCCTAACATGTAGCCTCAATCCTCGTGTCTTACTCCGTATGATGTATCTATTTCGTTCCTGTCATTCTTTCGAACTTCACAAAGATAGTATGAGGGTTTCTCATCTTTCTCCTCTTTAGGCCAAGTAGTATATTAATTTTCTGTATTTCCGGAATATCGTTAAGTAGTTCTGTTAGTGATTGAAAGGCTTCACTCATCACTCTCTGGGTTTTAAACCGTTGTCCTTTTAGAATACTAACTTTCACCTCATAGCCTTTGTATGCCTGGCTACAGATTCTTTAAGTTTTATGGTTTCGCTATCCATCTTGAGATGACCTAGGATTATACTTTCATGCAAATATATAGCTTATTTATCCTAATGGTTTCAGTTTATACGAGATTTTCAATTCGATTTTTAGAAAATTATGCCTTTTGATCGATTTGTTGGAACAGTGAAGATTGATTTATCTCCATTTGCAATTGGTGCAGGGAAGGTTCCAACTGTCTTGTTGTTTATAGAAAATAATATATCTGTTCTTATAATATACAGTGTTGATAAAGACATATAGCAGGCAATGAACTCCCGGTTTTCAGATGACTTCTAGTATTGGAGTCCTGATGTTTGCATGTACCTCAGCAAATTCCCTCTGAAAGGTTTCGTCTGCAGTGTAACAATGTAGCATTTATGGCATTTACCTCTGATTTAACAGCATTAACATTATTCATAGTTGTTGTCAGATATTTATCCATGCATTTCTGCCGGTTCGCCATAACTTCCGTGTGTTTTACTACTGTTTCAGTAACACAGTACAAATAGAATCTAGTCTCCTATTTAAATCTTGCGGTATTTCATTTTGTTTCTCTCCAAGAATGAGTTTAAGGGCACTGGGTAGTTCTAAGGCAGTTTCTGACTGCTGTTCGCGTGCCAACTTTGATTTTAAGTTTACAACTATTTAACATAATTAAATTAAACATTGACGTTGAATACAGAAATGTTTTCCAACATAATCCATGATAAATTACTCAAGTGTCTTAAACGTTAACGTTACACGCCTATTATAAATAATATAAAAATTGTAAAATTATTACTAGTAGGGGTATATTCAGGTGCACTTTTCTCTAAAACTGTATATTGTTTTAAGTGCATCTTTGTATGTTTTAATACATACGCTAGTTGATAACTTCCGTCTAAATTTGTTTCTTAAATATACAATCTCTCAAAAAGTGTTATGTGATGAACACAAAATTCATGCTAACATTTACATACATATGCTTTTAATAAAGTATGATTAGCAATCCGTTAAATAATTTTAGGTGAAACAGCTTGGACTGAAAATGAACCAGTAAAATCTTTATCTATGTAGCTAATGGGTTGCTGAGAAAAGTGCACCTGAAATGTGAAAAATACAAATTATGACAATCTGCATTTAAAGATAAATAAAGATCTAACAGCATTGACTCACCAAATTAGAACATCCCTGATCCATAATCCGTATCCTTTGTCCTATCCTCACTTTGTTTCCTGTTTTACTCTTGTCTGTTCATAACTCTGGTCACATTAGACATGCTTGTATATATGCTTCTGCTTCGATGACTTTTCTATCATCTATTTCCTTCGGTGTCTTTTGTTTTATTCAACCGGTATCCCAAATTGTTCATACACTTTAATTCTGCTGCAGCAGCCATCATTAAAACATATTACTGCATCTAAAACATTTGTTTTAGTGTACTGGCTCCAACATAAACAGTTTTAGGGATGCACTCTTAACTTTATGGTGAAACCTTCATTGGAATTTTGTGTGTGGTCATGAAGACATTTTTACAACAGTTCCTCCTTGGCAAGACCCCGGAAAACTTGTTTTATTACAAGTAGCACAGCTCGTGGCAAGGAATGCTCATGATTATATGTTTCTACAGTAATCTGTGCTTTTTGGAAACCACACCATGTATCTGGACCTTTGGGGCACAGGCCGTGACTAGGAGAATCTTCTGTAGACCGTTTGTAGAAACAAATATTACAATTTTACATTTCCCTGACGGAAGTTCGAGCATTTCTCCTAATAGCTAAGCAATAATATCTTTGCAACAGGTCAATATCTGCATCTGATAAACGCCTTCTGTCATACGATAATTTCCGATCTGAAAGTAGTTTTCCTTTCAAGTCCTTCTTCAAGTTGTTTAATCTAGATCCCATTCTCTTCTTACATACCCTATATATTCTAAGTTTCCAATCTGAATGTAATTCCATAAACTTGAAATGAATTGACACACCGATAACTCTTGGAATCTTCTAGATAATGGGTGTATCTTACTTTACGCGTGAATACAGAACGATTGAAAATTTCCAATGCAACTGCCGCTTCCGTTCCTCCACTGTATTCTTTGTAATTGATACTGAAATTGTGTTTTAAGTTACTGTTTCTTTGATATAAAGAACAATTTTTGGACAAGAGATACATATACGTTACCTTTCCATTATCCAAGGAGGTTGCTGTTACAACACGGAGGAATAATGTCCTTTTCTTTGCCACTTTCATCCAATGGTATAGCTACATCTGTGTTGCTATCATTTAGGCTTAAGGCTTCTTGCACAGCACAGAGTATTGAATTTTCTGCACCTGTGTTTATGGCGCTTACAAGGGTTTTTATATTTTGCACAAATTTGGTTCGTGGAGGTGGCTGTACCATTAGAGCACAGAAATATTTTGCAGAATTATGATCTTTGCCAATGCACCTCATGCTATACACGAATCTACTACTAATATCGCAGCAACTGCCATGCTTCATAGACGTCATGCTGGATTTGACTGACCTGCATTTATTACATACAATTTTAATTTAGAAGCTAGGCCCCTTCTTCCTAGTTCGTCTTGTGCAGGGCTGCATTGTTCATTAAAATATGAAAATTTTAGTCTACTATAATATTTATATTGCCTGTGTAATAAATAAACTGGCGTTTTGATTACAATTGTTGTCACAAACTTGATTTTTCTTGGAACTTCTCTGTAACCAAGTTGTATGTTGGGATTACATTTTGTTTCATGTTACTTTACTGGCATTTTAAAATGCTCATTTCCATGGCATTTACTTGTTCCAAATTTCTTCAATTATCCCATTTTATTTCCCAATGTTACTTTGAGCAAACATCCGTAAAACAACACTCAAAACACTGAAAATCAACAAAACACTTTACCGCCAACTTCTCACTATAAAATCATATAGGAAAGAAATCGTGGCCTTATGACAATGGAAACAAACACATGCACTATAAGGCCAGAGTTAAATTTAACAAAACCAAATTTACCACCTCATAGCACCAAGATTTAGAATGAAGCAAGCGCATGTGCGTGGTGGCATTATAGTGTTTTGTAAAGGGGCGTGGTCCATGCCCCTCCATATTTAAATGGCCAAATTAAAGCCCCTTATAAATAGAAAAACTCAGCATGACATATCTGTTTTGAAAGTTGAGCGTTTTTAGCTTTTTGAGCTTAAAAACAAAAAATGGGTTTTTTGATCCAAACAAATAACCAGTGTCCTTTATAAACTTCTTAGTTGCTGCTACACTATCATCGATTGGATCTGCTATCTCTCTTATTCTTCTTTTTTTTTAAAGAAAACGCTCCCATATAAATCGAGTTGTGGTATTCTTGCATTTATATAGTCTACTACATACTTCTTATTCGCCACATTGTGTTACTCCTGAGTTGGCAATAGTTTATTCGTTTTTATTGTATCCGGAATAATATTGTTTCCAGCATCTCGTTTAGGTGTATTTTTACCCAGGGATTCCATTAAGGCATCAGGTTGTCCGTCTAGCGATTTCTGGGTGTGGTTCCTAAGCATAGTTTGAGGTTCACCCATGCGCTGATATGTCCTTTTACTGTCGATTTTCAGTAGAAGACGTAAGCACATCCTCATAGGGTTTAGTAGTTGCATCATAGTCTTCCTCGGGGACCTAAAAAATGCTCACTCTCTTGTTCTTGAATTGACGGTTTCGTTTTCCATCTATATTTGTAATGAAGTGATGAAGTGCTCATTTAACTGGAGCAGTCCTCTGAGAGCCCAAACTGTCAGTACTCATGATAGGTCTAGAATGACAAATTTCTTTCTTATCTACTTTAATATATACATAAAATCCATTTCTATGCGACCATCATTCATGGGGAATTTGGGAGCTCTCACTACAAAGCATCTTTCTTCTGAAGAACTCTCCCAAAGGCTCATGAACAAATCTTTGAAGTCAGTATATGACATAGCTGTTTAGGTAATCTTCATGTATGCGTTTCAAGTTTAAATAGTGTTGTCTGAAGAGTATAATCATGTCTGTATTATGGTGAATTAAATGTCTTGGTAGATTAGCGTGGACCTGGCATATATATAGAGTACATGTTCCAATGTCTACCCATACTGTAAAAGGAGGCAATTCTACCTTGCGTTTCTCTGATGTCATCAAATATAAGGATATCAAATATAAGTTTTCCTTATCTTCGGAGGGATTCAGGACTCTTTCTCTATCTTCATAAGTACTCAATTCTATGCTATCAATGTTTTCAAGTGGTTTAATGTCATATCGATATTTTGTCTGGTACAAGAATTTTTAATAGATATACAAGCTTTCCAAACACGGAAAATTCTTGTGAAGTATCATATTCAACAATATATTTGTTTTTCCAGCGCTGGAGCTACCTAGAATGAAGGCTCTAACATTAGCAGGAAACAGCTTCCCGTGGCAATCGCGTCTAAATTCGCTTTCAAAGCCTAGCACGTGAATATGCAACGAGAAATGTTGCTTCACAAGCTCCACATTAGTAACTAAATTAAAAAAGAATACTTAATCTATATATGCAAATCATCATAAGTGATTAGATTTCAGTTAGATCATCAATGAGGGCTGTAATTAATTGTTTCTTCAATTGGTTAGGGTATGCTAGGCAAAGTATAAACGCGCAAAACAGTGATAAAATCCATTAGCTTAACATGAGAGCTAAGACGGTTAAGGTCGCGAGAGGTTCCGTTTAATCAACTCCATCATTAATCCACTACCATTTGAAGCACATTTGCCTGGTTACAGGTATTTTGAACCCAGGGCAAAATTAGAAAAAGGATTAAACAGAGAGCAACCTAGAATCAACCCGTCAGACGAAGCGTGTAAGCCACACGACATCGCCTACGCCGAGGATAACGACTCTGCTTCAAGAAACACTGCAGATAAGACTTCCGTATAAAAGGCTTGGAAAAGAGTACAATCATCGGATGCTACGTTAGGCAAAAAGTTGGCCGCGAGACTGGTAAGGTGGCTATTGGTGCTGACTCTAAAAAGAAACATGGCGAATTTATACCCTCCAAACACATTACTGCAGCTCTAGGTGCTGCCGCTGGAAGGGCAGATCGAATTGCCTCAGCAGTGAACAAGAAAAAATTGCAGATAAACGGCTTGCAGAAATGATGAAACATGAGAGATAGATTGCAGCAAAAGGAAAAAGGTCTTCGACAGAGGAGGAAGAAGAAGAATACGAAAAGAATACGAGGTTTTCTCGCCAAAGCCTCTCCTGGTAGCGTCTTTAGTTGCTGCTTCTATAATTGCCCCAAACTTAGAAGCAATAAGGATGCTAAAGGAAATGGTCTGAAATTAAGGAACAACAGAAGGAAGAGCGTCAGAATAAAAGTGGGAATTCAAAAGCTCTGTCAGAGTGATATACTTGTCCCGAAAAAAGCCTTGAGTAACATTGATCTCCTCTGTGTGCCCGACGTTTAAATATTCCTCATTTTAGAAGTGTATACATCGTTGATAAGCTATAACTGGCACAAAACTTCGGGAATCGTGACCTTGATTGCCACCCCAGCTGCCGAGCCTAGGAATGGTTTATGTTTAGCTTAATCAACGAAAGCGATATACTACCTTTGCTTACTCACAGTGCGTAACACATACAGTCTGCATAGAAAGTGTCCGCATCTTGTAATTTCAAAGAGAGCAGTAGGTAAATGGTGCTTATTTTATATTTGTGATATTTATAACCATGGCTTCTACGTTTTAAAAGTTAAATGGTAAGGTATTACGTATTCAAAGTAGGAAAATAATTGCAAATGTCCTCGACTTCATGAAGCAAAAGCAGAGATGAAGGAAGAAAATATATGTTTACCCGAGTTCCACAAAAGCCTTAAGAGAGTGAAAGAAAGAGTAGGCAAAGCAACTGGGGTTTCACTGAGCTCCGTTTCCAGAGTTCTCAAAGATAATAAAAACCATATGGATGAAAGAGTACCATTTGACACACCTGTGAAGAAACATATGGTCCCTAAACGTATTACAGAAATAGACGATTTCGATAAATGCGTCATTCGGCGCACGATTCACAATTTCTATGTGGAAGAAAAACTGTGCCAACAATAAGCAAATTGCTCATCAATCTGAAAGATGTCATAAATGTTCAAGGTGGTGCTACAAGTCTCAAATCACGGGCTATGGCACTGAATTTTGCAGTCTGATTCTAACTTTCCAAATGACTATAATATTATATGTATCAGCATACATTTTCAAGATGCTGCTACAAATCTCAGACAAATTATAAAAGATTTAGGGTTCAAGTGGAAGAAAACAAACTAAATAGGAGAGTTCTAATAGAAAAGCACGACATACGATCTCAGCTGGAAGAGTACCTTACTCAGAGGTACAAATTAGAGGGTCAAACTATAGTGTATGAAGATGAGTCGTACATACACAGCAGTCATACAACATCTAAAAGTTGAAGTGATGATAGCGAATTAGTTTTTCAGCCACCTGTTGCCAAAGGGCAAATACTTATTATCGTTCATGCTGTTCGTTCCTAATGCCCTTCCTTTACAAGTCGCAACAAAAAACAGGAAACTTTCATCAAGAAATGAATACAGAAAATTACATGAAGTGAATCAACACCATGTTGATACCTATAATGCCTGCTGGGTCTATTCTGGTTATCGACAATGCTTCACAATGTGGCAACACTCAAATTGACAAACAACCTACGTCAAATTCCTTGAAAGAAGAAATGAAAACCTGGTTGCTTAGGCATAATATAGCTTTTGATGAAAGCATGAGTAAAACAAATATAACTTAGTTAAAGCCAAGTCATAACTCATAATACTTGGCCAAATATTAATACAACATCGCCATAATGTACTTAGAGTGCCACCGTATCACCCAGATCTAAACCAATCGAAATAATCTGGGCTGATGTCAAAAACTGGGAGGCCTGCAGAAATATCACTTTTAAACTAAAAGATGTGGAGCAGTTATGTCGCCAGCGATTTGCAGAAATTAGAAGGCCAGAATGGGAAAATGTTTGTCGACATGTTGAATAAATTGAGAATCATTATTTCAAAAAATACGGAATTGCAGAAAATCAATTAGAAAAAATTCTCATCCAGGATAATGGTGCAGAAATTAGCGACAGCAGTGATGGCGGCAATGATGTGAGTGATTCCGCAGAAGAGGAAGGGCTGTAAGGCGTGGAAGAATTGGAGGCAGATGCTTGGCAGTGTTTTATATTAAGGGCTTTTTACAGCGGTGGATTTAAATATACTGTATAAAAATATAGGTTTATCGTGTAATGCAGTGCATAACCTGTGTGCGGATATTTGACAATGATTGTCCCACGTACTCCTGCAGCATGCAGACAACTGGTCACCACCTGATCTGGTATGTAACTCGCTTCATAGCTGTCATTAAGATTTTCACATATCTAGAACTGTTGCGCCAGTTATACCTTCAGAGCCTCATTACATAGACAACATTATCGTCAATCTCACATTTCAGAGAATGAAAGCACTCATTGGTTTTCTGTAAAAAATGACGGCAACATTGCATTCTATTTAGATAGCTTTAGAAACTTGAAGCCTCCGAAACAGATAGAAAGGTATCTCCTTGGTGTTAAGCTGATGTATAATATCAAAGGGCTTCAGAGTTTTAGCTTGTGGGCACTTGTGTTTGCAATCTTCATTGCACTGTCTTACACTGTTGATCTTAGTGGAAATGAATCTGTTCTTACTACCTAAGAATCCTGCTCTGCAGATAGGCCCTAAAGGGCACTATGAGTTTGTTCTTGAATTTTTAAACATTCTATTTTGTCTCCAATGTTATTCAGAGTAATAATCAGTTTCAGTACATTTATAACGACGAGCTTGTGGTTATTGATATACCCTATGGAACTTACAAGATTTCAGATATTAATGCACACATCAGAAATAAGCTTCGATTGGATGAAAATGTCTTCCTTGTTCGGCCAAGTAATACTATGAAGGTTGGAATTAAGTGCTCCTTCACTGTCGATTTCTGTAAAGGATGTTATATCGGATCGCTTTTGGGCTTCAATGACAACAAAGTTATCCCTGCTAATCAGCTTACTGAATCCGATTTCCTGGTAAACACATTTTTTAAGGTGAGCATCATACGAATTGAGTGCAGTATAGCAACTAGCTCTTACATTGGCGGTAAAAGCGGACTCGATCTACGAGTTTTTCCTTTCTGTCACGCCTGGATATCATGTTTCACAAGAACCTTCAATTCCCATTTACCTGCCTATCATAGACACCAATTTATTGAGCAAACCAGTTTTCGAGTAGTGGACCAGAACGGTAATACCACCGACAATAGAAACGAAGACATAGGCATAAGGCTACATATACACGCAATGTCAATAGATTTTAGAAGACGTAGCCAAGACTATAATAAGGGTGTGATTCGGCGTATACGTCATACTCTGCCTCTGACATTTAGACTCTGAACATCAAGCAGTATTACGTGAACCATGTGCAACTATGCTGCACTCAACCTTATGGAGTATCTTCGCATGCTGGATGGTGCTATTCCAGCGAACATGTGGACATTTTTCATGCTGCAAATGGAGCGTTTAATGCTATAGTACTTATGTCAAATCTTCTAGGATTCGGCGATTACTATACGGAACTCATACTCAATACCAAGTTCGAATTGGTGCTCATTCGATCCATGGAGTCTAAAAGGAGCATTCTTGTACCTCAGAAGGAAGAGAGTGCTACTGTTAAACTTACACGCATCGACCGGAGAATGCCTGTAATGCGCCTATCTGACGCAGAAATGGTTGAAATCCTCAAGATTGTCAAGTCAAGCCGGACACTCCATATCACCTTTAGGACCATGGATATACATACTCAACCCGCCATGTCACAAAATTCGCTTGGAATTTTGCAACTACATCGAAACTATAGAAGCCAATACTTGTTATTGTGGGTGCGCAGACTTCAACAGCAAGTAATGCAACTAAAGACTGCTCTGGGTTTGATCATTGCAACATAACTGATTTAAAACTTTATCTGATTAGTGAATCTTATCCTTACCACGACATGAGCTTGGACTTTGGAATCTCAAGATTTTTGTTATTGTATGAAATGTATTCAAAGTTTCAAAAACTCCTACTATTCAAAAGACAATTACCAATATTAGAAGAGAAAATATTTTCTTAAATATGCACCGACATTTATTACAGACTGCTCACATCAGCCTGAGGATGTTGTAAATGGGGCTTTCAACATTAGACAGCAAATTCAAGCTAGTACAAGGATTCCAGCTCAGACATTGTGGTATTGCTGAATAATTAATGGTAAGTTATTTTCACACAAGCCCCTGACTCTAGTGATGCAGGCTTTATTTTAAATGAATCATTGTAATGTAAAGATTCATTAGGAATGTATGGAAATGTACAGGTTTTTAATGAATAAAAAGAAGTTATAAAAGCAAATGTTTTTAACACACAATTCCAGTACTTTCCTCCTCCAGCTCCTCGTTACTACATGTGGCATTTTGTTTACAATGGCTACGTTCTTAGATGGCAGTCTATACATGACTCAAGGGATTTTAGTTCAGAAATTGATTGTTATTTAAAAGTATTTCACAGTCATTTAAACTCGTATTCAGAAACCTGATTTCTTCACTTTCCATATAAACAGTAATATATCAGAAAACAACATTTTCACGATATTCCCTGCACGGACACTTTTCAACTTTCAGGAACATTTCGAGTATAGGCAGACTTTTTCTAATTGATTCCCAGCCTGATAATGTTACGTACATAATTTCTTACAACAAGCACTAGAAAGTCATAGAATAGTCCTACGTTCACACTATGAATTTTGAGATACAAAAGTCTCGGAACTCTCTTCTTGCCTGCATTTTTCTTGGAAGTTTTGATGCTGGTTAGTCGACCCTCGAGAAATTTCAGCCTCATGTGTAGATATGCCAAGTTGTTGTTCTTCAATGGCTTCATAATTACGCCCCTGATATATTGCACATCGAAAGTGTTAGAAACTGTTTTGGAAATGAGGTAGCTTGGATCCCTGAAAAGCAACTACATTTGTTAAATGCTAGAGAAGTGAAAAGGACAACATTTTTCTTCTAAATATGGAAATGATGGTAATACTCACGTTAATGTTCTCCGAAGTTCTGCTTCTTTCCAGGGCGAAAACCGTGAGGTCGTCTGTATTAGATTGCCACCTATCTGTAACCGACTGTTTCCTTCTATCGTCTATATGATTAGCAACTAATGCTGCAAGAGGCTATTCTGCTCTGTCCTCTCCTCCTTTATTCTCGGAATCCAGATCGTGTGTACGTACAGGCGTCATCATTTGAATTCTGTAAAGACACAATGATTTCCAATGTTAGCTATACATGGATAACATGAATGATAGTAACTTATGTATGCAATTAATTTCCGTTGCTACTCAGTTTAAATTTCTCTGCCTGAACTGGTACAACCTGCAGTTTTTAATGCACTGGGAGTATGATGTCTCTTGATCATGTACCTCCAGCTTGTCGCATAGAACTGCATGAGTATACCATTGCGGTATTCCGAAAAGCGCTAGGCAGCGCGACTTGAAGCGATGACGTCCACCTCTTTGAAATCGCCATTATCTAGCGCCTCGGGACCAGCCTCCCTGAAAAGAAGGGATGCGGTTCAATTAGTAATTTTATTTTATAAGTAAACCTTTAGAATAGTATACACTGCAAATGAGAAAAATATCTGTGGTTACATGTTACCTTTTCTGTAGACAGCACAGTTTTCCGTGCATATATCGCGCGGAGACATTTGATCGTGATATGAAGGCATGTTACACAGTATGAAATTCATGACGCCATTGCACGATTCTTTATGGTATTGGGTGCAGCGATGCGCTTCCTGTCCGCACTGTCTAAAAATAATCCATTCCTCCCATTACATTACCATTACCCTCTAAACTCCATTGCATGATTACACATCAACAAATATTTGAGGCAGGGGGAATGACTAAAACCCGCTTCATAGCGTCATCCCATAATGGTGGGACGAGTTTTCAGAGAGATCTGAGAGGGGGATACTCTTTAAGTTTACACCTGTTTATTTGATGCTGTTATTCGTGATACAAATGAATGTCGTATGGAAGAGTCGGCTGGACCAGGTGCAACGCAAATAACGGGATGTCAAGGATAGGATGCAGGTCTGTGTTTCATGACACAGAAATTTGGTGGAATGGGATGTTGTTAGGTCTTAATAGGTCGACGGGACCAGGTTCAATACAAAAAATAGGATGTCGAGAGCAGACTAGAAGGATGCACGCGTGTTCCATGACGCACACACAGGAATTCGTTGGAATGGGTAGAATTCTTTGAGAATGCACATTTTCCACGAGAATGCTCGCAGATGTTCAGGATCAGTTGTGGGGATTAACACATCCAGCAAAGCATGATTAGAACCCGCCTGCCGTTAACTAGGACAACAAAGGATTTTAATGAGAGCCGTCTTTTGTCTTTGACTAGTGGGGAGGGAGTATAATACACCGTAAAACATGAATGGAACCTTAATGAGGGCCAGTCTTTTGTCGGAAAGAGTTGGGGAAAGGGTAGGAGGTGGGAGCGGGTGATATATTTGATAGGTAGTAGGGTGGGGCCACATTATTGTATATCATTTCCATAGTTAATTATTTTAAAGCCGAAAATATATACTGCTTGTAGTATTGAAAGTTTGGAATTATAGTAGGCAATGTTCTGTTCATAAATTATTCTTAAAAATATTGTTATGTGGGCTTACTGTGAATGGAAATAACAATAACAGTTAAGAGGACACACAGAATATTCCCTATTTTTCAATGCAAGGACAACAGAAGTTTCACTTTTTATATTTTAACTTTGAGAAATGGTCATTGGCTGTACGAGAGCAGAACTATTTCAATTCTTGTAAAATGTTACATTTCTGTCTGGTAATTGGGATGGGCACCGTGTACGTATTCTTTGGTTGTGAATGTGGTGCCTTGAAGTCTGGATGATTCATTCCTTTCTCTATGATGATATAGGTGTCCAATGCACGATTATATGTTGCACCAGCACTCAATGTTATCGGAGAGAACTTCCTGTTATGACATCCCTGACAGACTCTAGTTTAACAGGACCTTTAGATTGGTAGAATCTTGACAGTAAGGAACACCAATACTTGAAACAGTCTAATTTACATTCCACTACCTTGATTGCTGATGGTCTGAAACAGCAGTTTCTTATATTTTCCGCCCAATCTTGCAGGACCTCAGCACAGGCTTTCTGATTGATTAACCACATGTTTTATCGTAATCCATTTAGCTGTGTCCCCTGACAGGGAAAGTCACCTTAATATTTTCAAATCTTTCATATTTATGGACCACTTAAAGCAAAAATTTCGCGGCAGTGTAGTTCTTGCTCTATAAGGCAGGAGTCACAAAAAGTGTCTAAATTGGAAACGTCTGGACATATATGTTCAAATGAAAGTAATTCATTATAGAAACAATACCATCACAGTCATTTCTTACTGCAGTTTCACTGTAAACATAGAAATACGGCTCACTAGAGGACAGTACATGAATGTTAAACATATGGAATGAAAACTGAGCTTTATAGTATTCATTAGGGCTTGGAATATTTGCAACATGTAAGTTTGTCATGAAGTCGATACAGCAATACAGTCATATCACTTCATTTTCCATCTTCTGTGTTGTATTAATTTGAACTGCTCGTCTTCTAGCATAGAATACTGCGGCCTTTCTTCTGTGTAATTCATTCTCGTTATATAATTGTTTTATATCCTTATCAGTTTCTTAATTATTTAAAAAATCATCGCCTTATCTTACATGAAGAGGCTGTTTCTTAGCCCTGAACTCATTACGTATTTAGCAGATGTCTGAACATGGATAACTAAATGATGTATTAAATTTGGTAATAAAAATCATCCTGTAAAATTCATATGATACAGGAAAATCACGATACAGCCCACCATACATTTGATGTACTTTCTTGATATGTAACTCTTTATGGAGATAAATTTAGGTATTCTTAAGTAGACTATAATGAGATGATCGACCTTGTAAGGAATGTGTATATTCACACACTTTCTCATTTTCTGTGACTTTTTTGTTTATCCTGTTGATATTAGAACCTCCCTTAGCAATTATTGGTGACAGACATGTAGTACCACGTGATTTCTCAACATTGCCATTATCTGATTTGTAAATCGATGCATGCTTAAATATGCCTTGTGCAGACAGGAAAATGTCAACAATTTACCTATTTCTGATGGTACGTACCCTGTAAGTGTAAGAATGGTTCCACAAAATCGCTTCCTCTTCGCTTTTTTGACAGTGCGTTTTCACTTGCAGAAGTGAAACAAGTGATGTAAGAACTTATGACTTTTCTAACATCAAGCAAATTAAACTTCTGAATTATCAAATCCCTCTCTTCTTTATGCGCATTATTGAAACAGCTTAGTCTATACTTGCAGTCATTTTTGTGACATAACTCATTGCACGAATACGCTTACTTGCATCGTTTATTCTTCCATGTTTGCGTTGATATTTTCATCTTTCACGTTCACGACATTATTGTTTTACTCAATATTGTTACTATTCGTGGTTTAGAACACAAAATTTCGCATTGCAACAGAATACTGGAATGCCTTGCAAATTATCACAATGTTAAACCTTTTCAACTAAAATTTAGGTTTACAAACATAAAAACAAAATACCAGTTTTATTCTAAGATTTATTGTTTTAACTGGGTGGACTCTGATTGACTTAACATACAACCGTGGGACTCTAATTGATCTTCCATTCCACACTTAATTTTGAAGCAACTTTTACGTGGACTGTGAATGATATTTCCAATAATTGACTTTTAGAATAGTAGCACACTATGCCAAGTATGATAATATAGCCATAACCTAGTGTTTGTGAAAAGTGTACCTCGATTGCTGTTCCCTTGTAGTCTTTATATATACCAGGTGAGTCAGCTGTCCGTACCGATTTTCGAAGATAGGCCACACTCAAGCCGAAATTGCGTTTTAAGTACATTTTCTTCGCTTACGAACATATAACTAGCGTTTTTAGATAGACGAAGACTCAACATTCAGCGGTAAATCGGCTTAAGGGACATAAGGTACTCGGCACTAAAGTACAGTTCAATAAAATACAACTCATTTACTGACAGCAGATTCCGGGATTCCAGCGGATTTTACAAACTTTGCGTTACAGTGTACATAGTATGGACCAATTGTATGTGTTCAGTATCAAAAGCATTACAACAAAATGGTGGAATTTTGTAAATAGAGAAGGATAGGATACAATAAATTAGACACACATCTATATCTAAAATGGACGTTGTACAGTCAAGACACAGATATCATGAAATAAAGACTTATTTCAATTGTGGCGTAAACTACGATACGTACATCTCAAATATCATACATCATAACTTATGTAAGTTAAATAATCTTGGTAAACGTCCCACAAAGGATTAAAACACCCTTAAAATAAAATGACATAAGTAGAAATATAATAGCGACTCCAGCGCCCAAAGGATTTGCCGCCATCTGATAAGGTTCTTTGATCTATGGCACTAGCCCCGCCCCCTCGCTTTGTGCGCTACTATTTGCCGCCCGGTCGCGTGCCGCTAGCTCCGCCCCCTTCCCTTTGTGCGCTGATCTAATGCCGACAGTGTCTGTGCCGGCAGGTCCTCCCCCCTCCCCCTGTGGTCACGTGCCGGTGATTCGCCCCCCCCTCCCTCTCCCATACGCGTGTCCTCCCTCCCCTTTGTGTTCTGGTTGGTTCCCTGTGGATAGGTGGGAGAGTGTGTATTGATCCTATACGTCGGTCGCGTACCTTCCCTTGGTCTAAATCCCTGCCGTGTGATTGGCTTGGGGTAGGGGATGTGCCGCTCGGGGTGAGGGGCTATATGTGAGGGTTCTCGGTGCGTGACGTTGGCGGTGTGGGAATGCGATTCTCGATGCCTGCCGCACATCGGCAAATCGTTTGAGTACATAATTGTGTCAATCAATTAGGTAATGTGTGTTATTGAAAAAAAAATAAGAATGCACATCATATTACTACTAATGCAATTAAACGCTATTCTTCGAGCAATTAAGTATTTTTGATTGAATCGCGCACACCTGTCCCTAAACCGCCAATTATAACCTACTATTGTCAATAAATTACACGTCTAATGAAACACGGCTAGTCTGTCGATGAAAACAATTAAGTATTTTTGAATGATTAATTGACTCGCGCGCAACTGTTCGTTATCGTATATGTGTGGTAGCATGTGTATAATTATTACGAGTAATAACATTTATTTAATTCTACTTTTGAGGGAAAATATATTTTGGATTTATAAGAATATTACAACACTTAGATGAAAGGACAGACTTGACGTAACACTCGTTATCGCGTGATAATTGCGGTGGAACACCGATCGCAACCTTCCACTGCGAGACGTTTCACTGGAATGACTGGCTCATGGTGCTTTCAAGGGACAAGTCGACTAGCGCACCCCCTCCACTCACGCTTCAGTTCGCTACCTACACTAGTGCGCCAAGTGGTAATATGAGTGAAACTCCAGCGAGTGTTCCCACACAGCGCCCCTGGTGGTCATACCCGAAAGTTGTGAATTCACCATATTTAAACTCATTATGGGCGCAAGACGGCCATCTTAACTCTATATAATTCTGCGAAATATGATTCCGGAAAAAAAATAAAGGGGAATTAACATGCAAGGGGCGTTCATGTTGGCTCCGGAGGAATTGATTATGAAATAAATAAAAAATAAATAAGACTCTCACTGATCGATGAATAGAATTAAATATTTTTATTAATTAATGTAATTGACTCGCGCTCCTAGAGATATCTCACCCAATTATTCATCTACCATGAATATCTCACTTCTAATGAAACGACGCAGTCTATCGATTAAAAACAATTAAGTTTTTTTTGATTGATTAATGTAATTGACTCGCGCGCAACTGTTCGTTATCGTATATGCGCGATTATTACGCGTATATAACTATTACGGCTAATAACGTGTGTTTAATTCTTCTTTTGACTGGAGGGTTTATAAAAAATATTACATTGCTTAGATGAATTAAAAAGCAACTTAAAGCGAAATTGCAAATAGCTTGTATGAGACGTTAACACGAGAACCCTTTACTAAAAAACAAGACGCAATGCGACAGCTGTACCTCGTCTAAATAGAAGCGGTTAAACCAGGACGCTTGGGTTTTCCCTCAGTACCTGCTCTTAATGGCTAGGGGTATCCAGCACATCGAGTACGCTTCAACTGACGTTAAAAATAAAAGCCCTCTATGTCTCTTCTCACACGAGAGAAGTAATAATTACAATTCAAAACAGGCGTACCTGTAAGTAACACGCACGAAGACTTCAAATATAAATTTCATATTCGTTTTAAATGTTCTTTCTAAAGACGTAGCGAACTTTGAGAAATTCAACGAATTATTCACTTGCGTACACTGCTTGAAAGAAATATGGTGTACACCCCTGAAGAATGCGTGTGTAGACACATTAGCAGGCGACAGTCCCTTCCGCATCATTAATTTTCTTCAGACGAAGTTAAAACCAAGGTCTTGTATAGAGCTCTTAGTGAACAATGAAGGGTGTTTCCAGTTCATTAAGCAGGCTAAGTGCTCTGAAAAACCACAGACCCTCGGGGTAAATAACTATTAGCGACACAAAAGATTTTCTTAATAGCTTCCCCTGTGCAGAAATTCCATCATAGACAGGGGAAAACCAAGTCTAGACATGTTTTAAGCTTACCACAAAAAATGTTTTCCCGATAATTAATATAATTCTACATGAAGAATATTAATGATTAAGTTTTCAATTAAACGTATACTGTATAGATTCTGTACTTAAACATTCGATTGTATCTTTGTCATTATTTAAATACTCGCGTACAAGAAATGCAAACATGATATCAAAAAAATTAAACTGATTTTTTTCGGAATGTTAAACAAATATGATTTGGCGAGAGTAATATGAAGAATAAAAAGTATTCAGAATGATAGATATTACATACGTTATTAAAATAAATAAGGCTCTCGCTGATCGATGAAAACAATTAAATATTTTTTTATTAATTAATTGTATATGAATTGACTTGCGCATCTGATTGGTAACGCATGTGCCTGATTATTACGACTAATAGCATTTGTTTAATTCTAAATAAATAATGAAATATGGAGCCTAGCCTAAACAATCCTCGTTACTCTTAATTTATTCCATTTTTAAAAAGATTGGGCTTAGTAAACATAGGACGAGTACGATTTTAAATACCCCGTCCATTCGAGAGATATTTTTTCGAATATTCCAACATGTTAATATAAACTTAATACACACACACAAATTCATTTCAAGTAATCTAACGATATTGAATAAAATATTAAATGTTTAAGATATTGTAATGAGAAATAAATTGTATATCTCGAATTTTCTGGGCCGCAGGCTGCAGGATCGCTCATCAAATACCGTAATGATTCAGACACCCGAACACCCGAATGGTAAGCATTCTTCAGAGTTTTTAAATAAGTAATGTAACAATTCATATTAACTTCTTGTTCATATTCTTTATTATTATTTGTATTATTATTTCCAGAAAGTGGACTTTATTTTGGTATCGACCATCCATCGAGCGCTGCACAGGCACCGCCAGGCTTCCAAACCTTCCTGGTACCGAATCATCATGGAGGTGGCTCTGTCTCCGTACATGCAGCAACACTCGTAAGGTGAGAATTTACAGACGGGTGTTTGAGAATTTGTAACTAAAAATTACATGATAGTAGACATACAATGTCGATTCTGGCACACAAAGGCATGCCTCCCACAGGATAGAGTTCTGGATTGTATAAGGAGAAAAGGATATATTTAAGGGGAGTTTCTCACCCATATGCCGTCACATAACTCTATCGATCTCCCAGAATGCTATGTATTTTTAACGCAGGTGTTTAAAACATGTATTTTTTTCACGTATAGAGTGTAGATTCTTTAGAACTCTATACTTAAACATGCTATACTATTATTATTATTTATTTTTTCCAGGAAATGGACTTTATTTCGGATGCGGTATCGGTCAACATGCGAGCGCTGCACCGGTACCATCAGGCTTCGCGACCGTTGCACAGTAGGCTTCGCGACCGCTGCACCGCGACCCCCAGGCTTCCAGACCTACCTGGTACCAAATCAGCAGGGATGGGGGCCCTGCCCCATACATGCAACAAGCACCGAACGGTAAGAATTTTTTCAATATTTTACGAAGTTCTTTTACACATTCTATATTATTAATAATATTGTTATTATTTTCAGGAAGTGGACTTTATTTCGGAGGCGGGTTTTTCTGGGAATGTCTCCAAAAGTATTCTTCATTCTGAACGACTTTTGCAAAATTGATAAACCATAAGAGATAGACAAAATTTTACTACACAAAAAATGGAGATCGCGTTAAAATACATAATTTATATCATATACATTCTTGTTGTTGAGTAAATCGTTTTTCGAGATATTGCTTGTTATTCCCTTTAAAATTTTCCAATACTTATACTTTTTCTCAAATTCATTATTCTTGTTTTATGTCCTCGATATGCAAAGAGAATGGAATGCACCACATAGCAACCAGCGTTAAAATATTTGACTATCGCTTAAAACCTACCATATTCACCTTGTATCGACATGAAAATTACCAATAACATTGACATCTCGATATCTCGATTAACATGAAGCATATAGGGAATAAGTGCTTGTAAAAATAGTTTGTACAAGAGTAGAGAAAGTCATGTGAGTGTATCACATCAGATTTTTTGATATTGGTTTAAATTTTCAAATACTTTTAACTTTTCTCAAGCGGTAACTCGCTATTCGTTTTTCCCGTGGTAATGCATAGAGAATAGAATTCTAAAGCCATCACATAGCATCAGACGTTTTTTAAACATCTGTAACGTGTCTATTCACAATCGAAAGGTTGCTGGTTGGAGGAAAATTATATCTACAGAAACAATACATTATTTTCGCTCTGTGATTAATTTGGTAATGTAACAATAATTAACAATGAATTTTTAGCGGTAAATGTAAAAAATAAAATATATTTTTTATTTCCTAGCGTCATACGCAGAAGCATTCCCCTTAAGGAACGCTGGCGTGAGCAATGATTTCCCCCCATAACAGGTTTAGACTTGCTTACGAAATGACCCTGTGCGAGGCTAGCATTTCCCTCTCCTTCTCGAATTTTTGGAGTAGCCAATCAAAATTGCTGTATTATATACCGTCACACCTCTCACCCCTTCAGATTTTATCAGACGAAGCGATATAAAAGCAATAGCTTCTCCGGCGATTTCACTGTATTGTGACAACACAGCGAGCTAAGATCTCTGCAAACTTTTCTCATTCAAAGTGAAATTTCAACGAACATCATGTCTGGTAAGTTGTAACAAAACACATCATTTACTTTAAAAGTGAAATTATTACTCTGTACATTTAACTTATATTCGCGTTCTTGTTTTTAATGCATGGCATTTATATGCGAATAGCTGAGTATTCTAAAAGTTACTAGCTAGACAAGTGAATTTTCTGAAATGTGAACAGTTTAGTTAAGTATTCATTTTAGGCAAGCTTATTCTACATTTAATAGCTAACTGCGCGAATTCTCAAAATGGGAACAATTTAGTTAAGTATTCACCTTGTTGAGTAATTATTATTCCAGATATTTAAATACAGGATTTCACAGAGTGAATTATATTCCTTTTTGGAGAAAATACAATTATTTGAATACCTTATTAACGTTTTTGCTTTAGAATATTACAAAAAGTCTGTTGCGCGAATCATTCGCTCTAACAAAGTAAATATCTACATTATATTAAAACATTTAAATTGAAAAATACAGTACTTAATGAACTTCATTAGTGAATCAGAACCTCAATTATATTTACACATATTATCATTTTCAGAAAAAAGTTAATAAGTTTGTAACTTTCAAATAAATGAAATTTTGTTATGCAACACATTCTCTAATAAAGAATATGTTTTTTTCTCTTCCTAATGCAGAAAGTTTGACATCTCAACTTAACACATTGGCTGAGGGTAGCATTTACCCAACCGTTCAAAGACTACAAGATCTTCAGCCAGAGGAGCCTTATAATATAAAATCCTTAAGAAAAATTGATACTCGATACGGTGCTAGAGTCGTTGCACTTTTAGAGAATAAGCAAGTGTTTCTCCCGACAAGATATTCAACCCTAACAAGCCAACAGTTGGAGGAAATGTCTGGGAAGTTTCAAATGGTATATCATGGAGTAGTACCAGCCGGCAAGTTTAAGACATGTAAATTGTCTTTTCTTCCTATTAAGGTTTGTAGAAATAATTCAGCTATCCTTTCAAAGCTTCATTTAGAGTTACATTCGTTGAGTTTATAAATTCGCACTTCAGTAGGATAACATTTGTCTAAAGTATACATCAATATGTAAAAAAATAACGTCCAGGATGTAGTCTGAGCGAGGATCTGCAGAAAGAAGTTTAATAGTCTATTCACTGATTCTTTACCTCAAAGCAGATACCTACAGCAAGTTTCAAATAATTTCCAGCACGATAGCAGTTGTCAAAAGCATGCATCACTGTTTTAAAAAAATATGTGTAAATAATGTCTAGATTGTACTCTGTGTGATTTCGTGCAGAAAGAACTTTAATACCCCTTGCAGTGATTCTCCACATCGAAGTATATACCTACAAGAAGTTGCAAATAATGTGAATGTGTGTTACAGGAATGCCCAGCTGAATGTAAATGAAGAGGAAGAACGAGATAGCTTAAAACATCATAAACAGAAATGTGATAGTAACATTCTCAACACCTCCCAGTAACCTCAATCAATGAAGAATTGCACCAGCGCGGAACATACATGGAAAAAACATCCGCGTGTGTAGAATATAACAATAATATATATATATATATATATATAAATTATGTACTCATTATTACTGCTATACCAGCCTATACCATTGATTTCATAAATAATTTCATAATTGTTTAAGGAGAATGCCTATTTTAAAAACATTGATGCTACATGAAATCTAAACAAAAAAGATTATTGAACTATTACTGAAAGAGACTTGAATAAATGGGAATCTAGAAGCTAGAACCATCTTAATATTGGGCTGTATGATATGAGGTGTATAAAAAGATTAATAAAAAAATGAGGTCTATGTAATATAAACAACATTTATTCTTTATAAACATTTTCCTATTACATTCCTATACAAAAAAACATACATATTTCCTAAAGACAAAGGTGATAGTCTAGACATTCTAAAACACTCAGTTATATAATCATATACATCACACAGAAAGAGACCTGCATTATCCATAAAAAACTAAACATCTCAAGAATGTCTGGATGATGTATTTTATAAGTACAAGGTTTTGATATTTCAAAGTTCCTGTTAACCATGACTGTAATTGATTAACACAATTTCTGGATCCTGTCATGCTATAACTTTAGAAGCTTTCAGCTTACTTATAATCTCCTCAATCTCTTGTGTGTGACTATTATTACCAGCGTTCCTCGATGCAATTAGTAACCTCAATATATTTACTAGTCTATTTGGATTTTCAAGCGTAGATATCACTGAATCATCATCATATTAAGATTTCATATTCTCGCGACTCCCGCTGTATCCAGATTTTCCACCATCAGTAGTCTCCAGTGAAGGACAGAGGCTTGATCCGGTATAACATCCCCCTCTATACATCTTCGGATCTTCGAGTGTAGGAGAGAGAGTCGATCCAGTATAACATGTTGCTCTATGAAGCTTAAATCTTGACAAAGAACGATTCTTAAAAATCCGCGCGCATATACAGCATCTAATGACGTGTTTTCCTCCATGTGTAATGTATGAAAAATTGAGTTTCTCATTTGCTAGTTGCACAGATTTTCTCCGGCAGTAGCTCATGCTAAAACTAAAAGAAATTAAATGAATACGGGAATGCTAACGCTCGAAGGAATTAAAAGCGAATGAATGAATTCATAACACGCAGCTATGTATATATCCAGGGTGAGGACGCCGGAGGGAATCGCGATCTACGCATAGCAGCGGGAAAGGATGCTCTCTGGAAACATTCGTGGAAAAGGAGGCTCTCAATAGAACATGGCGAATGCGAGCATGGGAAAAGTATGCTCTCTGGAAACATTCTGGAAAAAGGATGCTCTCAACAGAACATAACGAGTGCAAGCATGGAAAAAAGAATGTTTTTTCCATGCATGTTCCGCGCTGGTGCAATTCTTCATTGATTGAGGTTACTGGGAGGTGTTGAGAATGTTCCTATCACATTTCTGTTTATAATGTTTTAAGCTATCTCGTTCTTCCTCTTCATTTACATTCAGCTGGGCATTCCTGTAACACACATTCACATTATTTGCAACTTCTTGTAGGTATATACTTCGATGTGGAGAATCACTGCAAGGGGTATTAAAGTTCTTTCTGCACGAAATCACACAGAGTACAATCTAGACATTATTTACACATATTTTTTTAATACAGTGATGCATGCTTTTGACAACTGCTATCCTGCTGGAAATTATTTGAAACTTGCTGTAGGTATCTGCTTTGAGGTAAAGAATCAGTGAATAGACTATTAAACTTCTTTCTGCAGATCCTCGCTCAGACTACATCCTGGACGTTATTTTTTTACATATTGATGTATACTTTAGACAAATGTTATCCTACTGAAGTGCGAATTTATAAACTCAACGAATGTAACTCTAAATGAAGCTTTGAAAGGATAGCTGAATTATTTCTACAAACCTTAATAGGAAGAAAAGACAATTTACATGTCTTAAACTTGCCGGCTGGTACTACTCCATGATATACCATTTGAAACTTCTCAGGCATTTCCTCCAACTGTTGGCTTGTTAGGGCTGAATATCTTGTCGGGAGAAACACTTGCTTATTCTCTAAAAGTGCAACGACTCTAGCACCGTATCGAGTATCAATTTTTCTTAAGGATTTTATATTATAAGGCTCCTCTGGCTGAAGATCTTGTAGTCTTTGAACGGTTGGGTAAATGCTACCCTCAGCCAATGTGTTAAGTTGAGATGTCAAACTTTCTGCATTAGGAAGAGAAAAAAACATATTCTTTATTAGAGAATGTGTTGCATAACAAAATTTCATTTATTTGAAAGTTACAAACTTATTAACTTTTTTTCTGAAAATGATAATATGTGTAAATATAATTGAGGTTCTGATTCACTAATGAAGTTCATTAAGTACTGTATTTTTCAATTTAAATGTTTTAATATAATGTAGATATTTACTTTGTTAGAGCGAATGATTCGCGCAACAGACTTTTTGTAATATTCTAAAGCAAAAACGTTAATAAGGTATTCAAATAATTGTATTTTCTCCAAAAAGGAATATAATTCACTCTGTGAAATCCTGTATTTAAATATCTGGAATAATAATTACTCAACAAGGTGAATACTTAACTAAATTGTTCCCATTTTGAGAATTCGCGCAGTTAACTATTAAATGTAGAATAAGCTTGCCTAAAATGAATACTTAACTAAACTGTTCA
The DNA here is from genome assembly GCA_030765065.1 of Deroplatys truncata. Lineage (NCBI taxonomy): Eukaryota > Metazoa > Arthropoda > Insecta > Mantodea > Mantidae > Deroplatys > Deroplatys truncata. Next base: position 409,378,719 of record CM060990.1, read on the forward strand.
CATTTCAGAAAATTCACTTGTCTAGCTAGTAACTTTTAGAATACTCAGCTATTCGCATATAAATGCCATGCATTAAAAACAAGAACGCGAATATAAGTTAAATGTACAGAGTAATAATTTCACTTTTAAAGTAAATGATGTGTTTTGTTACAACTTACCAGACATGATGTTCGTTGAAATTTCACTTTGAATGAGAAAAGTTTGCAGAGATCTTAGCTCGCTGTGTTGTCACAATACAGTGAAATCGCCGGAGAAGCTATTGCTTTTATATCGCTTCGCCTGATAAAATCTGAAGGGGTGAGAGGTGTGACGGTATATAATACAGCAATTTTGATTGGCTACTCCAAAAATTCGAGAAGGGGAGGGAAATGCTAGCCTCGCACAGGGACATTTCGTAAGCAAGTCTAAACCTGTTATGGGGGAAACCATCGCTCACGCCAGCGTTCCTTAAGGGGAATGCTTCTGCGTATGACGCTAGGAAATAAAAAATATATTTTATTTTTTACATTTACCGCTAAAAATTCATTGTTAATTATTGTTACATTACCAAATTAATCACAGAGCGAAAATAATGTATTGTTTCTGTAGATATAATTTTCCTCGAACCAGCAACCTTTCGATTGTGAATAGACACGTTACAGATGTTTAAAAAACGTCTGATGCTATGTGATGGCTTTAGAATTCTATTCTCTATGCATTACCACGGGAAAAACGAATAGCGAGTTACCGCTTGAGAAAAGTTAAAAGTATTTGAAAATTTAAACCAATATCAAAAAATCTGATGTGATACACTCACATGACTTTCTCTACTCTTGTACAAACTATTTTTACAAGCACTTATTCCCTATATGCTTCATGTTAATCGAGATATCGAGATGTCAATGTTATTGGTAATTTTCATGTCGATACAATGTGAATATGGTAGGTTTTAAGCGATAGTCAAATATTTTAACGCTGGTTGCTATGTGGTGCATTCCATTCTCTTTGCATATCGAGGACATAAAACAAGAATAATGAATTTGAGAAAAAGAATAAGTATTGGAAAATTTTAAAGGGAATAACAAGCAATTTCTCGAAAACGATTTACTCAACAACAAGAATGTATATGATATAAATTATGTATTTTAACGCGATCTCCATTTTTTGTGTAGTAAAATTTTGTCTATCTCTTATGGTTTATCAATTTTGCAAAAGTCGTTCAGAATGAAGAATACTTTTGGAGACATTCCCAGAAAAACCCGCCTCCGAAATAAAGTCCACTTCCTGAAAATAATAACAATATTAATAATAATATAGAATGTGTAAAGGAACTTCGTAAAATATTGAAAAAATTCTTACCGTTCGGTGCTTGCTGCATGTATGGGGCAGGGCCCCCATCCCTGCTCATTTGGTACCAGGTAGGTCTGGAAGCCTGGGGGTCGCGGTGCAGCGGTCGCGAAGCCTACTGTGCAACGGTCGCGAAGCCTGATGGTACCGGTGCAGCGCTCGCATGTTGACCGATACCGCCTCCGAAATAAAGTCCATTTCCTGGAAAAAATAAATAATAATAATAGTATAGCATGTTTAAGTATAGAGTTCTAAAGAATCTATACTCTATACGTGAAAAAAAATACATGTTTTAAAACCTGCGTTAAAAATACATAGCATTCTGGGAGATCGATAGAGTTATGTGACTGCATATGAGTGAGAAACTCCCCTTAAATATATCCTTTTCTCCTTATACAATCCAGAACTCTATCCTGTGGGAGGCATGCCTTTGTGTGCCAGAATCGACATTGTATGTCTACTATCATGTAATTTTTAGTTACAAATTCTCAAACACCCGTCTGTAAATTCTCACCTTACGAGTGTTGCTGCATGTACGGAGACAGAGCCACCTCCATGATGATTCGGTACCAGGAAGGTTTGGAAGCCTGGCGGTGCCTGTGCAGCGCTCGATGGATGGTCGATACCAAAATAAAGTCCACTTTCTGGAAATAATAATACAAATAATAATAAAGAATATGAACAAGAAGTTAATATGAATTGTTACATTACTTATTTAAAAACTCTGAAGAATGCTTACCATTCGGGTGTTCGGGTGTCTGAATCATTACGGTATTTGATGAGCGATCCTGCAGCCTGCGGCCCAGAAAATTCGAGATATACAATTCATTTCTCATTACAATATCTTAAACATTTAATATTTTATTCAATATCGTTAGATTACTTGAAATGAATTTGTGTGTGTGTATTAAGTTTATATTAACATGTTGGAATATTCGAAAAAATATCTCTCGAATGGACGGGGTATTTAAAATCGTACTCGTCCTATGTTTACTAAGCCCAATCTTTTTAAAAATGGAATAAATTAAGAGTAACGAGGATTGTTTAGGCTAGGCTCCATATTTCATTATTTATTTAGAATTAAACAAATGCTATTAGTCGTAATAATCAGGCACATGCGTTACCAATCAGATGCGCAAGTCAATTCATATACAATTAATTAATAAAAAAATATTTAATTGTTTTCATCGATCAGCGAGAGCCTTATTTATTTTAATAACGTATGTAATATCTATCATTCTGAATACTTTTTATTCTTCATATTACTCTCGCCAAATCATATTTGTTTAACATTCCGAAAAAAATCAGTTTAATTTTTTTGATATCATGTTTGCATTTCTTGTACGCGAGTATTTAAATAATGACAAAGATACAATCGAATGTTTAAGTACAGAATCTATACAGTATACGTTTAATTGAAAACTTAATCATTAATATTCTTCATGTAGAATTATATTAATTATCGGGAAAACATTTTTTGTGGTAAGCTTAAAACATGTCTAGACTTGGTTTTCCCCTGTCTATGATGGAATTTCTGCACAGGGGAAGCTATTAAGAAAATCTTTTGTGTCGCTAATAGTTATTTACCCCGAGGGTCTGTGGTTTTTCAGAGCACTTAGCCTGCTTAATGAACTGGAAACACCCTTCATTGTTCACTAAGAGCTCTATACAAGACCTTGGTTTTAACTTCGTCTGAAGAAAATTAATGATGCGGAAGGGACTGTCGCCTGCTAATGTGTCTACACACGCATTCTTCAGGGGTGTACACCATATTTCTTTCAAGCAGTGTACGCAAGTGAATAATTCGTTGAATTTCTCAAAGTTCGCTACGTCTTTAGAAAGAACATTTAAAACGAATATGAAATTTATATTTGAAGTCTTCGTGCGTGTTACTTAGAGGTACGCCTGTTTTGAATTGTAATTATTACTTCTCTCGTGTGAGAAGAGACATAGAGGGCTTTTATTTTTAACGGCAGTTGAAGCGTACTCGATGTGCTGGATACCCCTAGCCATTAAGAGCAGGTACTGAGGGAAAACCCAAGCGTCCTGGTTTAACCGCTTCTATTTAGACGAGGTACAGCTGTCGCATTGCGTCTTGTTTTTTCGTAAAGGGTTCTCGTGTTAACGTCTCATACAAGCTATTTGCAATTTCGCTTTAAGTTGCTTTTTAATTCATCTAAGCAATGTAATATTTTTTATAAACCCTCCAGTCAAAAGAAGAATTAAACACACGTTATTAGCCGTAATAGTTATATACGCGTAATAATCGCGCATATACGATAACGAACAGTTGCGCGCGAGTCAATTACATTAATCAATCAAAAAAAACTTAATTGTTTTTAATCGATAGACTGCGTCGTTTCATTAGAAGTGAGATATTCATGGTAGATGAATAATTGGGTGAGATATCTCTAGGAGCGCGAGTCGTTTACATTAATTAATAAAAATATTTAATTGTATTCATCGATCAGCGAGAGTCTTATTTATTTTTTATTTATTTCATAATCAATTCCTCCGGAGCCAATATGAACGCCGCTTGCATGTTAATTCCCGTTTATTTTTTTTCCGGAATCATATTTCGCAGAATTATATAGAGTTAAGATGGCCGTCTTGCGCCCATAATGAGTTTAAATATGGTGAATTCACAACTTTCTGGTATGACCACCAGGGGCGCTGTGTGGGAACACTCGCTGGAGTTTCACTCATATTACCACTTGGCGCGCTAGTGTAGGTAGCGAACTGAAGCGTGAGTGGAGGGGGTGCGCTAGTGGACTTGTCCCTTGAAAGCACCATGAGCCAGTCACTCCAGTGAAACGTCTCGCAGTGGAAGGTTGCGGTCGGTGTTCCTCCGCAATTATCACGCGATAACGAGTGTTACGTCAAGTCTGTCCTTTCATCTAAGTGTTGTAATATTCTTATAAATCCAAAATATATTTTCCCTCAAAAGTAGAATTAAATAAATGTTATTACTCGTAATAATTATACACATGCTACCACACATATACGATAACGAACAGTTGCGCGCGAGTCAATTAATCATTCAAAAATACTTAATTGTTTTCATCGACAGACTAGCCGTGTTTCATTAGACGTGTAATTTATTGACAATAGTAGGTTATAAATGGCGGTTTAGGGACAGGTGTGCGCGATTCAATCAAAAATACTTAATTGCTCGAAGAATAGCGTTTAATTGCATTAGTAGTAATATGATGTGCATTCTTATTTTTTTTCAATAACACACATTACCTAATTGATTGACACAATTATGTACTCAAACGATTTGCCGATGTGCGGCAGGCATCGAGAATCGCATTCCCACACCGCCAACGTCACGCACCGAGAACCCTCACATATAACCCCTCACCCCGAGCGGCACATCCCCTACCCCAAGCCAATCACACGGCAGGGATTTAGACCAAGGGAAGGTACGCGACCGACGTATAGGATTAATACACACTCTCCCACCTATCCACAGGGAACCACCCAGAACACAAAGGGGAGGGAGGACACGCGTATGGGAGAGGGAGGGGGGGCGAATCACCGGCACGTGACCACAGGGGGAGGGGGGAGGACCTGCCGGCACAGACACTGTCGGCATTAGATCAGCGCACAAAGGGAAGGGGGCGGAGCTAGCGGCACGCGACCGGGCGGCAAATAGTAGCGCACAAAGGGAGGGGGCGGGGCTAGCGGCATAGATCAAAGAACCTTATCAGATGGCGGCAAATCCTTTGTGCGCTGGAGTCGCTATTATATTTCTACTGACATACAAGCAAAGTGGCGAATTCGTATCTGCGCGGTGTCTGACAGGTAAGAGCTAAGGCTTAACCGCGAAGCGTCAAATTGGCTGAGTGGAATTATACTGGTAGGAGTTAGTCGCCAGTAACTTGGGTTCGAGCCTTTGCATTCTACATTTTTTCATGTAATTAACACTTGGAAATCTATTACTTAATAATGTAATTTTGGACTCTCCGTGTTTTTAATGAAATTATAATCTAAATGTTTGTTGACTGTATAAATTTTGTAATGTAGTGGGTATAATAACCTAAAAAAACCTGTGATTTTATACCTTGTGCTCCATTTGATCGGTATTACACCGCAAACTGTTTAAAATGTCGACTGCCTTTACTCCTCATGCGTATGCAGTTATGACAGCATACAGTCACATTTGTGCTAGTCCTACGATATGTATTCGATAGACGGATATCTTGATATACTCATCTATAGAGAGGCGAGAGCGAATGAGCAACAAGCTCAGCTGGAAATATATCTAAATAGACGGCAACCAAAATCAAAAACTCTCCAGAATGTTGAAATGCGTCGGCGTACAGTGGGCTCCAAATGTTTTCCGTTGGGCCAAACGATGTAGAGGAAGAGGGGGAAGAAATTTCTTCTCGACTAGTCATGCTTGGCTATAGCCAGCGTGCTGGTATCGTCTCAAAGGTCACATTTACTTCTGTGTATGCATTCAGGGACCTGACTCTAAGAAGAAAGAAGACGAAACCAAATACTTTTCTCTTTACTAGAACTATTCAAGCGAAATAAATTAACATTTTCTTTGCATAATATGTTGTTTAAAAATCAAATATTGCACTCTTTATGTTGGTGCTCTATAAGTTTAAGTTTCAGTAATTTTCTTGAGAAACAAGGTTCGCATAATGTATATCTTGTTTTTAACGTTTGTGGCTAGTAATAAACAATAATATTAATAATAATAGTTTCATAATTATCACCAATAGAACGTTTTACGCGTACTCAGAGGGTATTTATTACCTTGAATAAGGTAAAAGGTTTTGCTTTTAATTGTCATAGATATCGATCACAACGTTTAGCGCTGAGTGTGTAGTTCCATACAGTTGGCACATTCAGTTATGATAATATTCAAGTAATGTTTTAAAAATATAGCAGCAAAAGTAATATTAATGTCAAACTGTTGAAGCAGTTTGGAAACAATTAAGTATAACATTAAATTTTCTTCAAAATGACATATATCTTGCGTTTGTTACTGAAAAACGAATAAAGATTGTTTTATTTGAAACATAATTCCCCTTATATGCACATTCACAAGTGAAAAGAAGAAAAACCGTGCCAGTCGTATAGTGGACGTAGAGTAAAAACACCTACTAAAGTATTGTATGCAAAATGTTAATAGATAAGAGCAAACAACCTTTAGCGCAAAAATATGCAGTTTCTATATAGCTGTTTTATTCGTTTAGGATAACATATAAGCTAAATTTTCAAAATAGTGACCCGAAGTGTGCGAGTATAACAAATTGTATTTATTGTAACATTATTGTAGCTCCGCGTTTGGAAGCCAATTTACGAGAGCACATATATGTTTTCTTCACACGATGCCATCTTGTGTGACGTCACTCCTTGTTGGTTCGTTTAACTCCATCTGGCGTAGCAATTTGTATCAATTAGTTTCTGAAATAATTTAAGGTTATGTATATTGTCCTCCGGCTAGCTATTTAGGTAGACATTTAGCTCTTGCAGGGTGTGAAGCGGAAAGGAATCTTTTGTCTAGAAATGATATTGACGAAGAAATTGGTTTTATAATCTTTATTGCAGAACACGTTCACGAACACTTTCACAGATTTATCTTGATACTCGCCATACTGAAACTGTTTGTAATAACTTCTCACTTTTAACTCACGTACTTCAGCTTTATATATTCAACTGTATAATACTTTATAAGATTTCTTGTACTTCTGCTGCGCGTAACTTGACGAAATGAACTGCGATACCGACGTGGAGAGTACGGAGAATTTTGTAGAACTGGTGACGATGTGTAATGTGTTGAGAATCTTGTTGCACTGGGGAGGACGCTCCCTTGAATCTACACTATTTATAGGCTTGCCTCAAGATACGCCTAAAGATTATAAATGAACTGCCATTGGTTAATAAAACGCGCCAACATTAGCGTCTATTTTACTATCCAATGAAAACCACTAATACATATTACTTTTAGGGAAAATTCTAGAAGCTTTTACCGAAAAGGCGCGAAATATTACGTAACTTCCTGGTTCCCGGTAACGATAAACAACTCATCCCCTCGCTGCATTATTGCGTTATTGTTAACAGTTTCAGTAGAGCCGTATATTATTATTTACCAATAATAATTATAATTATTAAACCTCTGAAATCAATGTTACATAAAAATACATATTCATATTACTATCATTATTTACATTAAAGTAATTTCTGATACAAGTTACCGTCTCATATGCCCCACTAGAAACATAATTATAAATATTTATAACCTGTTTGGAAATTTTATAATTTTGTTTTTAGTCTCCTAAATCTTGTAACACACGCTATCACTTTCACTTAACACTTCACACGCATTTAACACACGACATATGTTTTATCTCGCCACTACTTACTGGCTTTGGTTTAATTAATTTGGATATTAATCTTACATTACAATTTTTTTTATAGCAAATACTTTACCCTAAATTATTTAACTAGTGTTACAAAAAATGGTTTACTTTCTTATATTGTTACCAAAAATTTATCAATTCAAGAATTTTTTTTTTTTTTTGTAATTACTATACATATTCACCAAAATATTCACCCTTTACATATATTTACATCTCTTAAATCTAGGCACTGTGTCACATTTTCTGTTTGCTACATAAGTATTTGTTTCAATTATTTTTAATTATATTTACCAATTTTTTTGTTATTTTGTACTTTGCAAATATATTTACATCTCTTAAATTTTGACAATGTTTCACATTTTCTGTTTGCTACATAAGTATTTGTTTTGAATTATTTTTACCATTTTTGTTATTTTGAATTTTATTTTAACAATACTCTTTGAATTGTATTTAATTTAATATCATATTAAGTTTCAATCTTTGCATTCTTAATTTTTAATTAAATCTTGGAATTATATTTACGTACTTTTAATTTCATATCATATTAAGTTTTAATCTTTGCATTCTTAATTTTCAAATGTTGTTACAGTTACTAAAAATATTATTTATTTATTTATTTATTTATTTTTTTTTTTTTAAACATTTCTCTCTCTCTTTTTTTTTTTATTTCCCTTTTCAAATGACATAAATAATTAACCCTCTTACGTTCCAATACATTTCTCTGCAAGTCATCTTTAACTATCCAGCATTTACTTTACATCTCATTGTTATTTACCCTCCTGGATCAAATAGTGTGTGGCTATACATTACTCGTAGCCGTAACCTAACCTTCAAATTTTTGTTCATGAATAACCTCTTGTATTCATTTGAAATTTCATCACATGATAACATTTGAAAACAATCTACAGTTTCTTGAATAATACATCTTTTAACAACTTTCATTTTCAACTCTTCTGCTATCTCTTTACTTTGAAAGTACTCTGACAAATCTGTACTAAACTGTACTGGACTGGAGTTTTCAATTTGAACATCTTGGTACAATTTATTTCTTTGCATTTCTGATTCTTTCTGTATTTCTGATATTTCCCCACTGAAATTAGCTTGCGCCTCATTTACATCTACATTCATAACCTCATTTATCTCTCTTACCTCACTTGAAATACTACTCATTCTACTACCTGACTCTGTACATTCTACATTAACCTCACTTTCTTTGTTACCTATTTCCCTGCTCATGTCTAGCATTTTCTTTGCAATTTCTCCTGTCTCACTTGCTATTACTTCCTCATTTTCATCTCTCATTTCTGGCATACTACTATCTAGCTTCATAACTTTCTTTTCAATTTCTTTACTGCTTTGATCTACTTTTTGCTCTAATACATCATTACTCCTACCAATATTTTCCCTAAATTCCCTATGATCTTTGTTTATAGCTTCTCTGAATTCCATATGACTCTTTTGCATATCTTCCCTTTCTTGATCTAATTTCTTACTAAGATCTTCCCTTAATTCCCTATGACTCTTTTGCATATCTTCCTTTATATTTCACAACAATTCCATCATTTCCTTTTTTATCATATCCATAATCATTCTAGTATCAGAATTAATATTTCCTGCTATTCTATTCTTACTTTCTGCACTAACATTTCCTCCCTCCAATATTACATTGTTTGAGCTTTTTTTTGTAACCTGTATTGAATTACAGCTAACTGTTACACTATCCCCTTCCATCATTGTTTCTTCTGTATTGCTAGCAGCCATTGTTTTTGTTTTCTAAAAAAAAATTACGATACCTTTATGATGCTGTATGTTGCTGTTACTTTGATGTCCAGCGTTCTGCCCCATTCTCCTATGTTTGTATGTCACTTCTGCGTTGTGTTGTGATGAATCTACGTCGTATCGTTGCCTTGTAATTGAATTCCTTGTTGCATCGTAATCTCGGAATTACGATCGAAGTCTGTCGTCCCTGTTGTTTCTTGAATCTGGGTCTTGTAGATGATTTCACCGCTGCATTCCTGGTTATGTTGATCCTTTCCTAGTTAATTCTGCTACTTTCCTGGTTACTCGAGTTCCTTTCCTGGTCGCTTTGCCCCGCGTTGATGGCGCCAATTTGCGAGTATAACAAATTGTATTTATTGTAACATTATTGTAGCTCCGCGTTTGGAAGCCAATTTACGAGAGCACATATATGTTTTCTTCACACGATGCCATCTTGTGTGACGTCACTCCTTGTTGGTTCGTTTAACTCCATCTGGCGTAGCAATTTGTATCAATTAGTTTCTGAAATAATTTAAGGTTATGTATATTGTCCTCCGGCTAGCTATTTAGGTAGACATTTAGCTCTTGCAGGGTGTGAAGCGGAAAGGAATCTTTTGTCTAGAAATGATATTGACGAAGAAATTGGTTTTATAATCTTTATTGCAGAACACGTTCACGAACACTTTCACAGATTTATCTTGATACTCGCCATACTGAAACTGTTTGTAATAACTTCTCACTTTTAACTCACGTACTTCAGCTTTATATATTCAACTGTATAATACTTTATAAGATTTCTTGTACTTCTGCTGCGCGTAACTTGACGAAATGAACTGCGATACCGACGTGGAGAGTACGGAGAATTTTGTAGAACTGGTGACGATGTGTAATGTGTTGAGAATCTTGTTGCACTGGGGAGGACGCTCCCTTGAATCTACACTATTTATAGGCTTGCCTCAAGATACGCCTAAAGATTATAAATGAACTGCCATTGGTTAATAAAACGCGCCAACATTAGCGTCTATTTTACTATCCAATGAAAACCACTAATACATATTACTTTTAGGGAAAATTCTAGAAGCTTTTACCGAAAAGGCGCGAAATATTACGTAACTTCCTGGTTCCCGGTAACGATAAACAACTCATCCCCTCGCTGCATTATTGCGTTATTGTTAACAGTTTCAGTAGAGCCGTATATTATTATTTACCAATAATAATTATAATTATTAAACCTCTGAAATCAATGTTACATAAAAATACATATTCATATTACTATCATTATTTACATTAAAGTAATTTGTGATACAAATTACCGTCTCAAGTGTTAATGCGGATAGTTTGATGTGCTTTTGTTGCAATTGGTTTATTTGAAAGCACTCTATTCTGAAAACTAAATTGCTTTCAAGTTGCAAATCTGAAGATGCCACCCCCAATAAAAGGCTTTGTATTGCGATTCACGTTCTGAATTCTAAAAATGCTTCTCTTCTCTGGTCCAGAATGGAATGCAATGTGCAACAGAGGGGACTCGACCCCGATCCAGTGAAAGAGGATATTGTGCTTGTGACCCTAGAGGGACGAGGTGAGAGATATGGAGCGGCCGGAACCAGGATTGACGACACAGCAATGACAAAGTTCCTAACATTTCCTGATTGAGACGCCCTGACAGTTGGGTAGGCAAACCGAGGACCCCACCCCAAACAGAGAGTCCAACGCCCCCAAGAAGCGGCACTTTTACCCTGGCAACCAGCCGAAGACCGAGAGACGGATAAGGTTCCACAGACAGAATGCTTTTTCTGTGCCACGCCGCAACGGAATACCATCGCCGACACTTTCAATCCTGAAACAGACCTAACGGGGTTAAGGATGAATGAAATGAGGAATGGAACGATATTCTGGGGCTGAGAGAAATCATATTAGCATTCGCCTGACGACCCGGGAAAACTCTCGAAAAAAACCGTGTGTCAGATTGGGCGGTAGTCGGGAAGCGAAGTAGGGATCTCTCGAATGCGAGTCGCATGCGTTACCGCGGCGCCACCTGGACGTAAACTGGAAGATCCGTAGTTCAAATCTCGGCTATGACATTGAATTTTTCAATCTGATTCTATATTTCCAACCTTGTCCTACACACGACTTGAGTGAAAGAGTCTTCTTGTTAATTGAAATGAACTGCCATTACAAACTTAGTTGTAAGTATAAGAAGAATGCAGTAGCTCAAACGATAGTCAGATTTTTACGTGGTGTCTTTGAAACCCCACGCTCTTTGCATTACCACGAGAATTATGATTAGGAAGAATTATATTTAAATATAGATTAAATTATTTTAAATTGAACAAACTAACGTGTTGCATTCACATAACTTTCTCTTCTCACCAATCTACAAATTCTTTTTTCTAAATCTCATTTTCTGTCTACTTCTTATAATCCAGATAAACTTGCAAATCACATTTAGCGCATCTGTGTGATGTGGGGGTCTCCCTCACATTCAAGAGGTCCCGAGTTAGAATCTCGGTTAAAGTGGAATACCTGGGTAAAGCTTTTTCCAGGGTTTCCTCTTATCCTGAGAAGATGAATGTTAGATTCTAATTTCTAATGACCTCGGGCCCATTTGAGCATCATTTTAACCATTTCGTTCATTCACCGTCCGTAATGGCCTACCCGGTTAAGGGACTTTAATTAAATACCAAAAGAAAAAGTTCACATTTACACGTTTCGTTGTTGTATACATAGATAAAGTGATAGTCACATTTTAAAAAAGCATGTCACTACGTGATGTTTTGAAATTTCACGCTGTTTGTATGATCGCGACAAAAACAAAACGAATAGCGACTTCTCAGTTACAAAAAATATTCAAACCAATAACAAAAAATATCTGGGAGTTAGTCAATCTCATAATATATATAACAAACTGCGTGCTTTAACGGGGTCTGCTTTTCTTTTGTATCAAAACTTTGTCCAATCTTTTAGAGTTTACCAATTATACATAAGTTATTCAGAATGAAGAAGACTTTAGAGGCTCTTCTCAGTAAGTTCAAAATATATATTTCGTTTGTCATGAAAATATTTCAAACAGTGAGTATTTTAATCAAAATCATTATAGCCATTTTTAAGAAAATAAATCTCGAAAATTTTTCCATGTAAAGGTTTGTTCAGGATGGGGAAATTTTCTTGAAAATCCTTGTCACAACTTTGAAAGATGCTGAACTTAAATATCAAGTTTGGTAGTTAACTGACTTTTCGCTTTGGATTTATGTTGTTCACAGAGACGCAGGCATATGGAGGTTTTGAAATAAAATATGATGTGTTGCATTTGGATGATTTTCTCTACTCACTCTTCTTACAAAGCTTATTTTGCACCTATGTAATGTTAGTACCCATAAACCTTCATCACTTATTTTCACAATTCGTTGTAGGTATAACCAGAACATATTAAGCTAAAGCGATAGACAAATCCCTCAAAGCTGATCGCTACGTCATAGCTTTGGATTGGTGGGCTACGGAGGGGACTCGGCACTGGTCCACATAGTGGACGTATCCGGCTGGCAGGATGAGTCGACACAAGACACCGCGCTTCTGAAACCAGGAAAGACGGCACAGGAATGGCAGGGTCCCTACGTTTTCGGGATAGACTCCCCGTCAGACGGACAGGCAGACCGGGGACTCCACCCAGCACAGAGGGTGTCCAACGCTCCTCAAGGAAGTTAGGATACTCCCGACAGGCAGCCGAAAGCTGAGGGACGAAGAAAGTAAAAAAAACACCCTTTTTTCCCCGCCACACTGCACCATCGCCGACACTTCCAACCCTGAAACAGACCAACTGAGGAAAGATGAAGGGAAATTAGAATGGAGATGAAATGGATGTCGAAATTTCGGGGATGTGAGAATCCTTCCCAGCACTCACCTGGCGACCCGGGAAAACCCCGAAAAAACCTATGAGTCAGGAAGGTCGGCCAGAGGAATCCAACCCACGACCTCCCGAATGGGAGCCACAGACGTGATAGCTTTGAAATTCTATTCTCTTTGTATGAACACGAGAAAGAAAGAAAGAAAGAAAGAAAGAAAGAAAGAAAGAAAGAAAGAAAGAAAGAAAGAAAAACAATAGCTATTTGCAGTTGAGGGAAGTATAAAGTATTTGAAAATTTAAACTAATAACAAAGAAACTTTCAGAATAGTTAAAATATAAAAGCTATTTGACATAAAATAAAAATGTTATTTGATATAAATTTTCTGCTTTAACAAGATGTACAGTTGTGCGATAAGATTCTGTCTCCCCCTCTCTCTCTCTCTCTCTCTCTCTCTCTCTCTCTCTCTCACGATTTACTAATTATCAAAAGCCATTGACAATAAAGACTAATTTACAGACTATTCCTAGAAAATAAATGATATACATTCTATTTATCATGAAAATAGCTTAAATATATGTATTTCAATCAAAATCCTCTTCTGAGTCATTTTTGAAAGAATAAAAAATTTCCAAAAATGTCTAATATAAAGGGTAGTTTGGAGTGGAGGATTTTCTTTAAAATCTCAGTGTCGCATTCTTGTAAAATGTTGAACTTAAACGCCAAGTTCGGGTTTTAACCAACTTTTTGCTTTTTAGTTATGCTATTCGTGGATACACACACACACACACACACACACACACACACTTGGACCATTGTCTAAAAATAAATTCATTGGATTCAGGGGTCACAAACGTGATTTCTGGTGGAATTGCGACATTGAATTTTCAGATGGAACACAATACTTTCTCTACTTACTGTAGCTACGTAGTAGAGAATGTAAAAATGCTCACTTTGGATTCAGGGGTTTCAAAACGTGAATTCCGTTGAATCTCGTTATTCAACTTTTGGGTGGAATGCAATACTTTCTCTACTTATTGTAACTATGTAGTAGAGAAAGTAAAAATGTTTTCTTTGGATCCAGGGAGTCTCAAAACGTGTATATCCGGTGAATCTCGTTATTCAGTTTTTGGGTGGAATACAATACTTTCTCTAGCTCCTGTAGCTACGTAGTAGAGAAAGTAAAAATGCTTTCTTTGGATTCAGTGGGTCTCAAAAAGTGTATTTCCAGTGAATCTCGTTTCTTAGTTTTTGGGTGGAATACAACACTTTCCCTACTTATTATAGGTAAATAGTAGAGACAGTAAAAATATGAGTTGTGGAATAGATAAGCGGTTGTTTGACATTACATCTTGCATGCAACCCAATTGGGAAAATAAACTTTAAATAATTTCTGGTCTAAATTGTTGTCACGATGCACTGAAAAATCATACTTCCTAAGGACATTATGAAAATAAATAACATATGTTAGTTAATAATGGGTAGAGAAAGTAGTAAATATATATAAAAAAACCAAACCATTTTGTTTTAACAGTTGCTTGTTATACAATAATATGATGCCACTAATTCCTAAAAATTAGTTTGTGTACTTTTTATGTCGCTGTGTTGTAATGCTATTGCTGTTTTCTTTTCACAGTTATTACATTCTTACAGCCAAGTCTAAGGGAAATGTGTTGGAATGATATTTTGTTTAGCCTGTTACATTTCTTAACCTTCCTTGTAGAGCGGGTGTGAGCTAAGATACCTGGAATAAACCTCTCGATAAGCACCCCGCTTGTCCCGCTCCCAGTGTAACGGAAAACATTTGTAGCCGTCTGTACAACATCGCCATTTGCAAGGAGTCTCCCGTGAGAGACGCGTCAGTGACATCCGGTGTTAATATGGAAGCGCTTTTGGATGTCACAAGAAATAATCCACATAATAGTATATTAGCCAATATTCTGTGGTACGAGTATTGCGAGCCAATAAGTTTCATCCATAACATTTTCACCTAAACAAAAGCACTCCACAGGAGAGATTTTGAAGCTAGGGTGCACTTCTGTAAATGGATGTTTGGCCGAGTGGCAAATGATATGGGGTTCGTCTCCAGAATGTTGTTTTCGAATGAATCAGGATTCCACAACAACGGGACCGTAAATCGCCACAACATGTAATATTGGAGAGTTGATAATCCTAATTGGTTAAGGATGGTAGCTTTCGAAGGGCTGTGGGGAGTGAATATCTGGTACAGAATCTTGAGCGACCATCTTATTGAAGCAGTCTTCTTCCAGAGGTATCTAACAGGAGCACGCTACCTGGAACTTCTCCGTAATGAGGTTCCCTTGCTACTAGAAGATGTACCACTGCAAGAGCAATTAACGATGTGTTTTCAACACGATGGTGCTCCAACGCACGGGTTCATGATCGTCTGCAATCACCTAAATGCGACTCATTCTGGTTAGTCGCAAGGAAAGGACCAGTTTCCTGGCCAACCAGATCAATTGATTTAATGCCTCTGGATTTCTTCTGCTAGGGTTACTTAAGCATGGAGTGAAATAAGCATACTATAGCATGACTGGGTGATGAGATGTAAGGTAGAAACACCGGTTGTAATACCGTGTAAACTTTCGAAACGTATGCCTTATAGTGTAGTCACTTTTTAAACAATTTTGTTTAACTAAATCAATTGGTATTTGTGAAAGTAAGTGAACAGCTAAATGAACTGCTCTGAAGGAAAGCAGCTAAAACTGAGGAAAATTACAGCCTTATGTATAAAAAGCAGCTGTGGGTATCGCATTTGATATTCTGTTAAGGAGGGGAATCGGTACCTATACAGAGTGGATATTGTACCTACGCCTCACAAGTGGCCGTCCCCGGGAGGAAGGATGAGCTGAGAGGAGACACCAGACGGCCGGATCCAGGAGTGGTGTACAGCAATGACAGGGTCCCTACGTTTCCATATGTAGACACCCCGGCAGACAGACAGTCAGACCTGGGCCCTCAAGGGGATCCGAATACCTCGGCAGCCAGCCGAAGCCCGAGGGATGCAGAGAGTCTACACTGAGCAGCCCTTTTACCTACCACACTGTACCGACACACCATCGCCGACACTTTCAACTATGAAAGAGTCTAACTGAATGAAGAATGAATGAAATGATGAGTGGAAGGAAATGAAGAGACAAAAAACTCGGAGCTGAAAGAAACTACTCCAGCATTCACCTGAAGAACCTGTAAAACCCCAAAAAAACCCATGAGTCAGAGCTAGCGGTTGCCGGGAATCAAACCCGGAACCTCCCGAATGCGGGTCACACACGTTGCCGCTTGAGCCATCCCGCTCGATCAGAAGTAGGTGCAGATTCTTGTGAAATGCAATTTTGGACAGCCGCTAATTATCTCTTCGCGTTACTGGGAACGCAAAATCGTGCACCCTTATTTATAGAGGAAGGCGAACGGAATGGGTTAAGGGGCACAAAGGAGTAGTAGTATTTCATTAACCTATGGTGTTGGAATCTAGAGGGGATAGGTGGAAGTAATACTACAAGTCAGGAAGAAGACAAGGTAGCCATTTTGTTCACTTTGGATGGTGATTTCAGATCGAATGGTTGTTGTGGATGTTTTTGCAAGTATTTTTATAACTTTTGATGAATTTACACTCAAGGCAAGCCAACTATCGGTACATAGAAGTACCGATGAGGGGTGATCAGAAACTAAGGTTAGAAAGCCTGCAGTGAAACGTGTACGTGTAGATCCAACTAATAGCACATACTTATATTAGGTTATTTTTCAGAAAGTCTATATATCTGTTTAGGCATTTGTCTCTTCGTGGAATGAATTTGGATATTCCCTCCCAGTAAAAATCCTGTCCTTGCGTGTTCAGCCACGCTGTCGCGAAGTGTTTCACGTCCTCATCTGAGGCGAATCGTCAGCCTCCTAGGTGCTCCTTCAAGTGAGGTAAACGGTAAACGTCGCTTAAGGCGAGGTCCAGGCTGTAGGGTCGTTGATGTTCCAGCGAACCTGCTTCAACAGCGTGGTGGTCTTCTGGGGTGTATGAGGTCGCGCGTTGTCGTGAAGGGAGATGACGACCTCGGTGAGAAGTCCTGGCCGTTTCCTCTCGATTGCTTCGCCCAATCGTGTCAAGGTCTTGCAGTATGGGTCAGCGGTCACAGTGTGCCTTCTTTCCAAAAACTCCACGAATATGACACCCGTGCTGTTTTAAAACGGTGTGGTCATCACCTTCCCGGGAGATGGCGTCACCTTGAACTTCTTTGTCTTTGGAGAGCAGGTATGTTTCCACTCAATTGACAACCGCTTACTGCTGGGGTTGTAGTGGTGGATCCATGTTTCGTCACCCCTCACAATGTGGCGAAGAAAACTGTTCTCCTCTGTTGAGAACCGTTGCAAAAGGTGCAGACTTGTCCTCATGCGCTTCTCCTTGTGTTCGTTGGACAGATTTCGTTGAACACATCGGGAACAAACTTTCCGGTACTGCAGAATGTGTGAACAATGTGACGAACGCTTTCGAACCACATCAACAATTTTATCGTCCTGTGCCGTAACGTAATCCTCCTGTTGTCTTGAATCAGCTCCTTCACGCGAGCGGCGTTCAAATCTGTTGGTGCCGTGCTGGGTCGACCACTGCGATCCTCGTCGGTGACAATTTCTCTACAGGCCGCAAGCTTTTGACACCATTCTGCGACATGCGATGAGACATTACAGTCTCTCTTTGTAAACCTCTACCAGCTGTTGGTGAATTTCAAACGCAGTTACATGTTTTGCCAACAGAAATCGAATAACGGAGCGGATTTCTTTGCGAGTCGCCTAGAGCTGTAGGCGGTTGGTGGCTGAAACTCTGCAATTGCCAACCGCATGTATTAGAATTACCGCACACTACTAATTTCTCTATAACGAACGAAACTTCAGGAACTTTGGGCTTGTAAGCTTAGTTCCGGATCACCCCTCGTATATCAAATGCTGTACACTCTTAAAACGCATATAATTGCTGTAGTATGGCATCATTGTTTGATAGAACTGATCATGTGTAGTATCCGGTAAGCACGGCTAGCTAAATACATGACCATGGGACTGAATGGTAGGGAGAGAACTGAAGACTATCTCTTTCCTCCCAATTACGTATTGCTTTACGATAAAGCGCTAAGCAGTTCGTTTTCGGATTTCAGATGGTGAAAAATCACATAAGAAAGTCAGAAAGCAATAATGCATTGTAACCTTCGATGGAGATGGCAATACAGGCTGTTGTGACACATAAAATGGGATGTTTAAAGGCATCGCAACTGTTTAATGTGCCGAAATTTACTTTGGAAAGATATGTAAAAAAGAGAGAGAAGAACACGGATTACATAATAGATAAGTCAGAAGATAAACTTAATAAGGTATTTACTCCAGAACAAGAAGACGAATTGGTAACGTAGCTAACATCCATGAGAAGTAGGCTTTTTGGCCTTACGCTGAAAGTTTTTAGATCATTTGCCTACCAATTAACTGGTAGAAATGGCCTAATGCACAGATTTATTAGCAACGCTTGTATGGCAGGTCAGAACTGAGTTAATGGGTTTCTTTCAAGACTGAGCATTCGAATTCCAGAACCATCGAGTGTTAGAACGTAGCTGTTTAACAACTTCTTTCACTGTTTATTTAAATTATTGACCGATACAAACTTACAGGTGAAGTATATTTAATTGCGATGAAAGTGGCATCTCAGTAAATCCTAAAATCCAATCTAACATAATAGCTCTAAAGGGAAAACATCGGGTTATGGCACTAACTTCTACAGAATGAGGCGAAACGGTGACTGCAGCTGTGTGCATGTCTGTGGCAGGGACATTCATGCCTTCTATGCTTATTTTTCCAAGGAAGAAGAAGAAGTAAGAATTTTAGCTTGGTCTACTTCCAGGCGGTTGGTCAAAGACACGCTCATCGGGCTGGATGATTACAGAGCTTTTTATTGTGTGGTTTAAAAAGTTTATAGATATTTCTCCGGCAAAGAAAGAGTCTCCTGTTCTCTTTATTCTAGAATCTAGACGATCATTCGATCCACACAAGAAACCTCCAAATGATCGACATGGCCAGGTAGAATGGAGTGCTGTTACTCCGTTTGCCGCCCTAAACTTCCACTAGTCCCTAGACGTAATATTTTTAATTCTCTAAGCCTTTACTATGGGGATGAAACTATAAAATGGCTTTGGCATAGTCCAGAAAACGTTTTACCCTTTTATAAGTGTCCTCGATCTTTGAAGCATCGTTTTTACAGTTACTGATTTGTAATCAATACGCTGGTCGGGCCACTGTATTCACAATGTAGGCGAAAAACAAAGCTTTCAAATGAAGTTAGGCACAGAAATAATGATGAATTCATATGCAAGTATACTCATAAATGAGCTTAAAGCTTTGCACCTTCAGAAACATACTGATGAAATAATCAATTGAAGTTGCTTGAGAAATAAACAGCAAAATTCGCGGAAGTTTCAAATCCGAACACATAATTATTTTTATGAATCATTCATGTGATGTCAAGACCCATGAAACAGTAAGTCATTGAATCTCTTCGAAATTTGTTGCATGCTTTTGATGCTTTGAAATAGACACGTATTTCTTTTTTGGTCTCTAACTTCAATATTTTGAACGCTAGCCAAAGTCAAAGCTTTCGAAAAAGTGGGTGCTCTCCCATACAAAATCGCTGAACTCTTAAAATTTTATTTTGTGTTATATATTGACAACCCGAAACTATTATTTAAATACACACACATTTTCCAATGAGTAGTCTATCCATGTGCAAAGTTTCAGGAGGACGTTCATTCAAATATATTTATAAGACAATATTTTTTCAGCCCTAACCCTCCCCATGATAACGTAGCGTAGCAGTTTCCGCTTGGAGTGTGAGAGCAGAGGAAATGCCACGGAAATTCGCAGCTGTTATCAGTCACCTGAATTGCTTCTGAATTTAAAATACAAACAAACCCTTATTACGCCTAACCGGATTAGGCTCTTCCTTCCACAGAGGACCAGTCCAGAATATTTAGTTTTTGTGGAGAGAGACCACAGTCTGTGTCTTTTGTGAGTAGTTGTGAATATTCGTTAAGTATTTAACGTGAGCAGTATCATTACCGCTACTAAACGGTATGATTGTTGCTTTAACCCCTTCAAAATTAGCAAACATATGTTTAAGAGAAAAGGAATTTGCGACCAGTGACTCGAAAAATGCATTTAAAAGTGAAAATGAAAGATGTAGAACTGTCTCTACAACTAAGAATGTGTGCCTCATATCGTATAAGAGTTTTTCAAATTCTAGATACGAATGAAAACAAGAGTGACGATTGTGAATGTTGCTGCACCCAGTACCATGATATCCGGGTAGGTGAAATAAACAGAGTAGCTCAGAAATTAACAACTTACCTTCACATCAGAGTAGTGATGCAAATGAGATCAAGGAAAGTGTAGATGCTTCAAATCTTAATACTAGTTTAGCATCAATCTTAGGCGATTCGCCAATAAATAAATAAAAATTGTCTAAGAAATATCCCTCCCACAGATTACGAAAAAGGTAGCAAATGCATTAGCTTCAGAGAGAGGCTTCTGAAACCAAATATGGTAATCCGCTAGAATGTTCCGAGGTGGAAAAAGTATTAGTTTTACATTTCAGCGTTATGGCGGGAATAAGAATATTGCTGTTAAAGAAGGAGGACAGAAAATTAAAAACACAGATGAGATTGATTTCCCGCAATCTAAAAGAAACCTTCCGCAGTTTTAAAGATAAATACATCCTGATAACAAAATAGTTTCCCGAAGTTTGCTCAACTGAGACGTAAACAATATATGTATACTACTAGGGACCCAAAGTACTCATTCTGCTTGTGTTTGCGCTCATCATGTGAATATTAAACTGATGCTTCATGGAATGAACATTTTCCATCTTTCTGCAGATTCAGATATTGTTGTCTGTAATTATAAATACTGTCGGTCTCAAATAACCCGTAACACCGTTCACCAGATTGCCATTTAAGAAAAATGTGTTAACTGCCCGCGGACTGGAAGCTTGTTTAATAATATTCGGGACATTTTCTAAGAAAAAAAGGTATAGAGCAGGTTACTTATGAACAGTAACCCTAGTTTGCACAAATTTAGAAATAATGCAACCACCGGTTGTAGACACTCTGGAAAAGTTGTTAACAAATTTGTGAGATCTTTTAACTCATATCTTTATAACTCAGCAACAGTCTGCGCCTTTGTCTGACTAGAAAGAAAATTTGAAACCCAAAGAATGCATTGTAGTTTGTGATTTTTCGAAAAACTATGCATTTGCCATACAAGATTCCGTTCAGGGAATACATTGAAACAATAGCAAGGACACAGTCTATCTATTTGTAATTTAATTAAAGAAAACAATAGCTTAAAACATAAAAAAATATATTGGCATATCGGAAAATATAAAACATGATACAAATGGTGTTCATCGATTCCAAAACAGTTAATAAAGGTTTAAAGAAGGAAATAAAAGATCTGGAAAATAATTTACTTTTCCTATAACGCTAGCGCTCAGTAAAGAACAGAAGAAGTTTGTAAACACGTGTTTTCGTGAGTAATATTTTGGAATTAGCGCTGGATGGCATTTCCTCACTACTTCAGACGGCAATGCGTCTTGTGATACAAGGCATTACTAAACGTCTAGCAGCGAAAGTCAGTCTCCAGCCGGAAGAGGATCCCATAATAGCGCCTCATAAATTATTTACTTGAGCGCAGAATCATACTACAAACAGTACATTCAATGTTTTACTGTTAATCAGCAAAAACAAGAGAGTGATATTTTGGAAGCAAGATATGAAAACCTAAAACAGGCATATTAAGGCTACATTGTTTCTAAAAAAAGGCTCCCGTTTAAACGAAGCGTGCTAGGTGTGATTTAGGCCTATAGATTGATTCTTGAGAACACTATCCTTGAAATGAACTTTGAAAGCTTTGCGCATTGTTCCTCCAATTCATTTTCCGCTACACTAACCCCATTTCGGATTTACAGTGCGGCGCTTCGGATTTCCACCAGCCCTGGGTTGAGTTCACTGCGCCAAACGACTAGGTAAATAATTTAATTCCAAACTAACCAGGAATAAATTCCTCGTTATATTTGGTATAGTGTTAAAAAGCACATGGAGCAAGAAGCGTAATCTTTTTAGTTTTTTCTTTTAATTAGTCTATATGATGCTTAAATTTAAATTCTAATACTGAAAGCTTTTTTAAAACTATATATGCTTCGTTTAAATTGATTTATGTAACATAGGACGAAAGTGAAACCTTTGAGCTTTCAAATAAGATATTTACGAAGCCTCTAACATAAAAAGACCAGAACTATCGTTATTTAAATATGTCAAGGTGTGTGACACTACTGAAAATTTGTTACTTAGTAGCAGGCATAATACTACTGTTAAACAATATTTTAAAACACACATACATGTTCTTCTTATAGAGAAGTTAAAAAAATCATAACGGCCAGTTATGGTTAAAAATTCTTTGATTTGACGTGGAATGTCTATTAAGAGCAAATGGAAAACATATTTGCGTTCTTTAAATAATACATAGCGGTTTTATTGCATAATTCGCTAAATATATATATATATATATATATATATATATATATATATATATTTACGCCGTTTATTTAAAGGTTAAAGCCGAACTATATATGAATCAGGGTAACGTAAGAACATTATACGTTTTGGCAAGCTTCTGTTTTAGATAACTACGTGAGAGACCCTTGGGCCAATCAACAAGTTCATTGATATATTCGATTCCCCAGTGACAATCGATTCAATACTGCATAAAAACAAATGATAATTTTCTTGCATGCTTGTCTATTTTACTCCCATCATCTGTGTCTCGATTCGATTTGTAGCGGGCGGGAAAACATTTGTATTCGTAATGGGAGTTCGTATATTTTATAATGAAAAATCAGATGTTTTACGTCCATATGACTTCTCCACCCTATGGGTATAGAAACTTATCTAACAAAGCTAATTTTTCTGTCTACTTTATTTTAATCCGCATAAATCTTTGCAAAAATTCCTACATTACACATTTCCTCATAAATGCAAAGGAAATAATGACAGTCAAATGTTTGATAACTGTTTGCTGTATGCTAACCTTAAAATTCCATACTCTTTCCATGCAATTGCAGGAAACAACTGATGAATACAGGACCGTTAAGGACTAACAAAGTATGAAGAATTCGAGGATTAATAATGGATATCTTGGAAATGGCTCATACCGCAAAATAATCATTTCAAATAAATTGTGTGTTTTAAAGAAGCCTATAGATTTTGTGTAGTGCGTTTTCCCATATCATTAAACGTTTACCAGTATTAGAAGATTATATAAAAGTCCTTCCGAATGAAGAGGACTTCACAGGTTATCACCAGAAAATTCAAGATATACGTAGTATTTGTCATGTAAATAACTTTAATATATGGCATTTCATTCAATATCGTTAAAGCCCTTTTCAGAAAATCAAAAATTTTGAAAAGTCTTCCATGCAAAGGGTAATTGGTGTTAGAAGGATTTTATTCAAAACTTTCGCGTCGCATTTTGGTAACATACCCAACTTAAGTACCAAGTTTGGCATTTATCCAAATTTTCGTTTTTGAGTTATGCTATTTATAACCAGTCATGCAGATGTATGGCCCTTTTACTATACATGCTTTTTCCTGATTCAGGGTGGCCCAATTCATGTACTTCCGGTAAAATGTAGGTATCTTAATTTTTGGGTGAATGCAGCACCTTCTCCACCTATGTACAATCCGGTGCAAAAAGATGCTGGTGTTTCTTGTTTCCTATAGTGTCCTGTATTTAGCTTTGGTAGAACCCTCTCCCCCGCATCAGTGGTGCTCCACACCTGCCTGGTTGTAGTCATATCTTATTGGTTTGACAAAGTGAGCCGTGAAAGTGGTGGGAAACGGAAGAATTTTACCTGAGGGGCTGGAAGATACTCACCAGACTCTCGCCAGGTCTGTCCGTCTCCTATTGGTTTGATGTAAAAAGTCTGGCACTCAAACCCTAACTAATTAACAGAGGTTGGTTTCCGGGAAAGGAACGAAGGAAGGGAGGATTGAAGGGGTTTGTCTGACATTATGTGGGGATGTTGGATGAAATCACCTTGTAAACAGTCCCCTTTTTATATAATATGTCATTTGAAAGGAACAAAAGACATGGACACAAACTGATAATTATTGCCCTTATTGAGCAATGTTATAGCGCTGCGAGGACTATGGAGCTATATAGGGTATCTCCAACAACAGCGCCAAATGTATGTCCACCATAATGGACATACAAACCAGGTAGTGTATTTAATTATAAATGATAATGCAATCCATATGGCATCACAAGTGTAAAAAACATATCACAACGGGATGCAAAGCAAAATAAAGGACATGCCGAAAACAGTTTAATAAATGAAGTTTTAAGGAAAGATAACCTATTTTATACTTTGAATAACTCATGTAATAGATTAGGGCTTTATGGGCTTATTATTATTTGTATCATAAATCCCTTCTGATAATTGTTTGCAATACAGCAAGAGCAATAGACATTGTGACGTCGCAGCTGCGATCCAGGGTTGTCACGGGTTGGCGCTGGGTGTTCGGTCTGAGCAGTGGTGGAGGCCGTTCGCCGGCGTGGGCGCCGAGCGCGCTGTCGGCGGATGTACTTGGAGCCTTCTGGGGGCTTCTTCTTCCTTCCTTCTCCGGGAGTGTGTCGGGATGGTTATGAAGGTTTCGGTAGTCTTGTGGGAGGTTCCACTGGCTTTGTGGTCGAGCGCTCTCTCGGGGGTGAGTCAGTTGCAAGTCAAATGCGAGTTGAGTTGCATCGGTGAGCCAGTGAGCGAGCGAGTTGGCGTATGAGTTTCCCGTGCGACATCAAGAGCGATTCTCCCCGCGAATTGGTGAAGGCTGTTGTGACGTGCTGCAAGAGCTACTGCGAGCACTCGGTGCGGGTCTTGTCGCTATGAGTATCTTGTGTTCGACTCCCAAGGAGGTGGACAGTCCAGCGTGAAGGGGCTACGTTACGTAAGAAGTGAACTGATGGAGAATTGAACTAGTTCACTTTAGTGAAGTGATAGTGTGAACGATATGAACTTCCAGTGAAGTTGAGCCGCGTAGAAACCAAACAGTGACAATAAAAACAGCGAAGAGTTACAGTGGAAAAATTGGTCAAAGTCATAAAATTGAGCTTGAGTTATAAAGTATCACAAACATGTTTAGTATTGCAAACAAAAATAAAAGAAACCATGGTAAAGAACTGAGTAAAACAAAAATAAACCACACAAAACAAAAAAGAATTACAAAAGAACCGGAAAATATAGCCTTTCGCATTATTTGAAAAGGGTTGCAACCCCCTTTATACGCCTTTTCTTGCAAAACCTTTATAATACAACTTATTTATCATAGTATTCCTTCTGATTTAATTATGGAAAGGTAGAATCGGAATAAAACAAGGCAATGTCACGGTTGAGTTTGGAGCCACCGAAATCTGGCTTCCCGGGCCTTTGCTATGCCATGATAGCGATGTGACAGCATGTGGCCCAAATGTTCCCGGTAAAACACAAGGAGTCCAAACTTTCGAATCCAAAGACCAAGTTTACACTTTGAGGCGTAGGTAATGCTAATATATTGTCGAGGTAAAAAAAAAGTTACGTTTGGAGGGGTGAAGGTGGGGAGGTCAAAAGACCCCTTCACTAAAATGTCACGGTGGGATTTGCAGGCATAAGGAGAGGGTTGAAGGGGAGGGTTGGCGATCAAGACTCAGGTACTATAACACATGCCACGGATAAAGGAGGATCGTCATCCTCCGTGGTATAGTGTTTATCATGCTAGCCTCTAGTTCCCGAAGTCGCAGGTTCAAACCCGACGGAGGACGATGGATTTTTCGGGCGTAAATCTCCTTAGCATGGCTTCCTTCGTCTGCAAGTAAAGCCGGAGGTTTCTATGTAGTAGATTTATGGCACGTAAAAGAACCTCAAGCCTGATAAAGAGGCCTCTGAGCAAAATTACCTGCCTTTTACGCCTAATATAGAATGGACGCTAAGGATCACAGTAGTTAAAGAGCGTCAAAAAATAAAAACTGAATTAATGTTTAACGGATAAAGGAGGGTTAGCACAGAATGATCTCAAGGGGATGACTAATCTCACAGGCGGCAGAAGACCCGCGCGTCTCCAACCCTGGGTAGACCGACTCGAAGAGGAAGTCCCGGACTGAGGGGAAGGTCTTTAGAGGTGCCTAGCATCCAACATGCAGGTAAAAGGGAAAGGTGTCAATATGACTAGTATGGTTCTAAACATATAAACAATGATTCAACAAGTCTATAGAAATATAAGATTTATTACACCATGGCTGGAGGCCGCCTTCGGGGGTACAAAGAATTAATGAAACGACATGCTTACCTGAAAGGAGCAGATGTTTCCCGATGCATGGTGTTGTTTAGTGTAGATTTATGCGTAAACGTTTTCACAGGCCAGGCCAACATAGGATTCTGCAGCATCACCTCGATAGTCCCCTATTCCAAAACCCAGGAGTTTTTAAAGGTCCCGTCCTGCTAACTAAGCCGCACGTTACTCCTTTGAGCTAACGGTGTGACTTCAATCAGCAGAATTTGAACAACGTTTGTAAGTTGAATGAAACCTGACGCTGCGCCTAGCAACTAACGTGTTTTTGGGCATATATTGCGCATGTCAGACTTCTTAATGTTTATGGTGCAATAATTTCCAACGCTAGTAACAGCAGGAAGAATGCTACAACATTAATAAAAGCATTTATATATCGTGATATCACCACCCACCCAGGTAAAAATAGCCGTCACGGCTGAGCAGGTAGAGTAGCTAAAGAAGTTACAATGTTAACATGAAGCATTGAACCAAACGTGTACAAAAAAGGCTTTGTAGTTGTTGTTTACTCTTGTGTTAAAATAAAGTTGAAGGTGCTCGCTCGCCGGGAGTCTTCGTAGGAAAATCCAGTGGAGAAGTAATATATCAAGGGGGAGGGTAGAGCAGTAGCGAAGGGAGAGAGAGAGATGATAACCATTAGGAAGGAGAGGAAACGAGAGAAAATTCGGCAGGTGATCTTAAGAAGGCATGTAAAGAGACAGGAGCATCCACGTACAAAAAGTTAAATTTAAGAGAGACGCGCGCACGCACTGGAAGAACATCCTGTTTAGCAGTACCAATTTACAGAGTCTGAAGGGACATCTTGGCACAGTAGAATCCACATGCAAAGACGTGCAGTGACGCTGAAGTGCTCACGGTCGCAGGAAGTGGCGGAGAGACAAGCAAACCTACGTAGCACCAGCAAGAAGTAAGCGACGGCCATATACGATTGACTAAGAGTCGTCAGAGGTGCAGCACAAGATACACAGGTGTGTACATCAGAAACACACAGAAACCCGGAACCGAAGGTCTACATCAGCCCGTCTTTAAAGCCTGAGATGCAGAGGGGCCAAGATGAAATAAGCGCCTCAGGTGGACGCAAGGAACCGCGTTGACATTAATCGTCGTAGATCGCGTGCGTGGGCTCTGACAGCTCTTGACATACGTGGGGCACATGAGCAGAGATTGAACAACAGGGTGCATTCAGAACTAAAAGGGAGCACTAGCGGGGTACACCGGAATATAATATTAGGAGATCGGAGAGAAAGGAGAAGGAGAAAGAAAGTAATAACAACACAGGGAAAAGAACCAGTGATCGAACGAAAGAATCGGTATAATAACATTAAGAGTATGATATACATCAAGAGCTTAGGCGGGGAGAACCAAACAAATACAAACAAAAATTACGCTGGTAGGGGTCAGCATTATGGTTCTCCGCCAGCGAGAGAGTATCCATATGGCCCATAGGTGATATATATACACAACTGATGACGGGGCACGGAACTTGAAACATGCACGCCTCGGAACTGGCATCAGCAGATGGTGGTATGCGGGAATCACATCGCAATGCCTCACCGAGAAATGCCGTATGATAGCAAACTGAATGAAAGAGAACACTGCATAATTAGAAGTTTTTAGAGCAGACAAATAGACATGTGATATATTTCTTAGTAATAACGCAGACATGTGTCAGACCGAAACAAGACATATGAGTGCGGCTGCATCTAAGAAGCAACATTAAATGGCAAAAGTTACGTTGACACACAGTTTCCATGACAGAATAAGACGTGGAGACTACCAGAGATGTAGACAGATAGAACTTGAAATGTAGTACAGGTGCCCCTCCAAGCTCCAATGTGGATAACCTCTGACATTGCGACTCAAGATCACTAAATATCCCAGTACTTTATAAAAGCTGGCGGTGATAATTAGGGGGTACTGAGACAAACAGAATAACTCTCGGGGCAACCACAAAAACACCAAAACGCGCGCACGCAGCAATAAGAAATTTTGACCGTATCAAGTAACTAGCAAATGAGACCTTGTGGTTTGAGACTCTATGCTATAAGAATACTCAGACGGCCAACAATGCACAAAGGGCTTTACCAGCCGTACAAAAACATTAAGAGCCAAAAGACGCACAAAAAGCAATACCTATATCTCTGATATCAAAGCATATATTACTAAGTGAATAAACTAAACATGGACTGAATGATATGAACTTAGCATTAACAAAGAAGTATTCAAACGCGACGAGTGCGTGAACAATGGAACAGATTTTTTGGGGTTTTGCCCATGTTTATGATTATCTATAGCTTTGGTTTCTAAATTATGAAACAAGACACATGTTTGACTATTAGAACCAACTTAGTGGTATTCTGTTGATGAGCTATCACATAAATAGTTTTTGCTGTTGACGTGCAATTTATAAAAGATAAATTGAATAGGCCGAGTAGTTTTTCCTCATTGAAATTGTTATAATTCTCGCTCGTAAGAATAAGCTGTCGCTTACAATTTATGACCAGTGACAAATATTTGGATATAGAAAAAAGGATCGACTTGCTGCACATGTCCCGCATGAAACAAACAATTAGAAAACTGAAAGTACCCTATGGGCTGCAGACGTCTCCGGCGGAGGGTGGAAAACATGAAAATTTAATTTTGACAAAAACTGACTGTTACTATCTCATGGTTTGCAAGAAACTCAACCTGGTGTTATCAATTATAAACAAATCAAATACTTAAAATTCTTCCATAGGTCGACGTTGCTGTTTCAGCATGGTGGCTACTGGCCACACGTAGTGGATTCTCGCGACATAAGCAGAACAGCTAGATGGTGGTGATTGACCTGCGCGCTGGTATTCATATTTACAGAGGAGACAATGAAAATTCCAGCTCTAAGGTCTCGTGCCAACCAGAGTTAAATGAAATGGAGGTAAAAACAAGGTTCGCATTGGTGATCAATCCTCATAAAAAGTAAGCACAATCAAAGAACTCAAAAGAAGATGGAAGACAAAAGTGGTGACTGCCTGCAATGGCAAGTACAGGGGGGGGGGAAATGAAAAGAAATGTGGGTCTCTATAAGAATCACAGTAGTAATACTGTCCCTTTTTCCTTATAACATAATACTATCACTACGATCAGAATACCTCGCAATTCATGAGCAATAAGCAAGGTTTTCTTACTTCCCCAAAACCGAAATTAAATGACTCCTCAAAAGTGCCTGGCACTACTCAGTTCAACAGAAATAATAAAGCAAGTAACAAAAAATTATTCGAAAAATATAATCTAATAGTAGACTTAACCCTAGGGTACGTTACAGCAAGTGCTTAGAGTTTAAACATTTCACACAGGGAAATAGAAATGTAAAATAAATCACTCTGCGAAAAAATTAATTATAACTAAAAGGGCACTCTTACTAGCACACAAAAATAATTTAACAGGAAAACATAGAAGTTACTGCACATACTGATGCTGAAAGATTAAAATACGGCATGTGGCCGAAAGTGTGCTTGGTGGCGTGTCATAAGGTTTAAATTTTCTGCAAAAATAAAACCCTGCAGCTTGAAAGAAATTGAACATAAAGAGGTACCACATGTACAAAATAGCAACTTTAATGTCACTGGTAACTTCTCCAAAAGAATGCAAAAATTAGTTTGCACCAAAACAACACAGGCTACACACCGACATGCTAACACAAAGCTATAACACTTAGAGGTGTAAAAAGATTTTGGAACGATACCTGAACGTTTTCTTCTTTCGTCAGGTTTCATCCCGGCGCGGGGTGGTACAGTTCATTCCTGGGGCTGATCAGTAACTAAGGTTGGCGTACTTTCCTTGCATTTTTCTACGCCATCATCTAACAACAAACACCCTTCTACTAAAACACTTGGAGATCTTTATTAACTTTTCTTACAACTTTTATCGTCACTGTGACGTGACACAAACTTAATCATCACAGCCAAAATCATGTGACTTGTAATCCCGAGTCCGGGGTTTAAGGTTGAGCAGTTCCTTATTCAAAAATGTTCTACTGGGAACGTCCAAAACAAATGCATCCTATATTTTAACTCTTCGGGAGGTCAGGAAACACTTTTGATCATCCCATTATATTAACTAAGGCCATCCGTCGACTTATGTAACAGTATTGGTATCATCGTCGGTAGGGTTACCCTTGAACCTGTCCCTTGATGCTAACAAAGTTGGAACTCCTATGCAAGGAACTCTAGAACCCAACACCTATGGGCTATAACTCCCAACTGCCAGTTAGCATAGCAAGAGCGAACCGCGCTCTACAACTATTTAATACATTGGTGCTGAAACCATAGGGGCCTCGTGGCATGTCCTAGGATTACGGTCACTACATCTTTAAACAGGACGTCCTCACTGACAGGGCCTTGCGACTTTCCTGAAAATAGGACTCCACTGGCGACTTCCGTTGTCGCTCAGATTTCTCAGGACGATGATGACCTTAATGTACTTCTTATCACAACTATCGTTATCCCGTTTTAGTGGGATCGAACCACGTTCATCCATTTGGTAAGGTAGCTAAATGACGAAGCCTACACTATACAATTCCTGACGCGCCATTCACACGCATTTGCTTAACTACACATTAATATGTACCAAAATTCAAAAAAGAGGGTAGTCAAGTACTCAATACAGCTATGGCACAAAATTTTTTGGACTCGAAAAGTCACAAGTCAAGGAAACTTAATGGGGTGAGCGGAAGAACGACTAAACGCATCTTACGTGTACACAATAAAGAAAAAACCGGCTGCTTTCATCAAAGTTAAGAAACTCGGGCATTCAAAATTACAAGTGCCTGAAAACTATAATTTCTACACATATTTAATCTACAGGACCCCATTATATCACTTTTTTTTTTTTAAAAAAAATGACATTCTTACAAAAACAAAATAAAGAGTTGTAGCAAAGTCCATACAAATGAAATAAAAATACACCAGTCAGCATAAATGTTTCTCTCTCCACCTCTTTCTTGCTCTACCTCGCCTTAACTGAGTTGAGCGGCCGTACTGTCCCTAAGCAAAACATTTTCCAACGCAGCACTTGGCCAAAGATTTTACTTCGGTTTTTAATTTCTGTGTAGGTATAATAACCATACCGGACTTTTAATGCAATGCCCTAAAAAAGTTTTTGTTTATTTAACAGCCCTTACCAGCTAAAAGGATCCCCCTGGAAATTAAAAGCATCTGTTCCCGATAGAACAAACAAAATACTAAAATGTACTTAAACATAATGCACAGCACAAAAATGATGTGGATACTCCACACATTTTAGGGGGAATGATCTGCTAGCTACTCTATGGCTAAAACCAGTAATGTTATACGCTAAAGTACAGTGGCACAAATTCTCTAACCTAGACATACTACACCTGTTTGGAATGGAGGGAGGGAGAAACAGAAATACGGCAGTTCCAAATCTTTCGGGGTGGGAGGGTGGGAATAAGAATAAAACTTCAACATTTGAAAGGGTGAGTGGACGGGGAAAAGACACGAGAGGGTGGGTGGGACCAAAAAAGGAAGGACCGGGATGGGGCACTGGCTCTCGCATTCAAAATAATGGGATCCCGGTAGCCTCCGCCAAATATCGTGGTTAAAATACATGGGATGTTTTGAGGGCTGACTGTGGGGCGCTCAAAGAGGCGCCTTTGCCAAATTTCGTGGTGGGATTTGCAGGGTAATGGAGGGAATGAAGGGGAGGATTGTCGATCAAGACTCAGGCAATTATAACACATGTCACGGATAAAGGAGGGGTAGATCAGAGGGATTTCAGCTACCCCTAACTCTCACAGGTAGCAGGAGAACCGCGCGTCTCCAACCACTGAGTAGAGTGACTCGCGCAGGAAGTCCCGGACTGAAGGGAAGGTTCTTAGTGGTGCCTAGCGTCCAACATGCAGGTAAAAGGAGAATGCGTCAGTGTGACCAGTATGGTCCTAAACATTTATATGGGACCCAACAAGTCCATAAAAATATCAGATTTGTTATACTATGGCTTGAGACCGCCTATGGGGTACAAAGAATTAGTGAAACGACATGTTTACCTGAGAGGAGTAGATGTTTCCCGATACATGGTGTTGTTTCCTGTAGATTTATGCGTAAACATTTTCAGACGTCAGACCGACATGGGTTCCTACAGCATCACCTCGGTAGTCCCCCTGTCCCAAAATCCAGGGGCTTTTAAAGGTTCTGTCCTGCTTGCTAAGTAGTAGGTTACTCCTTTGGGCAAATGGTCTGTCTCGAATCAACGGAATTCTCGCAACGTTTCTAAGTTGAATGAAATCTGACGCTGTGCCTAGCAAGGAACGAGTGCTTGGACATACATTCCATGTATCAGCCTTTTAAATACTTATGATGCAATAATTTCTAACCTTACTGAGCGCAAGAACAATGCTACAACATTAATAAATCCAATTCATACATCATGACAATATTACTATGGCTGAAATGAAAGAGAAGAGCTTCTGATATTGCCTACGTCGTTATAAATAAGATTGTGCACATATAAATTACTGATATATGCTTTAAACATAAATTTAAATCCATTCCATTTAGGTGTGTTCAGTTTGCGACAAAAATAATGTGGCAGCATTCTAATGTAAGTCTATTGGAAAATAATTACCAAATATTAGACATATTTTCTATATTTTGTGCTGTGCCAATTTAAATGAAATTTGAAATGGTCTAAACCTCAATTTGCTTAAAGAAGCTGCATCAAGAATTTCAACTCCATGAATGCCACTGTTTTCTCTAAATATTCAGATTATATAGAAGTCGCTCCATAAAATACGGCATAAATTTTCTTCCGATTTGAACGAATTTCCAATGTGCTGACTAATCCTTTAAATCTCGTATTATAAGTACATTTAAGATTAAAAATCTGCTGCCTTATGTTACGCCTAAAAATCGTAAATTTAGGAGTCTTGCCATATTAACTACAGTTCATTTTGTATTCCAATTTTAACCCAAATCCGGAAAGTCTGAACAACATTTATTTAAATTCATATACCGGGTGGATGTCATCCTTTAAAGCTTCGACAGATGTGTACAATGATAAAATCTTAGAAATACTTCTATTCTTTCTCCAAGTATTGGTATATAAAAAGCTTTGAAATCCAGAGTTACTTTGCAATTGTGCGCTTTCCCTCGCACATGAGTCGGAAAAATCACACTTCACGACTGGACCGGCCAACCAAAGAGTAAACCGCGTATTCTACCTCTCACGCCGTTGGGAAATCGTTACGGAATTAAAGGAAGGATTTCAACTTCGATAGCGGTGTTTAATTGCTATGAGAGTTTTTTCGTGTATTTTTAGTTGAATTTAAGCAGTTTGTGTTCCGTACTGAAATCATTGACAAAGTGCTCACGAAAATAGGGCGAAAAAACTGTTTTCCTCTATCGACTTTACTAACTCATATCTGCAAATACCACTCAAAAAGCATTTGAGGAAATATACAGCTTTTATTCACGGAGGGGTAATTTACGAATTTTTCAAATGTCCTTTTGGTGTGTCTATCAGTGGTCTGCATTGTTAAGAGCAATGCACAGAGTATTTGGAAACGTCAACGAGGAATTCATGACGCAATATGTAGACGACTTCTTGTTACACGACACAGACATCGAAGATTACATACGGCATATAGGTCTCGTGCTCTCTCGATTAGTTGAATGCGGGATGACAGTCAATCTAGAAAAATCAGAGTTTTTCTCTACCCAAATAAATTTTGGCGGGTTTATTGTATCTGAGAAAGGTGTGTCCCCGGATCCCGAAAGAGTAAGCGCCATAAATGGAATACCTGCTCGCAAGAATCTCAAACAATTGAGAAGGTTTCTCGGGATAGTGCAATTTCAAGCGAGATTCCTTGCAAATTATGAGTCAGTGGCAGCACCTTTGAGAGCATTATTAAGGAAAGGATGCCCATGTAATTGGGGTGAAAATGAGAGGGGAGCGTTCGAGCAGAGAAAGAAATTATTTTCCTAAACTATACTGCTAGAACGACCCAATATGTATGTTCCATTCGAGATTTATTGCGACGCTTCAAGTTTAGGATACGGGGTAATTTTATCACAGTCAGATGAAAAAGGGATACCCATGTGTTTTCACCGTGCTCTAGGTCAGTATCACGCATGGATAGCGTAGTTTGTGCCACAGAGATCGAAATTACGGTTGTTTATTACGCACTTCTGAAATTCAAATCCTACATATATAACAGACCTATAATCATATACACTGATCACATCAGTCTGTCATTCATAAAACGTTGTAAGCTTACGAGCTCCAAAATCTCCCGCTATACACACGAAATATTGTCCTATGACGTAGACATAAGGCACATACCGGGCAGCAAAAACATGTTTAGCGACGTATTGTCAAGATTACGGACAGGTCAAAATATACCTGAAAACCTCGGAGGTACACAAAGGAGGTGGCCATTCTTAAACTCGACCTAACCATGAATAAATAAGTCGTAACTAAATTAAAGCAGATAGGACAATTACAGAGAAGTGATGAGAAACTGGCGAAACTGTTACAAACGGCGCCTGAAATAACTAATGATACACTAGGACCTATAGGAAAAAGAAACGAAATTTTATACAAATTGCATGGGAGAGAAAATCCGAAATGGAAGACACACATTCTGACAAGAATAGAACAATTAGTTATTAACGCTTATCACCTTGCACTAATACATTCAGGGAGCGAGCGTACCGCGCTAGCGATCGGTGCGCACCTTTACATTGCCCATCCGCAACATAAGGCGAGGAAACTAATATCTGCGTGTGAAACGTGTCAAAAGGGGAAACCTTTGAATGTAAAATTTGACACCCCACCACAACCAATATTGCGCGACAGACCGCGAGCCCTTATCGCTATCGACAGTCATGGTCCAATGCCCATGGGTAGAGCTGGTATGAAGTATGTGTTTGTGATGATGGATGTATTCAGCAAGTTTGCTCGTATATATCCAATGAGGAAATTAACAAGCGCCTCATGTCCAGGAAAAATTGTGGACGAATACGTGGCAGAATATGGGAATATAAACGCTAATATTGCTGATAATGTGTCCCTCCATAAGGTAAAAGTCTTCCTCAACAAATTGCGAGGAGCTAATATAAAGATATACAATTCGTTAGTATACCATCCTGAGAGCCATCCCTGCGAGAGGATAATGCGGGACATCACAATTTTTCTGAGAATTTTATGTAATCAACGGCACATATTCTGGCTCCAGTTCTGACCATATA
Source organism: Deroplatys truncata (assembly GCA_030765065.1). Lineage (NCBI taxonomy): Eukaryota > Metazoa > Arthropoda > Insecta > Mantodea > Mantidae > Deroplatys > Deroplatys truncata. Next base: position 409,414,682 of record CM060990.1, read on the forward strand.
TCCAAGCAGTCGTAAATAATTGTCCGTGCCCATCAACAGGATACACTCCTACACAACTACACACAGGCAAAAAGGCAGCCAGTATACCGCCCGGAATACCCGAAGCAATCATTACAGGAGTACCGGAAGACGAAGTAAAATGTTAAATAAAGCTTTTGAAAGGCTGAAAGCAAGGGCCGAAACAAGAACCAGGCGTGCAAAGCGTCATAAGAGAAAACTGTTTCCTCAGATAAGCGAGAAGGTTCTCGTTAGAAATAAAGCTAGCTCATCGGCACTGGATCGCCGATATATCAGAATGGAAAATCTGTGGTTAGCCCTAGGTATTATCACAAAACAATTCGGAGATCGTGCTTTCGAAGTAAAATGAACTCAGTGAGACAAAATTATGGGGAGGTACAACATTGCACTGCTAAGACCTTTTGAGGAAGTGAATAAATAGAAACACTGTTTAGCAATGTGAATGGAGTATGTCACACATAGAGAGAGAGAGAGAGAAAAAAAAATGATTCTTAAACAGTCACAGTAATTAAGAATTGAAAGAGGGAGAGAGAAGCTAATAACATTTTCATTTATTAAGAATAAGCACTCCACTTTGTGCATAGATAATAAAGCATAAGTAAATAAATAGGTGAATAAGTCGTTGTTGTGTGCATCATTATTGATATAAAACAAATATATACATGTTAGAATAAGCTAGTGAGTGAAACAGTGAAGGAAAAAATCGTGAAAAGTGGAAAGTGTTGCGTGTTACAAACAGATTAATAGATAAATAAATACAAATATTGGAATGATCGTTAGAGAACAAAAAAAAAACAATTCCTCATAAGCCAACGAAAAACAGATCTGATAATATGAAGAGTTTGTATAAAATGTAGAAATGCATATTATTTGTATATTGCTTGTAAATTCTTTCTTGTATTTATGAATAGTTTTGTTACATTTAATATGTAGATATTGTAAGGGTATCTGTATGACTGTATTATGTTTGTGAAAATGTTTAAGTGTAATTCCTGTGAAGCCGAAAAATACACATATGTACATATGATCGTTAAAGTTTAGCGAGAGAGCCGATTTGTTTCAGACGGGGACACTGATAGAATGCGAACTAACATTAGAGATGTAGTCGCCATTTCATCAGGGGGCATATTGAAGCAGTAAGTTTTGAGTAGCTAAATAAAATTATAGTCATAGGGAAAATAAATACTAATAACATTAGGGATAGTATTACTAAATAAGCCTGGGAAGCAAGTGTTACTGTAAATGGGAATGAGGGTTGAGTAGACAGTGCCGTCAGCGGCCGGAAACGAGTGGTTTTTCCCTCTATTATTAAGTGTCCCGTTAGGTTGCTTGAAAAGCAGACGTGTAGAAAAGGGTCAATGTTCGCAAAACCCCAATAGCTTTAGGCATCCAATGAAAAAACCTAGAAATCAGGTGATAGTGGAATGGGGAGATAGGAAATATGAAATAGGGAAACAGGAGAGTTTAGAAGACATCTTCGTCGTGGTAGTTCTTTGGAGATGGTTCCTTGAAAATGTGTCGGGCGGATAGGTGCGATATATGAAACGTAGCAGTAAGGAAATGCGTGTGTGTGTCAACGCAATAGCAGGAATCAGATTTTAAAATGGTGACGGGAAATAAACGAGCAGGAAAATAATACAGTCGTATTCACCACTAACCCGAGATCCAAGATCCATGCAAATCCCTGAGCTAGTACGGAACCCGGGACCATTCCTGCAAATTCTGTGCCGCCAAATAGCCAGTACCCCCGCAAAGAGGCGAAGTACCGAAGAGGAAGATTGTGTCAGTAAGGAGCTCTGTTACTGAAGAAGAAAAGTGAAACAAGGGACATTGGGGATTGAAATTACAGTATATAGAATGAGAATTGGGCTGTTTATGGCAAAAAGTTTATCAAATGTAAAACTAATCAAAACCTGATGAATTGGTTGACAACAGGAAGTGTGATACTTAATGCTCCTAGTGATTGGAGGGATCGAACCAAACCCAGGTCCAAAGGATATGCAAGAAATGGTGGAGAATCTCGTAGAAAAAATCAACAACATGAATGAAATGGAACAACGTATAAAAGAAAATTTAAATAAACTGGCTGAAGAAATAAATGAAAATGTTAGTAAAGACGTGCAAGCAATAAGCACAGAAGTAGACAGAATCAAAGAGAGGATGAAAAGAATACATGAAAGGAGGATATTAAATTTGGTGTTCACAGGAGTTGAAGAGAGAAGAGGTATCTGGCCATATAAAGAAATAAGATAAATTTTAACAGATAAATTAGAAATGGATCTAATAGGATGGGTGTTTGTAGAAGCATATAGGGTGGGTAGGCAAGGCAGGAAAAGAACATTAATAGCCAATTTGCAACATCCAACAGAACTGCTAAAAGGAAGTAATATATTTATAAACAAAAACTTAACTCCAGCCCAGAGGGACCTAAAAAGAAGCCTAATACAGAAGATGATGAAGGCAAGATCGAAACGTAGACGAGCATTTATTCGAAACTTACAGCTTTGGATAAATGATAGGTATACCGGCAAAAAGGATCTATGGTGGAGAGAACCAGAATGGAAGAAAACAGGTCAACAAAATAGTGGCGAACGAGCAAATCAACACCAGTGGCAGCCAATGGAAGTACAAAGTCCAGAACAGAGTTGAGAAAAGGAATGATGACAGATTCAACACGAAAGGAAAATGACGTAAATATAACAGATTAAGGTACGTCACAACGTACGTATGAAGCAACAACACCACCGAACCAGAGGGGAAGGGGAAGGAGAATCCCAGTAACGTCACGGCATACGTCATCGCCTAAGAAGATTTTGTCACCGGGGAGAGAGGAGAAGGAAGCCTCATGTGTCCTTGCAGAGAAGGGGAAAGAGGCGTGTCCACAATGTGCAGTATAAAAAGCATATGGCGGGGAAGGGAAATGTAGTGAATGGTCGGAAAAGTGGGGAGTACTCGGAGGAAGAAGGGGAAGAAAACATTATATCATCTCCGCATGGAAGTATACTGGTGGTCCAAAAAAGATGCAAAAATCAGTGGAGGGAATCAAATAGAACTAAAAAAACGTTAGAGAAGTTTACACTCTTTCGTAATAGAAGGGGATCGCAATAGTATTTAATAAGGAGATTTGGGATTTTGGAATTGTGAAGGCCTAAAGAATAAGATTTATACCGGTACATTACATTAATTGCTGGGGAAATTTGATTATCTGGTAGTAGTAGAAACCTGGATGAAAGAGGATAATATAGAAATGAAATGTTTTATTTATGTTGGAAAAAGGGGAGAAATGATAGCTAAGAAAGGGAGAGGGTCAGGAGGATTGGGTTTCTTTATTAAGAAGACCTTGAATATAACCATTAAAGAAACATGGGATAAAAGCAAAGAAGTTCTATGAGTTGTAATACAAGACAAAGAGCTAAATCACAGTGCAATCTGTATAGGAATAATATATAATCCACCGGTTGCTTCGCAATTCCACAATCCTGGACTGTACCATTTTTTAGAGAAAGACATAGAAATGTTAAAGGATAAATATTCCAATATAGAAATTATAATAATGGCTGACTTTAACGTAAGAATAGGGGAAGGTGATATAAATCTAGTAACTGATTGGGAGAACAATGAAATAATACAAAAAGGAGACAAACTAAGTCGTAGTAAAGATAAGGTTCTAGATAGAGGAAGTGATAGGTTTATTGATTTCTGTGAACTAAATGCTTTGTATATTTTGAATGGGAAATACGGGGAAGATGAATATGGGGAATTCACTTTCATCAATAAAAATGGCCAAAGTGTGATATATTATGTATTATGGCCAATAAATGCCAACCACATGGTAGATAATTTTAAAGTTACAAACCTATGTAGCAGAAGTGGTCATTTCCACTAATAACGGGTATAAAAGTAAAACGGGAGAACTTAATTAAGTGTAAACCAAAGGAAAATTCCAAAGTTAAAAGCGAATATGTTAGATATAGATGGAAGGGTAAGTCGAATTACGAAATTGTTTTAAACTCTGAGATAGGACAAGTTTGTCAATATGGAGTAGTTAAAAATTCAGAAGACCACGAAATTGAAAGCGCAATTAATACTTTAAATTTTATGATGCGTTGGGCTGGTGAGGAGATGAAGGTTAAAACACGGCAATATGACAAGAGTGATGAATGGTTCGATGAAGAATGTAAAATAAACAAAAGGAGTGTAAAAGAAAAATTGGTTAAGTGGAGAGAGTTAGGGCATATAAATTCTAAAGAGGACTATTTCCAGACTAAACTTTTATATAACGAATTTCTGGATGGAAAAAACTCTTTTGGGGGGAAAATAAAGCAAAGAAACTAACTAAAATTATTGGAGAAAATAATGTGAGTAAAATATGGAAGGATATAAAACCCTTGTACAAAAAATATGAACTTAAATCTGATGTAGATCAAAAGGAATGTTTAGATTACTTTGCAACTTTATATGCTTGTGAAAGCGCATTATAAGGTAGGGAGATCCAAAAAATAGAAAATAATGTAGAAATATTGGACAACAACATTACCCAGGAAGAAGTAATGAATCAGATTAAAAAGATAAAAAGAAATAAAGCACCTGGAATCTATCATAGAATGGTGTAGAGATTTTAATCGAGTGAAGGTGATAACATCACTGTTTAATTCTATAAAAACAATGGGTACATTCCAGAAAATTGGAGGAAAGCAATAATACAACCGATATATAAAGGGAGAGGTGATATCGACAAACCTAACAACTATTGGGGTATAGCACTACTATCCAATGTGGAAAAATTTTCACAGGGATTTCAGCAGATAGACTCCAAGATTAGGCAGAAAAATATAAAATTTTCTCAGAATTTCAAATCGGATTCAGGAAAGGAAGACAGACTGTAGATAATATATTTGTTATAAAAACACTAGTGGATAAATATCTTAAGAACAAAAGGGAAAAATTGTATATGGCCTTCATTGATCTAGAGAAGGACTTTGATAGAATAGAGCTGAAATTACTATGGTAGAAATTATTGAAAAAAGGGGTAAGTAATCAAATGGCGACTACTTTAAAAGGTTTATATACAGATAATACTTTCTGTGTAAAGTATGAGGAAGGGGCAATAACTAATGAAATACACCTAGAGAAAGGGTTAAGGCAAGGATGTAAATTAAGCCCAATTTTGTTTAACTTGTTTATAGATGATATACTACAAAATATTAATAGTACTAATAATGTTTTACCGGTAATAAATAATATACAGATACCTGGTCTCCTCTTTGAAGATGACTTAGTAGTGGCATCCATTACAAAAAATGGACCAAAATTGACCTTAAAAGAAATTGATAAGTACTGTATAGAATGGGGAGTAAATCTAAATGAAAAGAAAACACATATTGTAGTGTTTAAAAAAGGAGGGAAATTGGGTAAACAAGAGAGATGGAGTAAAGGGAGAAATGAATATAAAGTGGTGCGAGACTGTACCTACTTTGGGATAAGTATAGATGCAGGAGGTAAATGGGAGAAACAAAAGAGGTCAGCTCTGGCAAAGGGGAGAACAGTAAATGAGGGCTGTTAGACAATGTTTATTTAAAATGCCAGATTTGGAGAAGAAACGGATGGAAAGATTATACAATTCAGTGGTTGAGGCACGAATGTTGTATAGGATTGAAATATGGGGGCTTGAAAATGGGTGGGAAGTGGTGGACATGGTCCGCAGAATATTTTGTAAGGAAGTACTAGGGCTGCCAACAGCTACAGCAAATGAAGTGGCTCAAATCGAAATGGGACGAGTAACAAGAAAAGGAATGGTTATGTAGAGAGCCTTGAAATATTGGCACAGGATCTTGAATTCTGATGACCATAATTTATTACAACAATGTCTAAAATACCAAGAAACTAGCTTAAAAATACGGGTTGGATAAATGAGCTAAGAAATAACCTTGAGAATAATGGTATGGCAGATGTTTGGAGAGAAAGAGATGCAAACCACAAAGGTTTTTGGAAGAGTATTAGAAGAAGATTTGATGACATCGAGATACAACAATTATTTGGTCAGATAACTGAGAAGAGATCTTTGATTTTTTATGTTAATATAAAAAACATTGGGAAAGAGAGAAATATGTAGACAACACAAATAAAGAAGAAAGAGGAGGTATAGCATGGTTAAGGGCAGGAGTATGGAGGCTAAAAGGGAAGCGAAATGGCTATGCACAAGGTGAATGTCCATTATGCGGGGGAAGGGAAGATATACAACATATATTTGAATGCAAAGAAACAGACATTTGGAGAAGAGAAAGTTTATGGTATGAAATGAATGGGAATAAAGATATACATACAATTTCAGATAAAAACTGTAAACATATGTGTAAATACTTAGCGAAGGTAAAACATAAATTGATATGGACCGTTAAAAGAGGAAAAATAATGTAAGTATAAATAAACATAAGAAGTACTAAATGTATTAACATGTAACTGTAATTCACAATGACTGCTCATCTTAGTGGCCAGGGCCAAGTAGAGAAAGCAGTCTAAACATGCAATAACTTAGTGCTCAATATACTATTATTATTACTATTATTATTATTATTATTATTATTATTATTATTATTATTATTATTATTATTATTATTATTATAAGACAACGAACTACACAATACCCTACTTCATTTGGCCCAGGGTTACTTCATCCTTCTCAAATGTGGCAATGGAATTTCTAGTCCTCTCGTTTGGGTACGATGACGTTGTAATATGTCCAAAGTCATTTACAGGATTCTGTGGAATATTACACAATGTGTTAAAGATTGCAGCAACTAACAGTTTGTATTTAGTAGCTTATTCAATGCGTCCTATTCTTTCTTTTTACTTAAATATTTCTTTATGTTTTAACCAGCGGCGGCTCATGCCTTTTACAAGTGGGAGGGTTGCTAGAAAAGATATGAAATGGTTATGCACCATGAGATATCACTTATACATCAGCTCCATGCGCCGGGATTTCCAGGTAGAAAAGTTCTGAATAACCGCTTACGTTGAAGTTCGTGATGTCGGTCGCCATGCTGCGAAAGCATTACAAAGGCAGTCAGTCTCTCCTTGAATTGATTTCTTTTTATTTTTGGACGCCCTTTAACTGTTATGGTCCTTAACGTCCCATTCTAAATTGGGCGTGAAAGACCGGAAATTTTGCTCAGAGGTGTCTTTATCAGGCTGGAGGTTCTTTTACGTGTTGTAAATCTACGACATGAGACCACCGGCTTTACTTCCCTTCCGAAGGAAGCCATGCTAAGGATTTTTACCCCCGAAAAAATCCATCGCCCTCCGCCGGGTTTGAACCCGCAACCTCGGGAACCAGAAGCTAGCATGGTAACTCTAGACCACGGAGGACCACAGCCAGTCTCTCCTAGCTCATGGTGTTACGCAATTAAGTCTTGATTCTCTTCAAAGAAGAAACACTGTGCTCTGGCTCGCTCGCAGTTCATAGGTAGGATCACAGCAATACGAAGGAGCTTCAAAACTTCCGAAAATTAAGAATGTAATTTATGAGAATCCTAAGTTGCAGCAGTTCAGTATGACCTTCCACATTTCTGAATTTTTCTCTCGAATACAGAACAAATAATTCAGCGTGAAAATTTTATTTGTCAAAAACACTAAATAGTTTAATATATTCAATTATTTCTTGTTCAGAAGATATTTTGCAGAAGTTGTCAAAATTGCGTAGTAACTGAAGATTCGATAGCTGGAGATGATTTGTAAATAAATAGGTGTTTTTACCTGAGTAAGAATAACATCGCACACTTCCTTGGCGGCTACAATTCTGCTGTGGTTAAGATTGCGACGTTTATTTGAACTTCCAGATCCACTATGTTCTCGATTTTCTTCACTCGAATATTTTATAACATAAATTACACTCTCAAAGTTAGAAATATGGCATCGAACAGTAGCCGTATCTACCTGTCTATGCTGTAGATGATTATAAAGAGTGTCAAGATGCGACATAATTGTGTGAAAAAAATCTGATCCAGAAAGAAAATTCCTGAACCTGCAAATTTTTATGAAGAGCATGAGCACTTGGTTATGGTAATGTTGCTATACGTTTCGGAGTTCATGAGAGTTTCAAAGCACTCAATCAAAGCGTCTTTTATCTCGTAAACAATGTTAACCGTTCTGGACTTAAAGTTCCATCTAGTTGCGCCACCAAATTGGATTCGTTATGCTACTCAAGAATCCAAAACGGCAGATCTCTGTGGTGATCAAAAAAAAAAAGAAAGTTGGGTTGCCACTTAAGTTCGCAAAAAATATTCTGGCTTTAGTATTTGCCTACAAGGTCTTTACATTGTAAGATTTAATGGATGAGCAAAGCGTGTAAGAAATGAACATTGGGGTACACATCCTTAACTTAAACATGCACAGCATCCATCGCTCCACTCATCACTGCAGCGCCATCGTATGTCTGACCCATCAGCCTATCCATTTCATTCCTTAAAATTACAGCAAGCTGTGATAAAATACACTTTGCTGGGTTCGTTGTATTATGTCCAGGGGATTCAAATAAACCCCAGAATCTCTCAACAAGACATCCCTGACTATGACAATACCTTAGCACAAGGAGAAGTTGGGGAAAGTCCGATATGTCCGTTGTCTCGTTCGCCATGACAGCCATACATTCAACCTCTACAACATCAGCTAAAATATATTCTCTGCAGACCTACAACATGCACTCTAATAGTTCAGTTTTAATATTCTTGGATGTACCTTTAAGGAAAGGAGCGCTATCTAATCTAAATAAGATTTAAGCAGAGAACCTAGTTCACAAGTGTATTTTATTAATGACAAAAACATCGGTGTTTTGCGAATTCCGCAGATTCAGCGTCTCCTCTTAGTGCTAGTTCATTTTAGGCACAAAAATGTATGCAGTTTATTATTTTGGACAACACTTCTGTGTTTTTGAGAACTTCATGTTGTACCGCAAGACTGAGTGTTGGTAAACCTTATTTAAATTCACACGGGCCTCCATTGGTCATATAAAAGCAAGATTAAGGACATTATTTGCTTGCTTTTCAGATTTCACGTGTTTGTGAAAGTTCATGAACGTTTTCACAAAGTCTTTTTAAGTCCTTTATCAGTCCAAGCCATATTTGAAGCGTCAGCTGAAATCCCAAAGAGAAGACATGAAGAACAGATTAGTGGTTTTGAACTTCACAGCCATAAAGCGAAACAAACTTGTTATAAATGAGCATTAAAAGTTCTGGTATTGTTTTTGTCTACTTGTACACCGAGAAATGTTTAACAAAGTAGTAGAACGCACACGTTCGTTTACAAGGCACTGTTCATTCATTGTGAAATTACTTAATTTCAATGAATTTAGGAACTTTACACTGATATTGTTAGCCTCCATTATTGTAAGTGCCATCCACACAATAACTGCAATAAATTCAACTAATACTTAACTCGCCTACCAGCGATCAATGAAAATGTCACACCACGGTAACCCAAGTATTTCGTTGTAAGTTGTAACAACCACTAACGCAGTGGACTGTATTCGCTGCAGCCCATTCTGGAGCGTGTAATGCCTGATGGAGAGGGAGAAATGGAATCAAGAGCTTCGATTGAAATGAATGCCAGTGGGATTGCCAGGTGCAGAGAGGACAATGGCAGTGCGGAAGACAATTATTGAAACCAGGATTAAGGGCATATGACGTTAGATAATATAGTTGAAGTCAAAATAATATTTGCAGATTTAAATAGGCAAACATGATCTACGTTCTAACAACTGCATTAAACTAATAAGTTTTCTTCAGGAATATCTTAATTCAGAAGGTGGGTTTGCAGCCCTGCAGCCCACCTTCAAAACCGGCACTGCTTCTAAATTATAAGTTTCAAAGTGTATCCTAGTTACTTCTGTTTAAAGCTGATTCTCAAAAGACATTCTTCGTTTTACTGTGAAAAAAATGAGAGATTCTGCCCTACAAACGTATATATTTTGCACAGTATTTTCAATTTAAACTTCATTTCATTGCACCCACGGTACGTCATCTTAAGTATAAACATTCCAGTAGGTATTCCTTACGTGGTAATAAATGCAAGGAATAAAGGTTTCATTTCCACAGCTTCCAAATATATAGTCCTATTCTAAATACTATTATAAGGATTCCCAATTGTAACGGTATTTAAATGTTTATTTATTTAACATTTATTGTATTTCCACGTTGTGGTAGCCATTTTGTAGTAGTATTCATGTTGTATTTAACATTATTGTAGCCCCACGTTGTGGTAGCCAATTTGTAACGGTATTACTTACAAATGTTTGTGTATGTGTGTTTACTCAACATGGTGATGCCATCTTGTGACGTCATTCTTTTGTTCGGTTTGTAGCTCCATCTGGTGTTAGTAATTTGTGGTAGTATTAGTGTTTAAAAAAAATGCGACTGTTATTTGATTTAATTTTTGTTTACTGTCCTCCGGCTAGCTATTATTTCTTGGTCGAACATATCTCTTGATCAGGGTTGTGTAAACGGAAAGGAATGTTTTATCCAAAAAGAACACTGATGAAGAAATTTGTTTATAATTTTATTGTCGAACACGTTCACTCTCACTTTTATACATTGATCTTAACACTCGCCAAACTGAAACTGTTATAATAACTTCTTACTGATAATTCTTTTAATCCAAGTACTTCAATCTTTTGTATAATTAACTTTACCATACTTTAGATCTTTCATAATTCTGCTGCGCGTAACTTGTGAATCTATATCCGATGTATGCCGTACTAATACTTTCGACGAACTGACTGACTGAAGACGACGTGTAGTGTACACAGATTTTTGATGAACTGACCGACTGACGGACTTTACCTCTAACCTAGCCTCTATTTATACTCCCACTCCCCGATATGCCTAAAGATTATAACTGAGCTGCAATTGGCTAATAAAACGCGCCAACATTAGCGTCTATTTTTATATCCAATGAAAATTATGAATACATATGCTCTAGGGAAACGTTCCAGAAGATTCTCAAGGAAAAAACGCGCCAACATTACGTAACTTCCTCGTTTCCAATAATGATAAACAGCTCACCCCCTCGCTGCATTATTGCGCTATTATTGTCAGTTTCAGTAAGGCAGTATAAACTTACTTCCCAACAATAATTACAATCAATAAACATCTCAAATCAATGTCACATAAAAATGCATATTCATATTACAATCATTATTTACATTTAAGTAATTTGTGATACAAATTACTGCATCACACTGGAATACTACAATATCTCAGCTGCTGAGTTGGTAAGTGCAATTGTCTATAAATGAGCTAGTATTGTCTGTCCACCAACTCATACGCTGTGACAGAAGTTCATGCCGTTAATCTACAGTTTATTAAAGAGTTCCAGCCACACTATCGTATAGTGCATTGCTTAAGGCAGTATTGTCACATTGGAAGTATGAATTCTCACTAGGTTAAAGCAAAAAGTTGTTAAATTATTTCGATACATAAAGTTATACGTTATTATATTTTTTCATATAAAAAGATGCGTACCTCTCAAGCAAATTCTGTGGTTAGCCCTTCGGAGCTAGAATAGTTTTTACTGAAGGAGGAAGAGGAAAATGAAGAATCACTGGAGACTTATCCCAGCGAAACAATACTGTAAGTGACGTTTCCTAATCATCCTTCTTTCAGAAATCACTTTATACCTTTTCTACAAGTTTGTAAAATCCTTTCTAGTCCTTGTCGGTCACACACGATGTTCCACCAAGCACTATATCGCGCAATTTCTGCAGCGATAAGTAAGCTGTTATATTTTTTTCCCAAAACATTGCTTTCATCTTGGCTCAAGCTCTATAGGAATCAGATTAAATGTTAATGAAGGCAAGCAAAAGAAGGTAAAAAATACTGCAGCTTTTTAAACACTTTCCTTTCATGTTTTGCAGCGGGCTCCATGGTGTAGGGAGAGGATTTTTAAGAAGTTCATGGCTACTGAACATATATTATGACCATTGTTCCTGCAAAATGCTGTCTTTTCCTTCATCTTTTGTGTGCCCTGCCATTTCACAGTTGGCTCAGTCACACTTACCGGAATCCATTCCCGCCCTGCACTGAATAATATTTGACGTGTAATTGAGATGATAATACGATGGACAGTTTTTGGAGTGAGTGCGGAGAAGAGTCATACCATTATACACATTATCATAAAGAGTCGTGCAATGGCATCATGCACTCTATAGTGTGCAACATGCCTTCCAATCATGACCAGATATCTTCTCGAGGTATATGCACAGAAAACTGTCTTGTCTACACAAAAGTATGATGTAAGTACAGATTTTCTCTTGAATGCCATTTTCTAAAAACTGTGCAATTGTCCTCTAAAAAGAGTGAAAATAAAATGGCTCATTGATGCGTATTTCTTCTTTTCAGTGATGCTGATTCCGAAAGTGATGGTGAGATGGACAGGATCGTTTCAAGCCGTACCTCGCTGTGGCATTCAGTGCACTGCAATGGATATACTCACGCTGTCCTATGCGCCAAGCATGAGGTGCACGATCAGATGACGTCATACTTCACGTGCAATGAAAACTGCAGTGTATTCATTTAAATAGCAGTTTTAAAACATGCAACACGATTGTACATTGGTATTGTCATATAAGTAACCTCAGAGATCATTAATGTAAAAAATTAATTTCGTAGGCGATTCTACCACGCATGACTATTTCGTTACGTAGTACTATAGTACTGGGGTATCTAGACGTAACTAACACTGGAAATTATTGTCCTTGCACAATACAAATGACGACGTCTGTACCTAAAACGAGATAAAATCAGAAGATATAGTGGAACACCCTTTTGCAGCGCCGTGTGCTAATCGCATAGATGAGGAACAGAAGGAGTCCAATTCCCGGGCGTTTGGGGATCTAATACCGACGAAGACTCCAGAGCATTCCCCTCAGAAACAAGCAGAACTCAGAAAAACATTGAAGTGAGTATTTTCATATCTAGATAAACCTTTGTGTTTCATATCCCTGTAACCCACCCAAATGCGATTCTTTTCAGGCTACCCACACGTCCAGAAAGAGCGTGTTTTCTAGGACTTTTATTGGGTAATATTTCAGACGGTGCAATAAGGGGAAGAAGAACAATTTTGCCGATCTACAAAGGAAACTGACGCCTTTGGAGGATAGAATAGCCAGCATCAACACCCGCAAGAAACATGACGGCAAGAAGCGCCCTCCAAGACGTCTACATCTCGAGAAGCCACAAGGTTAAGATAATGTTCTTCTATGACATTCCAGTGCTTAAAGTGAAAGACACAGATACTTTTGTATACATTAAAATGCATGACTGGAAGATATTTCGAGAGTCTCTGTATATTCCAAGCATTCCCCAAAACGAGCAAGTTACCGCTAGTGGAATATTGTGAAAGCATTGTTTTCCCTTAAAATGTCATTGCTTACATGGAAGAGCACAAAATAAGAATCGTGAACACTAATTTAAATGATTTGGAAGTACTTTTAAATAACGATGAAATTTGCAACCTAAAAAGACATTTAGGTTACCTATCCATTGCAAGTGTAAGGCCATATGCAGGAACGGATAGTTGGCTGGGGAAACTACTGGAATTGTATGATATAAATAATAAAAGAATGAAGGTATGCTTTTACAACTTGTTTTATTTATTTAAAAAATCCTTACGTTCCTAATAAGAAATCCTTACATTAAAACGACTAGTTTAAAATAAACGTTGCATCACATGAGTCAGAGGCCTGTAAGTAAATACTCTATCATGAATTATCAGGCAATACAATGAGGTCTGTGCAGGGATATTTGTACTAGATTCTGATGTTGACAGCTCCATTTACTACCTCTTCGGGTTGATGTGAGCAGTGTATAACAAATATAGGTGCGTATTTAACAAAATCCCTTCTCTTCAACAAAGGGCAATTCTCTTTTACATAATACAAGTTTTGAAACTTTGAATACACGTCACACAATGATGCAAATCTAGAGTTTCCAAAGTCCACTTTCATGTCGTGGGAGGAATAACATTCACTAATAAGATAAAGCCTCAAACTGGTTATGTTACAATGACGAAAAAGGGAACAGTCTTTATATGCATTACTCGATTTGGAAATCTGAGCACCCAAAATGACAAATCTCGGCTTCTCCATTTTTGATGTTTTGGCGACATTCCAGGTGAATGATTTAGTTTGCGGCAGAGAAGGCTGAGTATGCAGATCCATGGTCTAAATGGGAGAAAAAGCGGCTTCTCCGACTTGACAATCTTGACGATTTCAACACTTTCAGCATCAGAAAGTCGAATCACAGGCATTCTCCACACAATTCGTACACATTTAACAGTAGAATTCTCTTCCCCCTGAGACGCTATAATGCAGTTTTTAGAGTCCTTGGATCGAATCAGCACCAACTCAAACTTGTTCCTTGTGGTAGTCAGCAAATCCCAGAAGCATAGAAAGCGGTGCTATAGCATTGAAGCCTCAATTTGCTGCATGTACATTGTCCATGTCTTCTCCAGGGTAGCACCATCCAGCATTCAGCAGACGAGCAGATTCCATGGGGTTGAGAGTAGCATAGTTGCGCAAAGTTGATGCGATCCCGGGATTCCGGTTCGATCAATAATTGAACTCTTCATGTTCAGTCGAATCTCCTCAAACATGAATGCATTAACGTTATTGGTATGCTTTGCAGTAGTAGCTGCCCCATTAGGTTTAGTAATACTTCCCTCGATGTATAGATAACTTCGATAAGGAAGAGCATACAAATCCTCAGCAAGACAAAGGGTTCTAATCTTGTCATTAGCATCCAAATCTGTATATTATGTAGCAAAATCACATGTTCCTCTACTTTGGTGATCTTGTCGAATGTTGGTGTCTCGGTAACATTGAAGATGTCCATGGTTATAGGATTCTGAAGCCCAATGCCTGGAGGAATTGGAGAATGCGCGATGTTAAACCTTGGGGAGTGAAAGGTAGTGTATGATGCGGGCGTTGAATCACGCCATTATTGTATCCTGGACGCCGCTGACTTATTTTAATATCTATTGCCATTGCGTCGGATGTGAAGTCTTATGCTTATGTCTTCGTTTCTAAAGTCAATTATATTACCGTTCAACTCCATTACACGAAGAGGAATTTTCTCTCAGATGGTGGTGTTTATGAACGGTAGGTACTTTGAATTTGATGGTTTTTGAGAAATATGATATCCAGGCGGAACAGATGGGAAAAACTCATATATCGAGTGCCCGCTTTTACCGTCGATGAAAGAACCTGTTGCAATACTGCGAACGATTCGTTTGATGCTTGCCTTAAATATATTCACCAGGAAATCAGATTCAGCCAGCTGATTAGTTGTATTAACTTTATTGTCCCTGAAGCCCAAGAGCGATCCTATAGAACGATCCTTGGAAAAATCAACTGTGAAAGGATATTTAATTTCAGTCTTCATGCTATTATTAGGCCTAATAAACAAGACATTCTCATCCACCCCTAGCTTATCTCGGGTGTATTCATTAACATGAACAATCTCATGAGTTCCATAGGGTACAACGATGACCTTTATTTCATCATTGTAAACTTATTGAAATTGATTATTACTTTGATCAACATTGGGAATAGAGGGTTTCAAAATTCAATAAACTAATCTCATAATGTCCTTTTGGATCTATCTGAAGAGGGGGATATACGTATGTACTAAGAACAGATTCGTTGTCGCTGACAGTGATGGTATAACTCAGTCTAACAGAAATTGTAATCACAAGTGCACGCAGATGACTGAGCTAAAACTTTGAAACCTGTTAGTGTTATACAAGACCTTAACGCCACTGAGGTACTTTTCTATCTCTTTTGGAGGCTTCAAGTTTCCAAAGCTATCGAGATAAAATGACACGTCACCATCATTCTTTATAGCAAACCAATGAGTGCCTTCATTCTGTTAAGTATTGTGATTGACGACAATTCTCTCTGTGTAACGAGATCTTGAGGGTAGCTGATCGATCATGTATACACCTCTAAAATGAGGACTTTTTAAACGGTGTGCATTCAAGTCGAGATCAATGTTACTCAATGCTTTTTCCGGTACAAGTATAGCCCTCTGCTCGAGTTTTTGAATTCCGTTTCTTGCTCTGCCTCCTCTTTCTTTGGGTGTTCCTCGCCTTATCCTTTCCCTTCATAATTTTGTTACTGGTCTCGCTGCCAAATTTTCGCCTAATGTAGCATAAGGTGATTGCACTCTCTTCCACGCCTTTTCAGCCAAGATATTTTCTGCAATGTTTCTCGAATCAGAGTCTTAATGCTGGGCGTAGGCAAAGTCGTGAAGCTTGCACGCTTCGTCTAAAGGGCTGATTCCGGGTCTCCTCTCTTTAAGCTTTTTCTAGCTTTGTTCCAGGACAGTAGTATATGTATCCATGAAAATGTGTTTCAAATGACAGCTAGCTAACGAGAGACTTAATTAAACCGGAATCTCTAGCGATCTTAACCTTCTTAGCTCTCGTGGTATACTAATTGATTTTATTGGTGTATTGTTCTTTTATACTCTGTCCATCATCAGTTACGGTTATTAGCATACATTAAGCATTATGCATGTTATTTTAGTTGCTACGATGGAGCTTGTGAAGCAAGGTTGCTCGTTGCTTATTCAGGTGCTAGACTTTGAAAGTGACTTTAGATGCGATCATTACGAAAAGCTGTTTCTTGGCAATGTTAGAGCACTAATTATAGGCAGCTCCAGTGCTCTAAAAACAAATGTATTACTCAATATGATACTTCACGAGATTGGACTGCGTTCTAAAACGTGCACATTTATTCAAATTCACTATACCAACCAAAGTATCAATATCTCATTATGCTGCTTGAAAACAGAGGGTACAAGGTGAATGCTCATGGAGACGGAGAAAGCGTCTTGCATTCATCAGAAATTAGAGAAAATTCAATTTTTATATTTGACGATGACATCATAAAAAGGGAAGACTAGATTGCCTCCATTTAGAGCATGAGCAGGCATGGAATTGTGAATTCTATATATATATATATAGCACAATACTATGCTAAGGTCCCAAAACATTTAATTCGAGATAATGCGAAGATGATCATTCTCTTCAGGCAGGATAATTTAAACTTAAAGCACAAGTATGAAGATTACGTAAACACAGACATGTCGTATACGAAAGTTAAAGATTTGTGCAAAGGTGTATGGGAGAGCTCTTCAGAAGGAAGACCCTTTATGGTACTAGTTCCCGAATTTCCCATGATTGACGCCCAATATAGCAGCGGATTCGATGTATATATTAAAGTAGATAATAAAAAATTGCACATTCTTAGTTCGTTATGAGAGACGACAGGTTTGGATCACAGATGACTGCAGCAGTGAAAATGTCGCCACGTCAGTTCATCATAAACAGCGATGGAAAAGGGAATTACCAATTCAGGATCAAGAGACTGTGCATTGTCCAGGATCCTGAGGAAGAAGACGATGCGAGATCTAAACGCTACGTGGATGCGCCTAGGCTTTCTACTGAAAATCAAATGCAAGCTATAACCGATAAAACGACATATCATCGCATGGGCGAGCTTTAAACTATGCTTAGGGATTACATTCAGAAGTCACTAGACGTGCAACGTGACGCTCTAATGGAATATCTTAAACGCGACAATGGTAACAACATCATTCTGTTCACTATAAGATTGAAGATAATGCTACCACCTTAAGAGGCTCATGACGTGCTGAATAAGAAACCTGTATTACAATATATAAAAGCAAGGAAACCACCGGACGATTGATACGGTAACGTTTCATTTAAAAAAAGAAGACTAATAGAAGTTGCAGATCCTATAGATGACAGTGATGGAGCAACAAAAAGTTTGTTAAAGTTATCAGGGGAAGGAAACAAAATGAAATACAGCAAGATTTAAACAACAGACCGGTTTCATTAGCATCACTGTTCCAGAGGCAGTGGGGAAACACATGGGAGCTATGGCTAACCGACAGAAATCAATGAATAAACATCTGACAACCACAATGGATAATGCACTTAAAACACAGATGAAAATCATAAATGCATTAGTAGAGCAAATGAGAGGGGAGCAAATAATTACATTGCAGACGTTATCCTTCAGAAGAAATCGCAGAGGTATATGTTAGCATCAGGTTTGGAATTCTACAAATCAAGTGTAAACGAAGAAATAATTTCCTGACATATGACGTCGCCAACACCGCTACTGTAACGCCTGATACATTATTTGAAATAAATAACAAGGCAGGCATAGTTTAGCCTGCACCAGTTGCAAACGGCGATAGACTAAGCTTCATTGCTCCTGCAAATCGTGAAAAGTTTGGTCATTTTCTAAATATCGAGCTAGAAATCTTGTATAAATTGAAGACATCTAAATAAATAGGGTGTATATTAATGCCAAAGTCTAATTTCAGTGTTATTTAAAAATGGACAGCGAGAGCATACGGCTTAAAGAATCTGTAGCCAAGCACACGAGGTCTATAAGAGAAAATTTATGCTCCCTTAAAGGTCAGAAGTTTGAAACTCAGAGAGTGATGAGAGAGGCTCTTTTAGCAAGTGACAGAACAGCTTCAAGATATACTGGAAATACAGAAAAAATAATACTACAAGCAAGGAGGAATCACCGAAAGACGAGAATGATGAGAAACTTTACAACTACCTTAATAAAGCTCGAAAGGAAAGCAATGAAATAGTTGCACCATATGGAGTAAAATAAAGAGTAGTAACTTCATAATCGGGAACAAGATCATTCATTTCGTTAATAATATATTCCGAATAGGTGACGAAACGTATGAAATAACGCCTGGATTCAAGGAACCCATCTTCAAGAGGATACCGAACTGCATGCCTACGCAGAAAATGGCCTTGAAATATACAGAAAAATACTGAAAGCAACGCATGTTCATCGCAGAAACTTCAGTAGTAGGCACGGACAACTGAAGTCGTACATTTCCCACAAGTATAAAAGCGTTATACGGCCCCTAGTAACGAAACACAAGGGATTAGGTCTGCAGTGAAAAGAACATCACCCTAATACGAAGCAAGACTACATCTATTGGACCGACCCTAATGATCTGTTGGATCGCCTGAGGCTACTTGTAGCATCCAGAGACGCCGGAAATAACAATAATACTCAAGAAATTGAAAATATTGTTCAAGAATTAATAGCGGCATGGATTATAGCATAACAGAAATGAAGCAAAATATAGCAAGCGAGCTCCATGCCCCAGCTCGGAGAAACTTCATGATTCGAAAGGTTATCATCAAGGGTCTCCACGACCTGGTAGAAATCGATTTAGTGGAGATGATGCCGCATGCAAAAATGAACAAGTGTTTCAAGTACATCCTCTTTGCAATCAACTTCTACTCTAAAATATCATACGCGAGACCGCAAAATGACAAGACAGGACTTCAAATTTCAGAGGCTTTCGAAGGTATACTGCAAGACATGGTAACTCCGCCCAAGAGCATACAGAGTGATAATGCAAAATAATTTTATAACAAGCAATTTAAAAATTTAAAGAAATATTATATCACCAACGACTATAGCATCTATACCGAGTTTAAGGCAGCTGCTGTTGAAAAATCAATAAAAACGTAACAGTGTGATGTATCGAGACTTTCTAGACCAAGGATCATACAAGTGGTTAGATATTTTAACGCAAGTCATTGCAAAGTACAACACTTACCACAGTAACATTCGTATCAAGCCTACCGAAGTGAAGAACAATGATCTTTTCCTGACTGTATACAACTACAATCAAATCGAAGGAAGAAGAGAGGTGCAAGGAAGTTTAGTGTCTATGATTATGTAAGAATATCTAAGAATAAGGGACATTTTGATAAGGGTTTTAAAGCTAATTGGAGTGTTGAAATATTTCAAGTTGCTCGTGTGAAGCACACCAATCCTGCTACATGCATACTAAAAGACAATGATGGCGAGGAGATAAAAGGATCCCTTTATG
The DNA here is from genome assembly GCA_030765065.1 of Deroplatys truncata. Classification (NCBI taxonomy): domain Eukaryota; kingdom Metazoa; phylum Arthropoda; class Insecta; order Mantodea; family Mantidae; genus Deroplatys; species Deroplatys truncata. Next base: position 409,434,658 of record CM060990.1, read on the forward strand.
GGACTGAACTTCGCTCAACTCTGTACGCTAATGCATTTCTTGTTGAGAAGGTGATACGACAACAAGGAAATATGATTCTTGTAAAGTGTTATTGGTTCCCTAATACTGAATGGATTCATGGAAAAAATTTGGCGTAGGGAAAAATAATTATGAAAATAAAGATGTTTGATATCCACAATAGCAATGATTTTTTTCTCATTACCTTTACTAAGATACCATAATTAAATATGCTAATTCACAAAAACTATTGCTAACATACGTTTATTAAAATACAGTATATTCACTAAAAACCTTTGAATTGTGAATACACACAGCAAAACAATTAATTAAAATCATTTGAAATAAATACAATATATACATGAACTTAGAAAAACAGCCAATTCAAATACTATGTTAACATGAATAAGAACAGTAAAATAACAATTAAAAATATGAATAATGCAATATTCACAAACAAAAGTATTATGGAGCCTGAAGCTTCAAAATAAGGTTGTTTTTGCTAAGATTGCTTTTATATCATTTAGACAGCCAAAATAGTGTTCGAAATTTGATTTGCATTCCGATCTTGTTGATGCCCTTCGCCTTCATGGCAGTTTGGTCTGCATATCTATAGGCCTATAATTTGAACCTTAACCCTATATATTCAGTCTTGAGTACCCCTGAAATATCATCCTTGAACAATTCAATCACTTTCTTGTTTTGAGGATAATTCCGTAGACGTTGTCATTGGTGTAGTTGGACGTGTCGAAGCACGAAGCATTAATGAATTTGTATATGTCTGTAGTAGTCTGAAAGATAAACGAATCGGGGTGCATATAATTTAATTCCAGGTTCTGAAGATTTGGTTTCATTATATTATAATAGAAATGGCACATTATGAGTTTCAAGATGCCAAGGATGGCTTCATCTATATAGATAGGTTTGTTTGTGAGCACTTCCTCTCTTGGGAGTTCTATCCCTGCAAGATTTTCCATAAGTGTGATGCTCCGAACGTAAATTGGTCGCGCAGTCAATTTATTGCATTGCTTCCAGCTTGAAGCAATTCGGAATTCATTTATGTTTACGCAGATTCTCAATGAATTTACCATATACGTAATTATTAATTTTCTACGTATAAATTCTTTCCGAATTTGAAAGTTTCCCTTGCACATCTCTCCGTATTTAATTTTATGTAGTATTTCAGCCATTGTGACTGTTCATATGCCACCACAATATGTGTTTTCTTTAACTTCAGGCCTAAATCACTGCACTGCTGCAGGTTTCTGTACTGCAAGGTGTATTCCTCTTTATTCTTTAGTATTACCAGCAATGTCGTTAATGCCCTCCTGGCGGTATTTCACTTCCTGGGCAAAGAGAAAGGTCATTATGTTCGTCGTGAGATGATCAGGGTACTCAAGGTCAAACTCGAAGACGTATCTAGTTTCGGAGAAAGGGGCAACAGCAGAAACGTTTATCGTTACAATTTCCTGTTGTGAAAGCCACCTTATGCTCATGTGTGGCATGGGATTGGACATTGATGAACCATATAAGTTATTAATATCTAGAAAGCTTAAATAGCTTAAAACGCTTCCTGGGTTTTGTCATGGTCTGGTATGTATTCATCATTAGCCTTTGCATATTTCTTCGATGCAGTGCACATACCTTCCCTGATTCCGCCATCAAAAGATTTAATCATTTCTTCGTCTCTTATGAGATCAAGCTTAACCTACATGACCTTGAGCATCGCTTCGAAAGCAAGGCCTGGTAAGGTGTAGTACCAGCAAGGATCCAAATAATACATCTCCAAAATGAGATCCCTAAACTTCTCTACAGCATAGGCCAACAAGAGCGTATCTGTCTTCAGGTACAAATTGTTGTATTCACCCAAATTGTTTACCTTAAATGTATTCCAGACTTTGAAGGCATGTTCATAGTCTTGAGTGGTTATGCTTTCGGAGTTTTCTATTGCAGGCATTTTGGTTTCATTTAGTTTTGATAGGTGGTTAACGTAACTGTATGGGAATATCCCTTTAGACCTCGCTAACTGCTGATACTCAGGATTGGGATACTCAGGGTTAATGATCTGGAACTCATCCTCACTCAGCATACAGCTTAGACTAGATAACGTATCGTCCATAAGCTTAAAACTATCCAGAAACCGGAATGAGATACTCCTGTACTTTCTACTGAATGAGATATATCTCTCTGAGGAGTCTGAGGTGCACGAAATGGGCTGATTGTAATTTGTCAGGTGTTGAACTAGGAAATGACTGTCATAATTGCTAAGGCAATAAAAAGAGATGGATATAAAAGTAAGTACCCGTCTATTTAAATTGCATGCATTATGAGCAGAACCAGGAATTCACCAGTCACGTGACAGTGGCCGTGGCCCTTCAAATTGGCCTTCTTAAACTCCTTCTTGCACATGTGTCGTGACGCGTATTGTACTAATCAGTCACAACCTGTGCAGACAAGGTCATTTCTTCATTGCGGTTATATTGAGAAATTACCATATCAGCTATTGTTCTAAGCACAATGAAGAAATCCTTAATCGTATCAGGATCTCCAAATACCATAAATATCGACAATGAGGCGTCATGACGGCATAACAGCTTGAGAGATATCGATATAGCCTCATGATTCTAGATAGCCCGAGTCCAGCTCTAATGAGCCGACGGCTCGCACCACTGAACTCTGGCTAGCACGCTCTCAACATCGGCATACACAAAAAAATTAGAGGAGTACCCTTTAAGTGTGATGACATTCGATCACTTCCCGCTGCTTAGGCATTTTGAGCACCCGGCACTGCATGCACTTCAACTGAAGCTCTTTAAAAGCATCTTCGTTATTGAAGTGCTTCAGGCAGGGCTCGCATAATCACTGTTTCCCGTTATGTTTCCTGGCCTGACTTGCAGTCAGCCTTGACATATCCTTAATCAGAAAGTAGCGAGATCTTTCATCTTGCTCGATAAATAAAAGGTTAATATTAAATTCATTCTGTTGTCTGGGTTGATATAGGGGAATAATTGCGCTCTCGCTTTCTAGCCCTAATACACAAATAGAAATACCCTGGTTTTGCAGTTCAAAGTCTGGAATCTGATGTAGGCTTACAGGAAAGTCTACACCGCTGTAATTGTATGCGGTGAATAGCTGTTCTGCAGGGTATTTGCTCATTCTATTACCATTCCGACTCACAGGATACTTTGAAGCGAGCAAACACCATGCAAAGCAGTATTCATCACTGCATTTATATTTAATGCAGCTATTTTATTCCTGATTGAGACAGGTAGCTCAATGAATCGCGATGCGTTCAATGGTTCATAAAACCTAGTTCCAATAACAAGACCCGGACTACGAGCAGAGATTTTAAGCTCGCAACCCCCTCGAAATTATATATGTTTTCTATCACTTCATCACCATAGAGGTGTACAGGGTATCAAGATCGCTTCACTGAAGGCCCAACGTGGTCTTACTATTGATAAAGATGGTTTCAGTTTGCTCTTTTTCAGAAGTTTGAATTAAATACGTTACCTGTGTCGAGGAACTTATTTCAAACCCTGAGGGATTCCTCCTGAGCAGAGAAGCCATCTCCCTCAATACAAGATAACTGCATTCCTGCAGAAACTGACGGGGTCAACTATTTCTAGAACGTTCTCAATTCGGCTATTGAAAAGCCAACGCCTGAACGCGGAATCAATAACCTTGCATTCTAGCTGTGAATGACTAACCTTCGGTTGTTGAAGGGTTGGGGTTGGTTATGTTGACCGATGACTGATGCACCTGCAGCTGGCGTATCCATTGCAGATGAGGGTTCTGGAAGGTAGAGGGGGTTCATTCCTTGACCGTGCTCTTCTTCTTCCGCTTCGCGAGGTCTCTTGGAACACTGGAGCAAGGATTGGTTGTTTGCTCCCTCAGGCTCCGGGTTCGTGACCAGTATTGTAGGTTCTATTACAATAAACACAGAATTAATTGGGATGTAAGTTAAAATATAATAGAAATGTGAAACATATATTTATTAAATCATTTGAACAATATCTGTTTTAAAAACTAATGTGTTAACGTTACGCTAATTATTTATGTAATTGTATATTTAAGAAATAAATGAGGAAACATATATTAATAACCGTTATGCGCTAATGTTACGCTAATTATTTATATAATTGTATATTTAATAATTTGAAGAAATTGTTTTAAATGTCATGTGTTAAAATTACGTTAATTATTTATATAATTGTATATTTAATCAATTAAAGAAGGTCGATTAAGATAAGTTACGCATTAAGTTTACGTTAATTATTTTTATGTAATGGTGCTAGAGATAGAATAAATGAGGTTAAGATCTCACCATTCAATTCGCGAAGCATCTGCATGTACACGGTCACGTTGACGCAATTGACACATACGCACGCCCCCTCAGCAGGAATATTCATCCAGGGATCCCCTACAGTCATCTGGGTTACATTCTAGAACCGATGGGGAGGTGGAGTCAGCCAGTATTTTGAGAATATGGGTGAAGGCAAGCCACTCTCTTGCATCTCCTCAGTCACAATTGAAGCCGCTACAGGAACTAAGACAATAAAAGCAAAAAACGGAATTAGCCACATATATAATATTTTTTTTCTTGCAAAGATTACCGTAAATTGATTGTTTCGATAATAAATCAAATTCTGAAGTAAACAGGAGTTTTTTGCTGGTTATATATCCGTTAAACAAAGTCAATATTTTTTAGAATAAACGTATAAGCGCGACAAAGTATCTAGACTTACCATTCACGTCGTTAAGCATCTGTATTAGAGCAGCCCCGTATCCGCAGTTAATACACAACAAAAGCTCTTCTGCAGCGATGGCAGCGTCGGAAGCTCCCTCAGTAACGGGAGTGACATCTACAAATTCTGGAGGACGTGGTATTATATAAGCACCCCCCTTTAAAATTGGTGACGCGGGCTACTAATATCAAGGTCCTCAGGGCTGCTATGCAATGGCACAGCTGATGACTGACATCCCGCGAGGGGTGATGGCATGCTGTAGGCTGCTGCAATATCGACATTAGCTGGTTGTTTACGACGCATGGCTGCAAGGCCAAGCCGAGAGCCTCCACCTTTGGTGAATGCGGCCTTGGCGTCTCCATTGCTGTTTGCAGTGTTACCTGAAAGGAGTAATTTTAAAGTATGTACACTAGATTGTTTTTATAACTGTTGAAAAGATGAATGGGTAGAGAAAGCATTGGGATGGGAAAGAAAGAGTAGGGAACATCATATGAACATTATTGGAAGAAGAGTGTGTAGAAAAAGAGTGATTAGGGAAAAGCGTATGAATGTTCATGGAAGAAGAGTGTGTGTACAGAAATCCTTGTGACGTGCAAAAATGTGAGTGGGGAATTTCCTGTGAATATTAATGGAAGAAGAGCGTGTGCAGAAATCCCTGTGATGTGAAAAGAGCGAGTAGAGAAAAAACGCATTAATGTTAATGGAAAGAGTGTGCGTATAGAGATTTTTGTGATGTGCAAAAAGAGGACTATGGAAAACTATATGAATGTTAATGGAAAAAGAGTGTGTGTAGAGAAATGCCTGTGAGGATGAAAAAAAGTGTGAGTACGGAAAAACGTGTGATGTTAATGGAACAAGAAGGTCTGTAGAGAAATCCTTGTGATGTGCAAAAAGAGTGAGTAGGAAAAATCATGTGAATGTGAATGGTAGAAGAATGTGTAGAGAAATCCCTGTGATGTGAAATAGAGTCAGTAGGTAAAACCGTATGAATGTTAATCGAAGAAGAGTGTGTAGAGAAATTCCTGGTATGTGGAAAAACAGTATGAATGTTAGTGGTTTAGGGTCTAAAGTAGTATTTGCACCGGTGATGAAAGCTCTATATTTTTTAAAAATTTAATTTGCAAGATAGCTCTTAAAAGAATGAAGTTCACATAACAATACCATTGTCTTCCACGGATACTCTTTCATGAGCTTTATCGTTAAAAGAATATAAATGCATTGTAAAAGGTCAACACTGATTTTTATAGTTAATGAAAAACTCACTCACCTTGCATACTTATGGATAATGTGTAGAAAACAAAAATGTTCGCACTTCTTCAATTAAAAATGAAGCACACGTTTTTTTTAATTTTAATGCAGAGTTAGTCAGGGGCTCGTACATTAAGCCTATAAGCAGACTTTAATAACACCGAGAAAGTGTACTTTTGAACAAACATACAATTTTTTAAATGGAACAATGCCTAGCTACATCAACAGAATAAAGGTAGGATAAATTAGAATGTCAGTGGCGTTTGTTGCAAGATTCTAGTGCAAGTGGTTTACGAGAAATCTTATTTTGAAGCTTTTACGCACCGAGACGTGTACAAGCTGCGGTAGCCAAACTAAAGGAAAACAAAAGGGAATTGCAATACGTCTGTGGATTCCTACAAGTAAAGAGAACATAGCCCTTCAAAGGTTGTGCTCAAAATGACCATCGGCAGCTTCAATACACGCTTCCAGTCTGCTATGGAAGGACTGCAGCACACGTTCTAGCATTCAGCGGAAATTTCAGCGCAGGCAGTAGTACTACATCGTTTCAAATCGTCTGGTGTAGTTGGTACGTCCTTGTAGACAGTGCTTTTCAGCCTTCCCCACAGAAAAACGTCTAAAGGAGTCAGATCCGGTGAACGGGCCGGCCAAGGTACAGGTCCTCTTCGTCCAATCCAACGATTTGGAAGCAATCCCTTAAAACAAGCTGTAATACTTCGTGCCCTATGGGATAGACAGCCATCATGTTGGTTCCCACACGTTCCTCCTAGTCTGCAAAGGAATGTCTTTTAGCATCTGTGGCAGATGGTCTGTCAGGAGACTGCTATAATTCTTCGAGTTCGTTGTTCCTTCTATGAACAAATGATCTATGAACTGATGGTTCACTATCCCACACCACACGTTTAAACTCCATGGACGCTGACGTTCCACCTGACGAAGCCAACAGGGATTGTCAACAGATCATTAGTGCATGTTTCTCTGGTTTACCTGTCCCAGATTAGTAAATGTTGCCTCATCACTAAACAAGATACATGATGAATCTGGAGTGTCATCTCCTAATGCACATGTGCAAAAGTTAACACGATTCTCAAAATGGTTTCCATGCAGCTCTTGCTGGAGACAGATGTGATGGGGATGGAACCTATGTCGATGGAGAATGCGCAGTACACTTTCCTGACTTATGCCACTTCCACGTGCGATTTCCCGGTAACTAATTTGCGTATCTACTCCAATGGCAGCCAAAAGATTAATTTTTGCCTCTTCTCTAGTCACTTGTTTGTTTCTGTTACGTTTTCTATGTGTTACAGTATCACTTTCGCGCAATTGGTGGAATAGGTTGATAAATAATTGCCGAGATGGTTGCCGTCTATTGGGATACGTTTCCGCATACACCGTACAGGAACGTAATGCATTCTTCCTACACTCTCCATACACCATGTGGATGTAGGCTTTTTCTGCATTAGTAAACCCCATCTTCCACTCACGACTTACTGCTTGAACTGTCACAAACTAACTAACCAGAAATTCGCAATGCAATCAATCGGCAGAAAACACATTGCAAACAAAGATAGCAACTTCGTACCTAGCAACTAAGCAGGTTGCATGGGACAACCCATTGTCGAGGTGAAAACTTTTCAAAATACTATTTGTCGTAAACCACTTGCACTAGAATCCTGCAAGAAGGACCATTGACACTCTAATTTACCCTACCTTTATTCTGTTGATGTAACTAAGCATTGTTCCATTTAAAAATTGTATGTTTGCTTAAAAAATACACTTTCTCAGTATTATTAAAATCTGTTTATAGGCTAAATGTACGAGCTCCTGACTACCAATCAATGCTGTGGAAACTGCACTTCAATAGCACTTTCTATTTCCGAAATATTTGCGGTGCTGATTTTGGGTAATTCGCCCTGTATAGAACTCTAAAGCCCCTTTGCTATGCCGGCACGTCCTTATGGCGGGTGTGTTTACATGTCACGTGATTATTGCACCCAATGGAATTATCTCCTGCTGCACATGCGCAGAAAGATCTTTCTTTGTGTAAGCATTTGGCACTGAGGAATGCAAGGGGTAGGGGGAGATAGAACGGCGTCTCCATTTTTGTCGGCGATTGTGACAAATAAAATATACACCAACCATATTAGCGATCACGGTGGTCCGTATAACAGAGGTGCATGTTACCTGTCATTCCCTTTGTCCCGCAAAACAATACAAAATATTTATGACCCCAGGTAGTCTCTGGTAATGCAGGTGGTCTAGGGTAAACAAAGGAAGAGTGGAATGCAAGGGGTAGGGGGAAATAGAACCGTGTCTGTCCTTTGTCGACGAGAATAACACAGATAGATGTTCCCTGTCATTGCCGTTGTCCCACAAAACAATACAAGACATTTATGGCTCCCAGATAGTCTCTGGAATGGAGAATGGTGGTCTGGGTAAACAATAGGGGTGTGTGGAATGAGGTATTTATTAGCATAGCCAAGTGATCTAGAAAGCACCTGGTGCTATTTTAAATGGCATATCAACCGTCCAAGTTTCTTGTAAACTAAAAAACTCCCCCACTTCCAATATAACAAAAAATACCTGGCGCCAATGTATACACCATTCAAGAGACAACCAAGCATAATTTATTACACCTTTTGTTCCCATTGACAGGAGGTGGGGGACCTTATAACCAGGTGCATGTTACATGTCAACCTTTTTTCCACTAAGCAATACAAATTACCCCTCGTTGTCCAATTGACAGGGAGCGGGGTAGAATGATTCAGTTATGGGCATTGTATGCTGATTTTTTGCACTCGTCCAGGATCGAACGGATACTCTCTGAGATAGAACACACAAATTATAACTACTCATATATTTCGCGCTTTAACAAGATCTATATTTATTTTGCAATAGCACATCTTCTCTCTCTCTCTCTCTCTCTCTCTCTCACGGTTTACTAATTATCAAAAGTCATTCACAATAAAGAGGAATTCAAAGACCAATCCTAGAAAATTAAAGCTATACATTTTATTTATCATGAAAATAGCATAACCATACGTATTTTAATCAAAATTTATACAGTGGTTTCTTTAAACAGTAAAAAGCTTCGAAAATGTCCAATTTAAAGGGTAGCTTGGAGTGCGAGTTTTCTTCAAAATCTTTGTGTCCATCCATGGAAGATGCTGAACTTAAACACTAAGTTCAGTTTTAACCGAATTTGTGTCTTTGAGTTATGCTGTCCACGGATCCACACACTCAAACACATACACTTACATACATATACTTTGAGCTTTTTCTAAAGATAGATTCTTTAGATTCAGAGAGTCTCAAAAGCGATTTCTGGTGAAATTACATTGAAGTTTTTGGCGTAATACAGTAATTCCTCTACTTACTATAACAACGTGGTAGAGAAAGCAAAAATGCTTTCTTTGGATTCAGGGGGTCTCAAAGCATGTATTTCCAGTGAATCGCGTTATTGAATTTTTGTGTGTAATACAATACTTCCTCCACTTACTGTAATTGCGTAGCTGAGAAGTTGGGGGTCTCAAAAAGTGTATTTCCAGTGAATCGGGTGATTGAATTTTTGGGTGGAATACAATACTTCGTTCACTTATAGTAACCACGTAGTAGGGAAAGTAAAACTGCTTTCTTTGAATTCAACAGTTTCAAAACGTGTATTTCCAGTGAATTACGTTATTGAATTTTTGGGTGGAATACGGTACTTCGTCTGCTTACTGGAGGTGCGTGATTGAGAAATTAAAAATGCTTTCTTTGGCTTCAGGGTGTTTTAAAACGTATATTTCCGGTGAATTTCGTTATTGTATTTTTGAGTGGAATACAATACTTTCCCTACTTATTATAGGTAAGTAGCTGAGACAGTAAAAAGAATTGTTGTGATATAGATAAGCGACTGTTCGTTATTAGGATATCTTGTATGCAACCAAATAGGGAAATGTGTAAATTAGACTGTGACTTGAAATAATTTCTGGCCTAAGTTGTTGTCACGATTAAGGTTGATTGCACGGAAAATCCTACTTTATAATGATATTATGATAAATAAAGACCCTGTTAGTTGATAATGGGTAGAGGAAATAGTGAACACTGAAAACGTGTGGTTTTAAAACTTACTTACTATACAATGATATGATGCCTCTAATTTAAAAAAAAATTGGTTTGTATATTGCTTATGTCGGTGTACCATAATGTTATTACTTTTTTCTCAATTTATTACTTCCTTACTGCCACTTCTAAGGGAAATGTGTTGGAATTACATCTTTTTAGCACTATTACATCCCCTAACCCTGTGGAGCAGGTATGAGCTAAGACACCTGGCATAACCTCTCGATAATGTGTCCCGCGGTTACGAAGAATTTGCAGTCGTGTGTACCAATAAGTTGCGATCTTAATGCAGTAAACTCAGAAAGAGAATTGTAAGTGTCTTTCAAAGACTAAAGTGCTATTTCTGTAAACAGCTTCTATATTTCAAAAGTTTCTCACATTGAGCAACTCCAGAAAATGCAGTGGCTCCAAATGTTTTAACCTTTCGCTGTAACCATACATCAAATATTTCGCAATATAGATGCTTATACTGAGTCTTGCGATCTAGTACGTCGGTGTCAGTACCCTTTTGGACTTTTATTGGATGTTCATGACCTTCACATATTTTTATGTCAAAATTCCTCAAATATTTCACGTTTATTTTGCAAGGTTCTCTGGAATTCTTGATTTTGTTTACACAATAGCCTATATCCGCAGCTTTAGCTTGTAGGTTGTCATAAAAGGCGTCTTTAGTTGGGATAATCCTAGGAAACACCTCCGATAGAAAATTGAATTTAAAGTTTTCCACAGTGCTTAAATTCCCCGAGCTGCTCTGAAAGTCTCCTGAACCCAAACTTCGTCCGATTCAGAGATAGAAATTACTATTAAAGGATTCAGATGTTCCTTCTGGTGCTCATCGTTTCTTTCAACAATACCGGAACTGTAATTGCAACGTGTCTGTGAAACACGGCTCACTCTCCTCTGTATCTCCACATCTAAAGCATGCGTTCTCTGTAGATTTAGAAAATAATACAGCAATGCCGTTAACAGCGGAGAAAGGTGTCCGGTACTCTTTAATCTGAGATCCGCATGAAAAAGTATTAGATTTAATCGGTGAGAAAAATAGTGAACGAACGGAGCCTGTGGAAATGCGTGTTTCACTTTAGCTTGTAAATGACCAGGCATCACAGCCGTTCCATTCTAAGTTTGTGTCACCAACTTTTCTCCACATTTATATTGTTTAATTAGGCCACTCATAGTAAAGCCATTTGCAACCCTGTTTTCAGATACATCTAAAAATCAAATGAATCCCTCGTGAACCTCTCCCTCTGCTGTAACGTATCTAAGGATCACTGAAAGCTGAGCACAACTGCCTACGCCTGTAGTTTCGTCTAAGGATAAAGCTATACATTTAATTTCTCAAATTCTGTTTCTAATGTGTGTCATTATAACATTGTTGACTGAATCACTCAAATCATTCTGTATAATGTTTGACATTTCAGTGAGTACAGCAACATTTTATATAAATGTCTTCAGCTTTTCATTCTACTGACAGAGCAACGTCACAAGCTCAACATAATTTCCTCCGTTACTAGAATCAGAGGATTCATAGTGGCCCCTGAAAGGCAACTCTTGTTTTCCTAAGAAACATACAACGTCAACAAGGCGTATTTGAGATGTGGCCGAATAATTCAAGGTTTAAATAAACGTAATAAGTCATGCTTCTAAACATTAGTTTAAATGTGTAATTAATTTCATGTTAGGTAGAAGTACGCCTGCGTAGCTTCTGTACATTGAGAACACGCCACTGTGCATAACGAAATTGTACTGCGCAGTAATAAACGGTGTTTGCGTGTTTTGCAGAATCCACTTAAAGTTTCAGCGATGATGAATTGATTAAGGGATACCTTTTTACCAAAGTCGCTGATATAAATAATCTAATGCCGTTGCTAAACAACATAACCTTAACAAACAGAGCTATGGAGTCGCTACGTGAGACGGGTTCACCTGAAAGAATCCATAGAATAAATCCATACGTTCCATAGAATCCCAGTGCCACAACAACATATTATGTATAATGTTTTCTGTTAATGTTTTTTATCATTTATGATTTTCAAAATACTTTGATTCTTAGAAAACGGGATTCCTCCATAAAATTCTAAAAATAAAACGCGAAAATATTTCTTCAATAAACAAAATACATCTCTACCATACCTTCCTCCATCAACTTGCCTCTTTTGCCTAATCATTACGACTGCAATGGATCACTTAACAAATCACACTTCTTTGCAACTAATTCACAAATATACGTTGGGTTATCAGTTTTGAACAGAGGTTTACCGATTTCGCGTGTAGAACTGCTATTCAAGCAAAAACAATAAGTTATTGGCGGCTCTGTTTTTCTGCTTACTGCAGTAATTGTATTTGTAGTTTGCTTCCATTGATGCATATGCAGAGTGGGCAAATTTTTATCACCTGCTCAACAGATGTGAGCAAAACAACAACGAATATGGAAATGGCCGCTGGCTAAGTGATCACTTGCATGCTGCTCGCTTACACATTCTTTCTCGTATCCTAGTGTCTGTGAAACAGCTTAGCTATGTTGCCGCATGGGCTTCACAAATAAGAAAGCCCTTATTCTGCTCTTAATGAGAAGCTAGTGAAATAGTACACCCATATTCGAAGCAATGAACACGTCTATTTAAGTGTCATTTAGAGTATACTATGTCAATTTCAATGGTATGCCGCATTTTAATTAGTGTATCCCTTGGAGAGATGCATGTGTTGAAGTGAATAGGACACCTTGGTCCAAACAGATTTCACTTAACTGCATCGAGTCACGTTGTCAGGCGACGAGGTCGAGATGTAGAATGGGATCGTCAGCCAGGACTGTCAGTGCAGCAGTGATGACTCTGTCTCAGTAGGCTCCACTGAACTGCATGGAGTCACGCTATCAGGGATTGCTCTCCTACTCATATGCTTCCGAAAAGATAAAACGCTTAGAAAACATGAGCGAATTCGCACTCTTAACACTCACAGCGCACTCATGTCCCAAGGCAGGAGAGGTTACTACTCGCTGTGGTAGCTGTATAGTTATTAGCGACTCGTTTTATTTATTTATTTATTTTTAAGTCGGTTTCACATCCGGCTCCCCGATGACGATCATCCTCAGGGGCTATATCGTCTTCTCATGCACAGGCCGTTAGTAAATTAATCATTTATACAAAGGAGACGAGGTGCTACATTAGTAAGAGGTAAAATGCAATTAGTGATCGCGTTCCGTGTTAGCACCCAGATTAGTATATGTTAGTACCTAGCTGGCATGCGGTGCATATACCAGCGCGCGCATTGAGACCTGGGAGACAGCACATACCAAGTCTGTGAAGCTCCAGAGTGAAAGAGGCTAAACGTGGCCGGGAATTTGGTGTAGGTTAGTAGGTGAGTAAAGGTGAAACTAAGATTTGGACAGTTATAGTAAATTACGTAAGCAAGGAGTAAGGATAAGAAAGAAAACCATCAACATGTCAGGTAATCGAATGTAGTGATGGGGGAAGGTGTATGATGGGAGTGTTGTACGAGTGATTACTATTGTCGACGTTTCCTTCGCTGATTCGGCCCTTCGACACTTGGGCACAGTAATTAGCGACGTAGACTAGTGCGCAAAACCTAAAGACGAGATCGGTCAAGTAACATAACAAATGAACTACTTGGTGGAAGTAGATAAAGGTGCGGGAGCATGTTGCCAGAGGTCTCTCACACGTACACAGAAAGCTGGACGTCACATGGCGTGAGTGTAGCGAGCCTATACTGCCCAATGTGTCTGGGCCCCGCAACACGGGGCAGTTGACGAAACAGGACAAAATTGTATGTAACAATTAGCGAGCTACTACGGTGCACTGTAGTGATGTTCTTCATTGCAGCACTGCCCGTAGACACCATTTGGATGACTTCACACGGGGAAGAATCATTGGGAAACTGGAAGAAGAATGAAGTGTGACGAGTGTTGCTCAGGAGTATGGAATTGCTCACAGCGTTGTTGCTCGTGCACGGGGAACCTTCCAAATCACAGGCACTGCTGTCCCAAGGAGAGGCGGTGGTCGACCATGCTCAACTACAGCAGCACATGACAGCTACATTGTGCAACAGGTAAGAAGGTATCCACGCCAAACAGCGGGGGTAATTGCAACCACATAAATAGGACAATTAGGCACGCAATCTTACGGTACACAGTGCCACGGCGACTACACAGAGGTGGTCTCTTTGCCCGACGGCCAGTACGTTGCGTTCCATTGACATCCGCACATCGGCGGCACCGTTTGCGATAGTCCCAAGAGCATCAACATTGGACCAACTAGGAATGGGGTCGCGTGCTCTTTTCGGATGAGAGAAGATTCAGTCTAAGTAATGATTCTCGACGTACCGTCATCTGGTAAGAGGCGGGAATGCGTAATGAACCCAGGAACATCATTGAACATGATCGTTTTGGTGGTCCAGGTGCTATGGTTTGGGAGTCATAATGTTGCATGGGCGGTGCGGCATGGAAATCTTTGAACGCGATACGCTCACTGGTCAACGTTGTTGTGATACTGTACTCCTTCCTCATGTGCGTCTATTCAGGGGTGCAGTCGGCCCTGATTTCATTTTTATGGATGATAATGCATGACCGCATCGAACAGCGCAGGTGGAGGATCTCTTGGAACGAGAGGGTATTCGGCGAATGGACTGGCCTGACGGTTCCCCCGATTTAAATACCATCGAACACGTGTGTGATGCTTTGAGGAGACGCATTGCAGCACATCCACATGCACCAAAGACCATCCAACGGTTGTCAACAGAGCTGGTGTAGGAATGGAACGCCTTACCACAAGAACTGCTTACCAACCTTGTGGCCAGCATGGGAGCACGATGCAGAGCTTGCATTGCTGTCCGTGGTGATCATACACCCTTTGCAGCACCATGTATCTGTTTCTGTAAATCTAGAAAGCCATCACATGTCCTATTGGCTTTAGTGCAGCTTGTGGTCTATAAATAAAAGTGGCATTTCTGTTCGTCTCATTGAATATTTGGTTTAGTTGCCTACTGCAGCATACCGTAGCAGTTCCCTCTATGTATGCTTCAAGTTTCATTGAGCTATGTTACTTGGCAGTGTCACAGCATGCAAAGATTACTTTTGTCCTTAGGTTTTGCACACCAGTGAATTAGGCTGTCAAAAGAGAATACCTATAGTGTCAATTGTAATTCGTGAGCCTGAACAGGTGAACTGCAACGTCAATGACGCTGTTATTCTTGTAAATGGAGAGTTCAAGTAGGTGAAATGGGATTTTGCACTTCTGTATGTGAAGGTCATAGTTACATAGGATTGTAATACGAGAACTGGAATGCCGCGAGGTTCTGATGTAGAGATTGGAGGCCAGCTTCTTGATGGATTCTTCAATTGTATGCGTGCGCAACTCCCCGCGTAATTTGTACGCCGGTGCTATTCTGGGTAGGCCCGTGAATATTTGCACTAGCCTGTTTTGGAACCGCTCTAACTGTCTAATTGCCGCTAGCTCCAGACCGGGCTGCATAGTTAAGAATGGGCCTAACTGGTGTTCTTGCAGAGTAAATCTGAGCTTGGGGGGGATATGAGAGGCAGTTCCGAGAAGGGGGTAAAGATTACGTAGTTGCGCCTGTGGCTTATGTCGGCAGTTTTGTATGTGCGTGTTCCAAATGAAGCCTTGGTCCATTGTAACGCCATGTTGGTCCAGGTGATCTATTGTCCGAATAGTTGTAGACGGGGGAGTGAATGGATGGGGTGTCTATGTGTAATGCGTTTTGTGAAGATTACAGCTTGGCAATTCCTTTGGTTGACTATGAATCGCCATTTGGACAGCCAGTTTTCCAAGTTGGTGTGGAAAGTTTATAGTCCGTTACGTATGAATAGGTCTTGCCTGATTGAGCATGCAATGGGGGTGTCATCATCATATAAGAGGAGGCTGACATTTGTGGATTTTGGTATGTTGTTAACGTAAATATTAAAATTGTAGGTCATAGTAGGCAACCTAGAGGCACACCACTTTATTGCGTGTGGTAAAGAAAGCGTGTTCTTCGCAGCAGAGAAGGATTATCTGTCACGCGGTGTTAAGCAATTAGTTTGACCATTTAGTCAGACACATAGATGGTGATTAGTTTGCCTAACACTTCCGGATCCTAAACTCGGCCAATAGCCCGTTTTGAATAAAAGGAGAACCCCTATCAATTTATTATGTTGCAACCGCGGTTGATGTGTTGCTGATACGGAGAAGTTATAGACTGGTCGAGTGTTTGGCGTGAACGCCAGACTATTGCGGTACGAGGAAGTTGTGTTTTACAAGACGCGTATTTAGTGTTTTAGGATTATCTTCTCAAGGTCTTTGCTTAGAGCGTTTAGTAAGTTGATTTTCTTATTTTTGGAACTGAAGAATTCTGGGCATTTTCCAGCGCTGTGGGAAGTTGCGGCTCACTAAAACGTAGTTGTAGATGGGCGCCAGCTGTGTATGGGCCATGGGCGGTAAGTTTCTGAGTGCGATTTTGGGATTGTGTGCGTACCGGACGCGTTTATTTTGCGAGGTGATCAATAATCAATTGGACCTCGGCTGGTTAATCTTTGCGTGCCTTGTGTGTGGATGTCTAGCTTCAGTGCTTCTTTTTCAGTGGTCATTTGATCTAAGTACGGTATAATGTTGGGGTTAATGTGTGCTAGAGCGCTTCTGCTAATACCTTCTCTTTGTCTGCGTCGCAAAATTTTGGGCTGTATGCAGGGGTGGAATACTTGTGTTTTCGCATTTTGGGCTTTTACAATACACCAAAGAGATATACGGGCAATGTTCAAGGCTTTCAACATTCTTTTACCATTGAGTAGTTAAGAGGTTTGCCGTATACCGTCGAATTTGAGCATTTAGGTTTGGTATGGAATGTCGCATTGCCTGGAGCCAGTGGGCATCGAGAGCGGTGCTTTCCGGTGCGCTTTGTCTCAGGCTACCGCCAGAGCCATAATGTCAGTCGGGAGAGGTGAAGGACTGCGGGTGCGTGCGTGTGTATGTGCATGCGGGCGTGTATATGTGTATTGGTACCGAGATGGTAATCGTGTATTTTATGGTGCCTTCTAAATTTGCAATAGCGTTGTCTAGCTCGTCAATAGTGGAGATTTTATTGTGTTGCAGTTCCTTGGAAACTGTGCGGGCAAACGTGTCGCATTTCGCTTTGTTATAGCCATGTTTAAGTGGGAGCATCACCGGTACTAGTAAGCCGTCTAGTTTTGTTAGCAGAGGGAGGCGGTCGGAGAACAACCCATCGATTACCTCAAGAGTGACACAGTGTTGGGAATGAAGGTGCTCTAACTAAGGCCATATATTGTAGTCACAATTATTTTGTGTCGGGGATTTTGGTGCCTGAAGGGTTGTTTCCAGATGAGATGTTCAGCATTTAGGTCTCCTACAATGATAATGGCATTATTAGGATGAAGTAGCGCATCCAGCTCATCAATGTAGATGTCACTCGCATTGTAGTAAGCTATTACAATAGGTGTGCGTGTGTTGCTTTGTAATTTATGCACCAGAGGCTTCTATGCCCCTAAATGTCGTTATTTTGACTTTCTTGTGAAGTAAAGTGTTTGAATATTATAGCCATGTCTTCGCCATTTCTCTCTCTGCCGGTTGTATAAGATTAGTGTCCTGGGATACTAAACCTAGTGGTAAGGACAAAATATGTGTCAGTAACAAGAGCACAAGACACCTCTAACTAGAACGTGAATCAGCTCGCCCTTGCGGCGATAGATAGTAAGTAAATTCCAGGTCATCAGCCGAATCGTTGTGGCAGGCGTCATGATGTTTCATCAAGACTCGTGGACGGCGTTTGCCTTAGTCATCCAAGATGTTGTCCAAATTTGGAATTAATGCAAAGAAACCTGAATAGGTAGCCGAAATTAATTTTCCATGCTAGGCTAGGTGAAAAGAGTTTGAAGATTGTTAATGGCTTCGTGCCCAACCTGAAACCAGGTGTTGCGTGGGAACAGGATGTTACGCTGAAGGTTTTCAGTTGTTCCAATTAGGGGAATGGTAAAAAGAGGAATGGGACCTTGGGAAGTAGGAGGGTTTGTCCGGCCTTCAGTAGAGCCCGAGGTTCAGCAGGTCACTCAGAGGTTGGCGAGATAAGGCGAGTGTTAGGGGCCGATGTATTGGTGCCAGAGGTCACTGAGGGAAGCACGGGCCTGATGCCGACCAGAGCCGGGGGCTGGAGACACCTCATGGCGGGACACCTCCGTCTCTCCAGCTGACGCCGGTATTCCTGGCAACACCTAAATCGTGTCCCATGACCCATTCCTCTGCATAACGTGCAGGGCCTTCGCTCTGGAGCTATGCACAGTGTGCATTTTAAGTAGGTGGGTTGCAGTGCAGAACAGCGTTGAAAGGAATGGCCCAGTCTTTGGCAGTTGCTACATTATATCAGAGCGGTAGGGGGCGGATGTCATCAACGTCAAATTTGAAATGGAGTAGTGCATTAACTGCTCTTAGCCCTTCTTGGTCTTGCGAGGTGCGGACCTCATTAAGGTATATGGGCAGCAGCGGTGGACCTCTGCAGTGTTTCTATAGCTGCTGAACTATAGAAATGGACGCTTCAATGCTATGGAGTACGTTGTCACTCTCGGCAGAACCTCGTCCACAAAAGAGGCACCCTAAATGAGCAGTCCTCTCGTTCCACATTGATAAGGGTAAATGTACCTCCTTAGCACGGAGAAAGGCACAGTACCTCCTGTAGTGATCGGCCCTCATAAACCTCACCATCGTGTCTTCTTAGACAGGGGCACGCATACGCGAGTAATACTCGGGATTATATACCCTGTCAAACTCAGCGATCACTTCTGTGTGACGTGGTGCTCCGTCCTGCATAATGTATATGTGCGGCTGGAACTACATATTGGCAATTTGTGCGTATGTAAGAACTCCATGTGCCAAGGCTGAAGACGAGGAAGGAGTCATGGTTTGTTCAGCATTAGGGCACTGCTTAACGGGTTCGTGTGGTTGGAAGTTAGTCCGTGTCTTAGGTTCAAAAGGAGGAGGTACGGGGAGGCGGCGTTGTGGTTGGGTAAGGAAAGGAAGTAGAGGATGAGGAGTAAGGTGCATGTGAGGAGTGGTACGAGATGGATGGTGGCTGGTGTGCCAGTCATCTCGGCAGAGTGACGCTTGCTTTATGGCCTCTTCGCCGCAGGAGGATGATCAGGATTGGGAGGCAAGGTGTCCGTACGTCAGTCCGAGACCCAGTCAACATAGTGTTAGCCCTAAGAAGAGGTGCGCCTTTAGATAGAATTAGAGGAATTGAATACAAAGAGAAGAAAGAACAATAGAAGGCGCGTAGCAGTACGAGGTATAGATGATAACTTCAAGGGGTGCCGAGAGACCAATCAGAAGACTTTTGGCCGCAGTCCTACCATTCTACCCTGTTATACCGCTGTTGCCTGCCTTGTGGTGAGCTGCAGCTGGCGCTGTTACCACGGCGTGACCAACGGCCATAGAGTCGTAAGGTCGCTACCGTGTCTCGAAGCAAGGAAGGTTGCGCCCGGCAACGGCGCTGGATCTTGCTGGGCGGTGGAGAAGACGCTGACTGCCTGTCTTTTTACGTTAATCAGGCTAGGAAAGCTCTTTAAGTTTTGTTCACTCTAAGGATCTTCTTGTAATCTTCACACTTCTGAAGTCCCGAGAGAGAATGACTAGCAGCTCTTTTCGCGAGTGGAGAGTGTAGCATTCTTCCACTTTCGGGAAGAGTTACCATTTATGTTGCATTGCCTACCAAAAAGGTCCTAAAAGTAGATGCTCCCCTGTAAGTAAAGATCATTTTATCTTCCTCAGTCCCACCGACGTTTCCTCATCAACAAGCATATGGATGCTTGTTGGTTAGGAAACGTCGGGATACCTTAATAGGAAAGTAACTCATATTGAAACTGAACTGAGTACGCAATTACAGTTGAT
Source organism: Deroplatys truncata (assembly GCA_030765065.1). Taxonomy (NCBI): domain Eukaryota; kingdom Metazoa; phylum Arthropoda; class Insecta; order Mantodea; family Mantidae; genus Deroplatys; species Deroplatys truncata. The sequence goes on from CM060990.1 coordinate 409,454,657, forward strand.
GTAGCATTATTATTGGGTATTGTAATACAACCTTGTATATATGTATAATGTAGATATTTAAATTGAATAAATAGAAATGAAAATGTTATATATGTGTTTGTGTGTATACATACGTATGTAAAATTTTAAGGGCATAAAATGCTTGATTTTTAATATGTAACTTTAAGGAGAATTTGGCGTGTGAGTCAGCATTCTCATACAACAAAATTAAATCGAGCACATAGTGCTTTCAAATGGTTTAAAAAAATAAACGTGACCTTCATAAAAGTTAACTAAATCGATATGATTTGAGTATGGGATCTTTCTTACATACCATAACTATTCTCAATAGAACCAATGAAGTTCAGTTTTAGAAAAAATGTAAAAACAAACTAGCTAAACCATTACACGTACCATTTAACTTACTTTACATTGTGCACATGTACTCATATCTCAGTGAAGTCAAATGAAATGGAATGAATTTGAATTACTTCGCAAAACAGCATACCCTAATGATTTATGCTGGAAGCTGTGTCTGTGTGTACAATTAAAACACATACGTTAAAAGGATTATATCGCCCTCCATTACTGGCCTTGGTTCCTAGATACAAGAAAAAAAGGTGTTGACTTCTCGGCCACTGAGGCCGTCGACTAAGTTCGGGCGTACAATTCCAGGACATCTAGCAGGCAGGCTTGCAGCGTTTTAGGATAGAGAAGTTGACATCACGACCAGGGTACCACAGGATGATAATTAAAAGCAAACGTTGGGGTGGCGCGAAAGTACTGCCACAATCTCCCCTCATCGGAAGAACAAATTGACCTACGATACTTGTGACTGGCAGCAAAATAGTAGCTCAAATTTTACAGCTATACTCTTGGTCTTGGTCATCAAATGTTGTTGCTGTATAGCATGTTCATACAGAGGAGAACCAGGCACACCGGAAATAAACTATCAAGAGTCCCTACTATCCCACTAGCACCTCTATACTGTATGATAATATAGTATGTTAGTATAAATTCAGCAATGGTTGAATTCAACATTCATCCTTCTATATTCCTATAACAAGTCAGTACGAAAATACCAAACGGAAAAACTAAAATTACAGACAATCTTATTTTGCATGCACATAGCGTACACTTAGAACAAATACAAAATACAACATTTTTACACAACAGTAAGATGTGGAGGACGATCCTAACACAATACTTCATTTTTTAATTTGCGATAAATATGCCTTAACATCTTTTGCGTAACTTCACTTTTAAAAACACAGAAACTGAAGACAACCGTTTCATGATCACATAAGGGCCCACATATCGTGGTACGAGCTTGGCTGTGTGCTTATATTTCCTATTGATGATGGGATTAAACTTCTAATACACCCTATCCCTTATCGCAGAGTTATACCTATTCTCATTATATGTTGCTTCATACTTCAGTCTATTAGGCATCAAATTCTTCTTGAATCTATCCCATCCTTGATTCATGTATTTCATATTAATATCATCCGGCAGTACATTTTATATTCAAGACACCCGCTAAGGGGAGTTCGACGGAAATGATTGCGTTAAGTCGAACTTGCGTTGATCTCAGCCTCGTGGTTAGCCAAACTGAAAAAATGGAGCCAATGCGAATTTTTATCCAATTTGTTTGGCTGTTATGTAGATACACTATTAAAGCTACCTTCTAATTCCTATTTATGTGTTTAGTTAACGATGGCTTCAGATAATACAGCATAGTAGAAATATGCCGTATCTCAGTATTGAAGCAAAACGTTTTCAATAGGTCAGGTTTAAAATACGATGCACTATCCAAGACTATGACCCTGAGAATGCCAAAACAGAACAAAGTTCCTTATAATCCCAGTATAGTTTTGTGTGCCTTCGTTAACACGCATTGGCATTAATGAAGCGCATTTAGTAAAAGCGTCCACCAACACTAAAACGAATTTATGCATTTTCTTGCTCCTCGGAAATGGCCCAATGTAATCTAAAAATAACTTTTCCATGCATTGTTCTGCTAAATTTGAACATAGAAGTCCTAGCTTAGTGTTCTGCGCGTATTCACTATGTTTGCATAGTTTACAATCCTTAACCCTCGTTCGTAAATCACTATCCATGATATACCGATTAAAATATTTGCGAAGTCTATGACCTGTCCTAAATATGCCTTGATGCGCGGCACACAGATCTTGATGAAAATATTCGAAAAGTAAAGGTACTTACCTATCCGCAACTACAAGTTTAGTTTTACCTTGTCTATCCCTGCAACATAAAGTACCCTTTCGGAGGAAACACGGCTCAGATTTATTATCTGGATGCAATTGACGAATTACAGGCTTTAAGATCTCATCCTCTAGCTGATATTTAACAAATCTGTAAACGCGAGAGAAGTGTAAGTACCGTTAAAGCTAGTGCTAAATCCGATTCCACGAATGATTCCATCGATCTTCTCACCATACATTATTGAAGGTACGCCGGCTATACAGTTAACTGTGGCATTACAAAGTTGGCTTTAAAGTTCAATGACGAGATGATCATGGCCACCTAGCGATCTTGCCGCATATACGCGGTTTGGCCAACACCCACGACAACGCCCGGCTATCAGTTACTAGAGTGAATTAAAATTTAAATTTCTGCAAACCATATAAAGCAGCGAAACTCTATAGCACGTGCAGTGAAATCGAAACTTGGTTTAACTTATCGAACGCAATTTGCTGTTCATCGCCCCACTTAAATTTAACCACTTTCCTACTGAGACAGGTAACTCACAACCTCTGCATAATCTGGGATATATTCAAAAAAATAATTAACCATCCCAAAAATCTAGAAATTTGCTTCGCCGTCTTCGGCACAGGATAATGTCTAATTGCTTCGGTTCTGTTTGGATCGACTCGAATACTGGCACGTTAAAAAATAAATGAAAACCTTAATTCTTCGGGTGGCAACATTAGTTTTTCAGGATTTACTGTTAACCTGCCTTACGAATACGTGATAAAACTTTTCTACGTGCTCAGCATGTTCTTCAAATGTACTTAAGTAAATACTTAAGTCGTTTAGATAATTATATAAGTACCTTAATTTAAATTAGAGAATACCTTATCTAATATGGATAAGACTTGCGCTCCAGTAGCCACTCCAAACTGAAAAACTTTAAATGTATATATATCATAATCCGTACAAAATATACTATTTGACTCCTCCTGTAATGGAATCTAATAACACGCGCTATTAAGATCAGTGTAGTAAAATACATCGTATTCACAAATCCTTGTTAATTTTCCTCCAAAAGAAGCAAGGGGATATAATGGATGCTTACATTAGAATTTAAAACTCTATAATCTACAACCACTGTAACGAAATCATCATTTTAGGTACAAATAATACCGGACAAGAATAATTTGAAGTCGAAAACCTAATGATAATATCGATTAACAAATCCTCAATGGGTTGTTTAATGGCTGCATGATGTGGAGGTAAACGATAAGGTGGTATTTGCTAAACGAGCTTCGGCAATTTCAAACGGCAACTTCATACACTGTATTTTCTCAAAATTAAGTTCCTCGCTGACGGCATTTAACGTGCCAACTTCGTCCATTTCACACGAACTTGCCCTAGCTGAGCCTGCTCTACACCAACAGCTTTGAACTGCTTAACTTGTCTAAGTATGTAATTAAATTGCACTACTGAACCTTCTACTTTTGCCGTTCTTCCTAATGGAACAAACTCTAAAATTTTTGATCTAATTCAATAACGTGTCCCCGCCTTCGCCATACGTATTTGTGAAATTGTTGGTCCTAGCTTACTATACTGCTGTACAATGCCGTGAAGCGAATTTCTATATGCGCCTACATTGAGTAGCTCGTGTTGGAATCGACAGCCAAACTTTCCCAAGCAATGGCTCCTTACGTTCCCTGACCAACGCCTTCAGTTACTTAAATCAAATCCTGCTGTGTTTCCCCTTCAAAAGCAATGAGCTTTGGGCTAAACATTCATGTCTCAACTCCTCTACAGCCAAAACCTCAGGCTGAAGTGGTAAGTGCATGTCTAAGAGTCTGTGTGCACATAATATATTAAAAGAAGCGTTATTTTTAAGCACCTTTCCAGGACTAGTTTATGCAGGACAGAACTGAAATAAGCATGTGATAAATTGTAACACGACTATTCTTGCTTAATTTTACTCTCAATACATGTTTATGCATATGAACGCTTGCATACGTAACTCAGAAGTTTTCACAAATGGGAAGCATATTCTCATCAATCAATTTTCATAGTACGTGAATATAAATAAACTAATTTAACCACGGTCTATCACCACTCACATTCTGGAGCATTCTTTCACTTTCCGAAAGAATTACTATTGACTCTTATTGACTCTCTAAAATTCTTTAAAGTAGATGTCACCCTGTTGGTCAAGATAATTTCATCTTTCCCGGTCCCACCAGGGGAGGTGTGATTAAAATTAGTTTTGGATACATGCTGGTGAGGAAATGTCAAAATCGCTTAATGCGGAAGTAATTCATAGGGAAACTGAACTGAGGGCGCAAGTACGGTTGATATAAAAATACTGTTGAATATGTATGTATACATTTTTAAGGAATAAAATGCTTAATTTGAAACCTTGGGATGAATTCACTGTCTGAGTCGCCATTCTCACATAAGAAGTTTAAATTGAGCATACAACACTTTAAAGGATTTAATAAAAATTATCATGACTTTTATAAAAGTTTACGAAGAATAACGAGACCGGAATATGGGATTTTCTCGTATACCAAAGCTATTCTCAACAGAGCTAATAAACTTTAGTTTTGAAAGAAGTAAAAGCTATCATTCTGAAACCTAACTACACCATTACACGTCCCATTCAACTCTTTTTACACTATGCACATGTGAGCATATATGAGTGAACTCGAATGAACTGGAATTACTTCACAGAACAGCATATCCTAATGATGGATGCTGCAAGCTGTGTTTGTGTGTACAATTAAAGAAATATATAACTAAAAAATTGTATCGCGTTCAATTTCTGGCTGTGGTTTCTGGATACAATAAAGTAAAGGCGTTGGCTTCTTGGCCACTCAGGATTTCCACTCAGTTCAGAAAGTTCCGACGTGGTTCCTGCTCGGATTTTTTCTCGTTCTTACCGGGACAGTTCCAGGTAATTTAACAGGCAGGATTGCAGCGCAGGAGGGGAGAGAAGCTGACGTCACGACCAGCCTGTCATACGATGACGATTACCAACATAAGTTTGGGTGGCGCGAATGTACCACCACAAGGGGAATACATTTTACCTACTTATCACAGAGAAACTGAGAGTATGGAACTCGCCATTACTGAAAATGGCCCTATCCACTAAGACCCCTGCACCAAAAGAAAGGGGAAGAGCGAAAGAAGTAATTCACTTGAGGAAGTGCAGCAGCATTGCTACTGCAGCTGCGGATTCTAGGAAGATGTGTTTTGGCTGGATGCTGGAAGCCCAGCGTGATGAAATTAGACAGCCCGAACACAAGCATGGCCGAGGCCCTGCTTATACACTGGAGAATCAGGGGCGTGGGATTATATGAGGTTTCGCGATCTGTCTCCGGATGGAGACGTCGTCCTAATTTTAACAATTTAATTGGTATTAATTTGATGTCCTGAAACATAAATGCCCATAGTCTTTAGTATAATACTGTAAGCACTGGGCTGCTTAGAATTCAGGCAGTATTCAAATTAACATACAATGCTGAACTCCCCTCAGAAGGGGTTCTATTCTACGAGTTGCTGCGCTGAGTGACTGGTGTCAACCTAAAACATTAGAATTATTTCGCTGTTATTATTCTGGCACTATATTTGTCTTGGCTGTGAACCGTGTATTGGGAGTAATTGTAATTAATTAATACTATAAAATAATGAGCGGCTTGGAGGTGTAGAAATGTCGTGTCAGTGATAAATTTTAGTTATCAAACAACTTTAAAGTATTAATTAGTGATTATTCATGTCTATTGGTTTTCCCTTGGTCGACCATTAGTGTGCGCCTAGATGAGCAGCCTACCCAATTGCGGCACGGATGCACTCAGATGTCACTCGTTGGGGGCCCTTCCCTAGATCCACCTTGACTCCGAGGAGTAATGACTTAAAGGGCTACCGTCAAGTCAGTGGATAGAGTGACCGTGCCGTGGCTATTGTGTGAGGAGTAGATGAAGTCAAGTTTATATTAGGGCGTCTAAGCTGTTTTGGATGTTAATGTCTGGTTCCCCCAGGCCAATTCTTCTATAAAATAGCGGTATTTTGTGTTAATCGGACACCTGGCTGTGTCCCTCTCCCTTTTATGTCTCGAGGCGTGACATAAAAGGGTCGGTTGCTTGATGAATGGTGGCACCATCTCTATTTTATTCCTTAAACTATATACACTAGCGTCTCTGAGTTGCGATCTTATTCAACACGTATAATGTGGTCAGGTGGACCTTGAAAAGAATGCTTTTTCTATTTAAATTATGTTGGTTTGCAAAATTCACAGTTTACCATCCATTAAAATGCGACCGTTAAATCTAACCGCTCGCTTTTTCTTAAAACCATCCACTCCAAGGTGTTCTCTATCTAATGCAACTCGTGGAAAAAACAATTTGTCAGTTAGAAATAAATGATAACTTAATGCACAAAATCGACTTTACACTTTGTTATGATGTGGTCATTGATACGCACTCCGATTTTCGTTATGCCATTTTTCCTCCCGTTCTCGTTTTCGGGTTTATATTAACGCACCTATATAAATGAATTGAAGAATGGTCCGCGTATGAGTCATATCGTTGTTGCTCCACCCACAAGCGAAATCCGTTTATTCCGCTTAATCATCATAACAATACATTCTAAACGCTTTTGTTGACCTCGGATTCGATTAAGCCTGCTGTATATGTATTTTGTAAACTAGTATGTTACTGTTGTTCTTAAAAACACCAGAAATCTAATATATTAACACATTATATCTGCTTAGCAACGAAAGAAAGGAAAATCAACTTTATCAAAACGACACATGATTAGGTATCTGTATTTTTAACGCTCATTTGTACTTCTACATGCATACATATTCATACGTATAACATTGAAGTGGGTATATGTTCAATATTTCCTAGCATTTACTGTCTATATCACAGAATAAAACAATCGAATAATCTAAATTTGACCTGGTCCATAGTCTACAAATAATGTGCAAAACATAAACTAATACATATAATTATTTAAAATATTTACATAGGTCAGCAGGGGTTTAACTATTATGAACAGGAACGCAAAATAAGCGTGGATGACAAACTACAACATTAAAGAGTACAACAGATACGGCAACAGACTGAAACATGCACTTTAAAAATAAAATAGGCAATTAAGCTTTACTACTAAAACCAGAAGTTAACATGCCATATGCAGAATAATATGTTAAGTGCGCAAAACAAAATCAATAATAATAATTAGAATGATCAATAATAGATATGCAATATTCAGAAAACAGCCCATGATTAACAGCATAAGGTACTAGGCATTAGTACACAAGTAGTTACATATAAATACATAGCTCCACCCATTAGAAAAGCTGTTGTGTGGATAATGCCTGACTACATCTCACCATTCAAATGCTAGTGCATACATTATAGAACAAAATCATGATTCTACATTATATGTATTTACTTATTGTCCCATGCAAAGATACGTTTATGTATATATGTCGTTATTAAGCGTTTTTTCAACGAGGGGCTTTGCACAAAGTTTACCTCTTATTGCATTGAATGTTTCCAAAAAAGCATTTATAAGTTGGGAACGATGCTTGCGCTAATATTCAAACTCAATATCATGGTGTTCGAGACAACTGAAAAGGTTGGAACCTGAATTACGTGTATTTGCAGTAACTATGCCTAAAAACTATTTACACCTTTACTTTCTGGAACATTTTCCTGAAGAATGTTTCACAGATTTTGAATACATCAACAAATGGATATAAAACAATACCTTTTTAGTTGTAACATATTAAAGTTTTCGTTTTTCTTCCATGCTCTAATAAATACGATGTATCTGTACATATAGTGCATCTAACTCTTAGCACCAGTTTTTCTGAGACAAATTCAGAAATATAATACATGTAATGTTGTGCACAAAGTGACAAACATATGACAAAAATAAATAGTCATGTTCTCTATATTCTGAAAGAGCACAAATGTCCAACTATACTAGACACTCATTTTCTAACTATGTAGTGTTGATATTTACAGGCATTTGTCTAGATGACACCGATAAAATTTACATGTCTGAGGGTGGCATGCAACAAACGAGAGTAACCTCCACTTCAATAGTAGACTACTATTAAAGTCAACACTCGGCAACTTCCATACAAGATTAAACTAATTCCAAGGTATTTGACCATTCTAGATACTCCCGTAGTAAATTACTACACAGGTAATGGTCGGAATGCACCGTTATCTAGTATGTTACTACGGAAGTAAACGGTGCACAAATACATGTTAGAATTTATTGCAGTGACTTTGTTGGAGCAACTAAACTGTCTATTGAACTACAATATGGCATTGTATTTAGAGCAACATAACATGAACGATGGCGTAGATTACACTGATGGTCTCGACGAAGAAAAAGGGGTTCAAGGAACGTTTCGGTATTAGGAAAGAATCTTTTACATTCCTTTTGAACCTGCTTGGTGAACATTTACAAGAAAACTTGCGACATGCTTTAACACCCATGCAGCAATTGTTATGAGTCCTGTGAGTGTTTCGTATATGTACATCTCAGATAGTTACCGGCAATCTTATAAACGTTAACCGTACGCCCTCTGGTCATATCCTTCATCGTATTGTTAGAGCGCTTTTGAGTTTTAGGCAAGGTGCATGAATGTTAATAAAATAAAACGCAATTCTTCTTCACTTTTGCAGGTTTCCCACACATTGAGGGTACAGTTGACTGCACGCACGTTCCTTTTCTTGACTATCAGATGAAGATGATTAACTTCTCCGAAATTGGGAAAGGTATATCTCCAACAGACAAGTGACCCGCGATGCCAATTCGAAGATTAGAAGCATTCTTTCTAAATAATTTTAAGCTGCTCTTCAGTACGTTTCCCGTTGCTCGAAGCCTTAAACTCATCCGTCACGACTTTCCAGGAATTTCTCTTCCAACATCTTTGCACCATGTTTTTGTAGTCTATGTGGTTTTAATGGGTTTTCCTATAACAAATATTTATCTCTTTCGCTGACGTTTTACCTCCTTTTCAAGTAAATCGCGCAAACAAATAAATACTCCCGGAATAATGAGCTGTTACTTCCGTAGTCGTAACTAAAGGAGTAAATTGTAATTGAGCTCTGCAACGTTACTTCCGCAGTAAATTGTTCACGTAGTAACCTATTTCCGTAGTACACACTTCTTAGGAAACGTTAATTCCGAAGTAATGTACCACAAACATGATGCACGCTGCCCTGAGATTGGCAAGTAATATCCTGTTGTGCTCCCTAATTGATTTTTTTCAAGCAACTTCTTGCATGCTGCTGCAAACTGTTCTGCATTAGGATTATTCCTCCATACTCCTTTCTGACGGATACCTCCAAAGTAAAGCTCAAGATCATCCTGGCTTAAAGTTTATATAAGCAGACACGACAATATCTGTGAAATAACAAACTTATATACCAAGTATACACTCTCAATACGTATCTTAAACCATAAGAATCCAACCTTTCTGTTATACACAACAAAATTAAATCTTCATCTTTACTACATTTTATACTGCTTATGTATGCATTCGCGTATTTAAAAGGCTACAAAATCGCCTCGAATTCTTCAACATGGGTATTTTTCTTAAAGTCCATACTATTTAAATGGATCTGGAGTTCAGAACATCAAAAAGCTGTTAAATAAATGTAGCATTGTACCATTGCTCCAGCCCCAGGAATATTACTCCGCTTTAGTGCAGTGTTGCGAAAGTGAATGGCATCTGTATACAAATTACTCAAGACTTGACTTCCCAAAGAAACTTACACCCTATTTCTTGGAAAACTAACATGTCTCGATCTTACTTTATTTCCTAAATGTAGTCCTTCATTTTACTCTAACTCGTGCAGTTCCTTCACGTATTTCTATTGAATTATACAACCATCCCCATCGACAATACTGAATTTTTCTCTTTGGGCATTTGTTACAAACTTAAGCAGATGTGGTGAATCCAGTAGAATAGTTGTATCCCCATCTGCAGTGGGATGCTTGACTGTGTTTTTAAAATTTCCACTGGCAAAAGAATAACTAAGCTGTTTGGCCATAACAAAGTTCCGAGTTAATCCACCAAAGGTAAGAGGTATCAATTTCACTTGTATTTCATGAAGAAGTGTTACACATTGTAGCAATAAAATAGCTAGTGAAGGGCATCTATACTCCCAATGAAAGAAATAATTCATTCGAATTTTCCAATTGTGGTTTATACAGTTTACATAAATATCAGAGCTTCTTTCGCTAATTCGTCATCGCTTATGTCAACTCCTATGCTAGTGTGCCATGGACATTTTTTCCATCGAAATGCACCCTTCGTCTTATTGCCATCTCATCTACTGAGAGTGCAAACAAAAGCTGATTTACACAGAGCTGCAGCTTCCGTTTTCAAGTTAAAACACACAGCCTTCAGCTGTGAATCCTGGTACATATTCCACATGCTGATACCATCTTGATGGTGTTCTTGGATGCGAGAGATATACATTAAACTTCTCCCTCACAAAACAGTAAGCTCTGATTGAATAAAAGCGGAGCGTTAAATAAAAAGCTCTCAGGTATTCAGAATACTTATCAGGCAAAGTTTTATTTATTTGTTTATTTTTTTCCTTTTACTAGCTGTCTATTAAGTAGCTCTATTCTGTGCAGGAGCTTTAGAAAGGATCCACATATTAAGTGGTTATTCACTCATTCTTTAATTATATGCTGCAACTCAATAGCTTTCTTCTCTCTTCAAATGCTTTCTGTAACATTTTAATTTTCTTTTTGTCCTTTTGTTTGTTTAAAACTTCTACCTCCCCCCTTTTCTTATTCGCTCCTTGAATGTGAAGGAAGTGATGAATCATGTTCGACTGTACTGTGAGTGTGTTCTCTATGCTTAGGAGTAGGTGTGGGGTTTTTGTTCTGCAAATACACAAACTATGGTATATTTTGGTTTTCGTAGAAGTAATTCTTAAAGCATATTGTCACATAATACATTAATCCGTTTATTACATTAATATTTTTCACAAATAGTTATTCCAGACCACTATTAATTACAAAATTTAACCTTAGAAGAGAATTATGAACCATTAAAGTTTCTATTTTTCCCGACCACTATTAATTACAAAACCTAGTCTTAGAGGAAAACTATTGTCCGGATATTCATTATTCTAAAATATTTATTTTTCTCAGCAACTGTTGCTATGAAATGATATTGATGATGATGATGAATAATGTTTTAGGGCGCTCAACAACTGAGGTTATAAGCGCCCTTCTAACACATATGGAGATAAAAGCCCAAGACATATATAAAAGTTAAAAATCACAGGAAAAGCCAATGATAGGAATCACAAAAAAGCAGAGTAAAAGCCAAAGATAAATAGAAATAAAGAAGATATGAAAAATTAAACTGTGAACTGGAGAGCACCACAGAGCAGAATAATTCAAAATTTACCTCTGATAAAAACGTAAAGAGCGTATCAACCGCGTAAGGAGTGTCCGCCAATACCTCTGCAAGACTGGCCGGCAGCCGAGAGAGTCCCGAAGATATGCAAGAAAGGCGCACTCCAACAATAAGTGGCAGACCGATAGACATTCCCCGCACGCGGGACAACGCGGAACAGGGTCGCCCTTAAAACGTTAGGCGTGTGTAAAATGGCAGAAGCTAATACGCAAACGAGCTAAAAGAACTTCCTCACGTCGAGAAACACGAGAAGAAGTAACCCATGGAATCGAAGGCCCTTCACGACCCTAAGCTTATTGCCGCGGAGAGCCAACCACTCCTCGAGCCAGCACGAGAGCACTGCTCTCAGCAAAACAACCCGAAGGTCCTCCGACATCATGCGAGATATGACAACAATGGGTTGGATGGTCGCCACCTTAGCTGCCAAATCCGCCATTTCATTCCCAGGCAATCCAACAAGACCAGGTAGCCAAGCACACTCCACATTAACGCCAGAAGCGTATAAAACATGGAGGGCATCCTGGATATGCTGAACAAGAGGATGGTAATTGTACAGCTCACGAATACCCTGAAGTGGAATAAGGGAATCACTCAAAATAAGACAAGCTCCCAACTGGCGATGGCGCACGTATAAAATGACTCGGTATATGGCATACAGTTCAGCACTATAAATGGAGGTGCCATCAGGAAGACTAAAGGTATGAGTAACGGCCCCATGAACATAAGTGCATCCAACACCGTTACAGCACTTTGAACCGTTGGTGTAAATAAAAATCCGGCCATGGTAACCGGACAGAAATTCTAAAACGCAAGCACGGATACTAGACGTAGGAAGCAAAGATTTCTGGTAAGCTGTAATCCCAAGATCAACATGAGAGGTCGCACGAAACCAAGGAGGAAACACCCTATATCCCTTAGGAAACATCCGCGGCATTCTAATACCGTGCTGTCTAAGAAGCTCCCGGAAACGAACACCGGAAGGCCTGGGATAAACGGAGTGGTCCTGATAACGTCCATCCAGTGCGGTGTGGAAAAAGAAAACGAACGTTGGATGGGTGAGCATACAGTTCAGCGCGCAGCCGTAACTACCGAGCAGAACAGCACGCCGATAACGTAAAGGAGGATCTGCCGATTCGGCGTAAAGGCTTGGAACTGGGCTAGTTGGAAACGCACCAATAGCCAAGCGTATGCCACGAGTATGGACGTTGTCTAATATCCTTAGCACAGAGGGAGGGGCAGAGGAATGAACGACACTCCCATAGTCTAACTTGAATTGGACCAGCGCGCGATACAGACGCAGCAAAACTGCCCGATCCACTCCTCAGGATGTGTCATTTAATATCCGCAGGAGATTCAGTGAACGGTCACATCGTGCTTTCAGCTGTGCAACATGCGATGACCAGCTAAGCTTCCTATCAAACGTCAACCCCAGGAAACGCGCCACACTTGCAAAGGGCAGGTAATCTGGACCGAATCGGAGCGAATGTGGAAATCGTCTCCTACGGCGCCAGAAGTTAACGCAGGTGTACTTCTCAGTGGAGAAACGAAAGACGGTTTTAGAGCTCCAAGCGTGCAGATTGTCCAAACATTGCTGCAGACGTTGTTCCAAAAACGACAGACGCTGAGAAGTACAATAGACGGTAAAGTCGTCCACGAATAAACAGGACGACAGCCCTGGTGGAACACATTCTGACACAGAATTAATTGCTACAGCGAAAAGGGTAGCATTTAGCCCTGAACCCTCAGGCACGCCGTTCTCTTGAATAAACATTTTAGAAAAAGCCGAGCCGACCCTGACTCGGAAAACACGGTCCGTCATAAACCCCTGAAGGAACAGTGGTAAACGCCCACGGAGGTTTCAGGCGTAGAGGGAACGCAGTATGCCTGGCAGCCAACATTTATCATAAGCCTTTTCAAGGTGCAAGAAAATTGCAACATTTTGGCAATTCTTATGGAAACCGTTCATGATTTGCGTTGATAATGACAAAAGGTGTTGAACGGCGTCGTCGAAAACCACACTGCGTGTTGGACAGAAGGTTGTGGGTTTCCAGCCACCATACCAAACGTCCATCGATCATGCGTTCAATCACATTGCAAATGCAACTGGTGAGGGAAATAGGACGGTAGCTGGACGGAAGATGACTGTCCTTTCCAGGTTTCAAAATCGGTATGATGGTTGCTTCCCGCCACGTAGCTGGAAATGTAGCATCAACCCAAACACGACTATAGACGTCAAGAAGGAATGTCTTACCCTCAGGAGGGAGCTGTTGCAACATTCGTGCATGGACACCATCGGACTCTGGCGCTGCTAGGCGCGAAGTCGAAAGGGCGTGTTCCAACCCCCCCATGGTGAAAAGGCGATTATAATCCTCAAGATAACCAGAACGAAACGAGTAACCGTGTGATTCAAATTGATCCTTAACCGGAAGGAACTCGGGCGAATAGTTCTCGGAGCTAGATACCTGAGCGAAAGCGTTGCCTAAAGTATTAGCGACATCAAGTGGAGTTCCTCTAGATGTGTGAAGACCAGCGATAGGCAGGTGGGTCGATTTACCGGCTGCATGCCTGTACTTATCCCAGACAACAGAGGAAGGCGTGTGGCGATTATAATAAGATACAAAGTGACTCCAGGAGGTCTTCTTGCTATCCCGAATAATCTGTCGACACTGAGCACGCAGTCTCTTGTACTGGATGAGATTCTTCAGTGTAGGGCGACGCTGGAGAAGTAGAAGAGAACGCCTGCGAGCAGGAATGGCCGTTCGACACTCTTCCGTCCACCAAAGGACCGTAAAACGGCGAGGACGGGCAGTCGACCGAGGAATAGAGTGCTCTGCAGCAGAAAGAAGCGTTTCCGTGAGATGTTGGACCAAACAATCCAGAGTGGCGTGCTCATTATGCTGAAACACAGCCAAATGGGAGTAAAGGTACCAACTGGTTTGATCGATGCGCCAGTTAGGAAAACGTGTGGAACATACGCCTGGAGTTAAGAGATTAAGAAGGCACGGAAAGTGGTCACTAGTGTGCAGATCAGAGATTACATTCCAGCGAAAGGAAACTGATAACTGCGGTGAACAAACTGCAATATCAAGATGGGAAAAAGTGTTTAAGCAGTCTGAAAGAAAGGTAGGCTCCCCGGTATTCAGGAGAGCGAGCTTAAAACCATCCAGAAAGTCGGCGATTAATGTGCCTCTTGCACAAGCCCGAGGTGAGCCCCAAAGAGGGTGATGGGCATTCACGTCTCCCACCAATAGAAAAGGTGCCGGCAGCTGGGAAACAAGATCGGCTAAATCAGTGCGCGAGAGGTCGGCAGATGGTGGAAGATAAAGACTACAGACGGTAAATCGGAGAGATGGCAGGTGAATCCTTACAGCAACTGACTGGATATCAGATAGAAGGGATACATAGTCCACGAAAAGGTCATCTCTAATGAACAGCATAGTGCCCCCGTGCGCAGGAATACCATCTTGGAGCGTAAGATCACACCGTGCAGAGGGATACCGTCCAAGTTTAAAGGTGTGGTGCGAATGGAATTTAGTCTCTTGCAAACAAACCACCAGAGGCTCATACTGGTTGAGCAAGAGTTCAAGCTCTGAGCGATGGGACCGAAGGCTACGTATGATCCAATGTGGGATAGCTATTGCAATTTAAAGAGAAATTAGCAATCGAAATAGGCTACTACGACGAAAGCGGCGGTCGAATCAATCTACCCTTTTTAGGTTGCGAACCAGCACCTTTAGGGGAGGTTTTATCCTGTCGCTTTTTCATAGGCGGTCTGGCAGTAGTGGAAGTATCCTCCTGCTCCATCTCCTCCACAGGGAAGGACCCCTTTCCAATAGAAGATTTCGGTTCGAGAACCTCGAACCGTTTGGAAGTAGAGATCAGCGAAGACATAGATCGCTGATCGGAGTCCGTCCCAAAAGAAGTCGCAGAAGAGGATCTACGAGAAGAAGATTGCGTAGCATTTTTCCCCTTCGACGTTCCGGGTGCAGTTTTTGCAGTGTCCTTCAGGAAGTCGAATCGGGTATAGCGGGACTTAAACTTAGCTGGTGAAGCAGTGCTGGTAACGACCTTTACAGGCTTAGTGGAGGAGGTCAACGTTTGAGGAAGCGAAAGAACAGGAGGAACTTTGGTAGTTGCAAGCTTGGTAGATGCTGGCGCAGGTGGCGATATCGAGGGCTTTGGAAACGAGTGGGCAACAACGATCTTATCGGAAATTGTGGCCCCGTTTATAACAGTGGTCTGTGTTGCAATTTCCCGACTCGGTACCGGCTTAACGTACCGGACCGCGGGACAGACGGTTGGCGGATGCGCAGGAGCTTTCGGGGTTCCGAGGACACCTTCTCCCTAACCCGGATCTCCTGAATCGCGTGTTCTTCTACAAAACGGGGGCAATCGCGGGAACTCGATATATGTTCACCGCTGCAGTTAACACATGTCGGAATGGATGTGCAATCGCTATCGTGTAAGACGTCACCACAGCTAACACAGGTTGAGTTGCCATTACAGAAGTCACTAGTGTGTCCAAAACGCTGACACTGATAACATCGGTGTGGGTTAGGGATATACGGCTTGACTACAATGACCTCATACCCTGCCCTAACCCTTTGAGGGAGATCAACCCTATGAAAGGGAAGGAAGAGGTTTCGGGTGGCCACCAATGCACCTCTGTCCTCCCGCTGGACGCTACATACAGCTGTAAACCCTTGATCAGCTAGATTTGCCTGAATCTCCTCATCGGAAATACCGTCGAATGCACGGATGTTCACCACACCACGCGAGGAGTTCAGGGTCCTGTGCAGCTCAAGACGGACAGGGTAGCTGGCTAGCAGTATGGATTTAAGAATTTTGGCTGCCTTGGAAGCTGAAAAGTGCTTCAATTAGGAGCGTGTTATTACGAGACCTTACACAGGATTTAACAGGACCCGCAATGTTGTCCAGACCCTTTTGAATTTGAAATAGAATTACCGTGGTAAATCTTTTCCCTTTCTCAGTTCTCAAAATCACTAAGTAGCGAGGACCACTGGACTCAACTACTTCTTTTCCCTTCACAGGTTGTTTTAATGTATTTGGTGTATTTACCATGAAAGATATTGAAAAAATTCGTCCCGCAGTGCTCTCCACTCACCACGGAGCCAAACAAGGGGTCATCCCACTGGGATGACAGGACAAGACACGGGATATAGCGGGCACGCGTCCAACTCACCCTGGAGGTCAGTACAAAATCTAGTCCCGGCCGATTGTCTAGGGGTGGTTTAGTCCCTAGCCGCACGTTTATGTGAAGCAAAAACCAAAGCGGTGTATTGGATATGCGCGTCCTCCCTGAAAACTGCAAAACAGGAACAAATCAGGCTCAGACACGCATCCCTCAACCAACCAGAACATTTCTTTCCACCGCCATGGGTCTCCACGCACGGCCTACACGTGGGTGGGCGTTTTGTCTGACTCCCTCACCACAAGGAGGAGCCCACACCGAGGAAGGCAGGGCGGCTCGGGACCCCGGGTGCGCCAAGCCTGTACCCGCGCGGGGCTTGCTATTCCGAAGCATAACTCACTTCGGTAACGATTACCTTCTACATAAGGTGCTAAAGAAGAATAATTTAAAAAACGAAAATTAATGCATTTGTAGCTTTAAGAGGAGATGTGAGCTGCCTGTACTCCACCAGCCCTTCCTTTATAAGACACATTATTATATAGTAAGCTTATCGCGAAATGTCTTCAAAGTACTCCATTTCGTTAATACTGCGCATGCGCAGAAGAAATTGCAAATTCAACTGTGCTAGCGTAATCCGCGAAAGAGCCATGGTTTTATTTGAAGCCAATGTATATTTATACACTAACCTAATCCTAATCTCGGATAAATCTCAAAACCAGAGTATTTCTTGCGGCTCGCTACGGCCTCAAGGTCTCCGCTCGCATTTTGCTGGTTTTTCCCTTTCTGTTTGTGTTCCTTTGTTTTCTTTTTCTCTTACTTTGTTTTGCTTTTTGTTCTATTTAATGCGGTTGTCTTTGTTTAGAGAAGTCACTTCTATCTCTCACGGTATTTTTCGCTCGTATCTTAGCGGCTCCTACGTATGAACTACATAGCTATGCCTGCTACAAGACAAAGCGTAAACTAATAAGCCAAGGCAGACATGGAACTAATTCTCTCACTTTTTCAGGTACGATGGGAAAGCACTAACATTTTGGAACTGCATGGTCCTTTTAAAGAACACTTGCCATGGAACGATAAAAAGATCGCATTCGAAGTGTGCAGAACAAACTGTTGAATATTTTGTGGGAACCAAATTTCCCTTCTCACTGCTTTGATTCATAGTGGCCTTTTGGTTTCATTTTCTTAAACCGTAAAACTAATAAAAAAATTTGCACCGAAATATATGTATGTATAATCTAACATGTGTAGTTAAAACATGCAAGAGAACATTTTAAACTGTGTCTCACAAATTAGAGAACTTATTGAATATTAATGCATCTTTATAGCCTATTCACTCTCGTAGTGCCAATTTATTATTGTACACATTGATGATACGTTTAGGTTATTTTACGTAAACACCTTGATTTCAAAATTTAAAGGCAATGTTACTCATCACTTTTTGACTAACACATGCTAATTCCGATAATTCGCGTAACAACGCCTAAGAATGTTGCTGTGGATGCGCTTTTGTGTTACACAGAAAATCAGGATGACTTTTCATTCCCAGACATTGTTTTCATACGAAAACTTTAATAAAAATACGAATAAAGGAACCGTGCTCTAAGAAACAAAGGCGACGGAGCTATTTTCTTAAATTAATGGTATGTATTTTGTAGAAAATGTTTCTTCTTAGTTTGTTAAATCATAATTGCTTTGTGTTGGCACTTATTTAGGTTGTGTATTCATTGTCATATTGCACCTTACTATTGATTTAAATATTATGTGAAATTAAGCGGTTAATTCACCGATTTAGATAATTCCGGATGGTTGTGCATTAATTACCGCGAATTATCGGAATTAACCTGCGTGCATCATGTTTGAGTACGTTACTTCGGAATTAACGTTTCTTTAGAAGTGTGTACTACGGAAGTAGGTTACTACGTGAACAATTTACTGCGGAAGTAACGTTGCAGAGCTCAATTACAATTTACTGTTTTAGTTAGGACTACCGAAGTACGAGCTCATTATTCCGGGAGTATTGTTTTGTTTGTACGATTTACTTGAAGCGATCATGGATAAGGTTATGCGCTATAGGAAAAGGAGGTAAAACGTCAGCGAAAGAGATAAATGCTTGTAATAAGAAAATCCATTTAAACCACATAGACTGCAAAAACATGGTGCAAAGATGTTGGAAGAGAAATGCCTGGAAAGTCGTGACGGATGAGTTTAAGGTTTCGAGCAACGGGAAACGTACTGAAGAGCAGCTTAAGATTCCTTAGAAAGAATGCTTCTAATCTTCGGATTGGCATCGCGCGTCACTTTTCTGTTGGGGATATACCTTTCCCAATTTCGGAGAAGTTAATCATCTCATCTGATAGTCACAGAATAGGAACGTGCGTGCAGTCAACTGTACTCTCAATGTGTGGGAAACCTGCAAAAGTGAAGAAGAATTGCGTTTCATTTTATTAACATTCATGCACCTTGCTTAAAACTCAAAAGCGCTCTAACAATGCGATGAAGGATATGACCAGCGGGCGTACGGTTAACTTTTATAAAATCGCCCGTAACTATCTGAGATGTACCTGTACGAAACACTCACTGGACGCATAATAATTGCTGCATGGGTGTTAAAGCATGTCGCAAGTTTTGTTGTAAATGTTCACCAAGCAGGTTCAAAAGGAATGTAAAAGATTCTTTCCTAATACCGAAACGTTCTTTGAAGCACATCTTCGTCGAGACCATCAGTGTAATCTATGTCATGGTTTAAATTACGTTCCTCCAAATACAATGCCATACTGTAGTTCAATAGACAGTTTAGTTGCTCCAACCAAGTCACTGCAATAAATTCTAACTTGTATTTGTGCACCGTTTACTTCCGTAGTAACATACTACATGACGGCGCTTACCGACCATTACTTGTGCAGTAGTTTACAAGGGAGTACCTAGAAGGAGTCAAATACTTTGGAATTAATGCAATCAAAGCAGAATTAAACAAGCGCTATTAATCGTAATAATTATACACTCGTAATAATCGCTTGGTTAAGGTTTAGAGAAAAGACTTCAGTAGGCGCGGGTGCTTGCGGAGGTGGGTGTGCAGGGTACTTTATCGACATCAACTCTTTATAACGTAATCAATAAAAATATTTAATTGGAATAATTGTATTAATCGTTCGACGGCCTGCGTCCAGACCGTTACGGTGCGTGATACCGAGAATCCAAGACGTTAGAGTACAATACAGCCTTTGTTAGCGCTTTAAACCCTTGATTTTTAATGACGCTACATGATGTTATGCATGGACGAGCATTACCTGATGGATTGACACAGATATTTAGAACCTTAGCGCCGGGAGACTTCACCCTCAGTGTCGGGAAAATGCTGCCAAAGTCTGTCAAAACATTTGTAAACTTTAATTGGCGGTGCCTTTGTGGCCTACACCTCTTCGGTAATCAAATTTGACAGCTACATGTCATATCCGTTAGCGATGGGAACAATAGAACGCTTTTCTGTCTCTCGGGTGGGCGGCGTTAGGAGTAGCACACAAAGGACAGCGGGCGTACGGCATAGAACAAAAACTTATCTGACACATATTATCAGACGGCGGCATCTATTTGTGTGCTACCCCAGACACAGACAAATACATGACACGTCCATTGGCGATGAGAACAATAGCCTTTTGTGCTAGTTCTCTGCCGGGCGTTCTGACTACTACACAAAGAGGGGGCGTGGCCTGCGCATTAGAACAAAGAGTCAATAATCCTATTGCACTGTACGGGAACAATAGCCCATTGTTCTCAAAGCCCTATATTCCTCCCACTGTTATATTTTGTCAGTAAATTTTTAAATTGCTTGTTATAAAATCCTTTCCCATTATCACTCTGTATGTTCCTGGGCGGGGTTTGCATGTCTTGCAGTATATCCTTTAGATATATCTTAGATATATATCTTATGCCATTTTAGAGTAAAAGTTGATTGCAAAAAGTATGTAGTTGAAATCCTTATTCATTTTTGCATTCGGTATCATCTTCAACAAGTCGATCTGCACCAGATTGTGGAGCCCCTTGCTGATAATCTTTCGGTGCCCGAAGTTTCTTCGGGCTGGGGCATGGAGCTCCGTTGCTATATTTTGCTTCACCGCTGTCATGCTGTTAATTTCGTAAGTATGATTGTCATTTACGGCGTCTCTGAATGATACTACTAGCCTCAGGCGATAAACCGAAACAAGGGTGTCGTCCAGTAGATGTAATCTTGCTTCGTATTAGGGTGATGTTGTTTCCACTGCAAGCCTAATTAATTCCTTGGGCTTCGTTATTAGGGGCCGTATAACGCTTTTATAGTTGTAGGAATTGGCCAATCCTATTGAATTTTCTTCGATTAACATGTGCTGCTTTCAGTATTATTCTGTATGCTTCAAGGTCATGTTCTGTGTAGACATGTATTTTAGGTATTCCCTTGAAGATGAACTCCTTCAATGCCGGTGTTGTTTCATACGTTTTGTCACCTATTCGGACTTTATTATTGACGAAATCGATTTTCTTGTTCCTAAGCATGTAGCTACCGTCCTCATGCCTTATCCCATATGGTACATCTATTTTATTCCTGTGCTTCTTCCGAACTTTATTATGGTAGCTGTAGAGTTTCTCGTATTTTTCGTCTTTCGGTGATTCCTCTTTGATTGTAGTATTATTTTTCTGCATTTCCAGGATATCTTGAAGCGGTTCTATTACTGGCTTAAGAGCCTCAGTCATGACTCTCTGGGTTTCAAACTGCCGACGTTTAAGAGAGCGTAACTTTTCTCTTATACCCTTCGTGTGTTTCGCTAAAGATTCTTTAAGTCAGGTGCTCTCACAGTCCGTCTTGAAATGACACTGCTGTTAGATTTTGGTATTAATATATACCCTATTTGTTTAGATGTCTTTAGTTTATTGGAGATTTTCACATCAATATTTATAAAATGACAATCCTTTGCACGATTTACAGGGCAGTGAAGCTTTGTCATCGCCATTTGAAACTGATGCAGGCAAGGCTCTAACCATCCTGTTATTTATTTCAAATAATATATCAGGTCTTGCAGTAGACGGTGTTCGCCACGTTATATAGCAGGAAGTTATCTCTTCGTTTAGACTTGATTTGTAGTATTCTAGTCCTGACGTTAACATATACCTCTGCGATTTCCCCCTGAAAGGCAACGGCTGCAATGTAATTATGTGTAACATTTGGTCTACTAATGCATTTATGACTTTCATGTGCGATTAACTGTATTGACATTATCCATAGTGGTTGCCAGATGTTTAACCATTGATTTCTGATGGTTCGCCATATTTTCCATGTGTTTTCTCACTGTTTCTGTAACATTGGTACGTATGGAACCAAGTCTGCTGTTTAAATCTTGCTGTATTTAATTTTGTTTCCTTCCCACGAGCACTTTAGCAATGCTTTTTGTTGCTACATAGCTGTCATTGATAGGATCTGCTATCTCTCTTAGTCTTCTCTTTTGGAATGAAACGTTGATGTATGAATCGAGCGGAGACATTCTTGCATTTATATACTCTAATACATATTTCTTATTCGGCACGTTATGATCCAATTGAGGTGGTAGCATTATCTTCATTCTTAAGGTATCCAAGATGAATTGTTTCCAGCGTCGTGTTTAAGAGAATTTTATTTAGATATTCCATTAGAGCGTCATGTTGCACCTCTTGAGACTTCTGGATGTGAACCCTAAGTATAGTTTAAAGTTCGCCCATACACTGATATGTCATTTTTTCGGTGAATTGTTGCATTCCATTTTGAGTAGAGAACTTAAGGGCATTCACGTAGCGTTTGCTGGCTGCATCGTGATTTTCTCAGGATCCTGAACAATGCAGTCTTTTGTTCCTGAATTAGTAATTTCATTTTCCATATCTGTTTAAGATGAACTGATGTGTCGACCTTTTAACTGGTGCAGTCCTCTGTGATCCAAACCTA
This sequence comes from Deroplatys truncata, assembly GCA_030765065.1. NCBI lineage: Eukaryota > Metazoa > Arthropoda > Insecta > Mantodea > Mantidae > Deroplatys > Deroplatys truncata. The sequence goes on from CM060990.1 coordinate 409,477,406, forward strand.
TAAATACTCATGACGAACCGGAAATGAGACATTTCTTTATTATCTACTTTAATATATACATCGAATCCACAACTATATCAACCGTCATTAATGGAAAATTCGGGAACTATTGCTATAAAGGATGTTCCTTCTAAAGAGCTCTCCCAAACACCTTTGCATAAATCTTTAAATTCCATATACGACATGTCAGTGTGTATATTGTAACCTTCATGTGCTCAGGTTTAATATATCCTGCCTGAAGAGTATGATCATGTTCGAGTTATCTCGAATTGAATGCTTTGGGACTTTGGCATAGGATTGTGCTAGATATACAATCCTCATTTCGATGCCTGCCCATACTGAAAAACGAGGCAAACTTGTCTTGCCTTTCTGTAATGACTTCGTCAAATACAAGGATTGAATTTTCTTTAATTTATGATGGATGCAAGACGCTTTCTCCGTCTATATGAGTATTCACTTCTATACCCTCTATGTTTTTAAGCAGCTTAATGAGATATTGATGCTTTGTTTGGTATAGTGACTTTGAATAAATGTGCACCTTTTCAAAACCTAGCCCATTCTCGTGAAGTATCATATTGAGTAATACATTTGTTTTTCCAGCACTGGAGCTGCCTACAATGATCAGTCTAACGTTGCCAGGAAACGGCTTTCCGTAAAGATCGCGTCTAAAGTCGCTTTCAAAGTCTAGCACCTGAATAAGCAGCGAGCAAACTTGCTTCACAAGCTCCATCATAGCAATTAAAATAAAATAAACCATGCTTAATGTATATATGCTAATGACCGTCAGCAATGACAGAGTATAAAAGAACGGTACAACAATTGAATAAATTAGTATACCATGAGAGCTAAGGAGGTTAACATCGCAAAAGGTTCGGTTCAATTAACATTCTCATTAACCGGCTACCATTTGAAGCACATTTGTTTGGATACAAATACTGCGGTCCTGGAACAAAGCTATAAAACAGATTAAAGAGAGGGGACCCCGGAATCAACCCATTAGTCGATGCGTGCAAACTTCTCGATATTGCCTACGCCCAGCATAAGGACTCTGGTTTGAGAAACATTGCAGAAAAGATCTTGGCTGAAAAGACGCAGAAAAGAGTGCAATCACCTGATGCTACATTACGCAAAAAGTTGGCAGCGAGACTATTAACAACAATTATGAAGGGAAAAGTGTCTGTTGATGCGAATTTAAGAAGAAATGGGAAGAATTTCTACCTCTCATACCAATTATTGCAGCCTAAGTGCTGCAGCTGTAGGTGCTGCTTAAATTGCCACAGAAGTAAATAAGAAAACGGCTGCAGATAAACAACTGGCCGAAATGATGAGACATAACACAGAAGTTGAAGCAAGAACAGAAGGCCATCGAATGAAGAAGAAGAATAAGGCGAGGAACATCAAAAGGAGGAGACGTCAGAGCAAGAAACAGAATTCAAAAAAGTCGGGCAGCAAGCTATAATTGTCCTGGAAAAAGCATTAAGTAACATTGATCTCGATTTGTATGCGCGACGATTAAAGATTCCTCATTTTAGAGGCGTATATATTATCGATTAGCTGCCTTCAAGACTTCGGTACAGAGAGAGAATTATCGTCAACCTCAATACTTCAGAGAATGAAGGCATAAATTGGGTTTCTGTAAAAAAAGGATGACGGCGTGTCATTGTATTTCGATAGATTTGGAACCTTGAAGCTCCCAAAAGAGATAGAAAGGTACCTCAGACGCATTAAGGTATTGTATATAACTAACAGGATTCAGAGTTTCAGCTCACTCACGTGTGGGCACTTGTGCTTGAAATTTCTGTCGCAATGAGTTACACTATCGATGTCAGCGGCAAATAATCTGTTCCTACTGCATACCTAAACCCGCCTCTGTAGATAGGCCCTAAGGGATATTATGAGATAACTCTATTCATTTTGAAGCCTTCTATTCCATTCCCAATGCTGATCACAGTAATAATCAATTTCAATATATTTACAATGATGAAATTAAAGTCAACGATGTACCTTATGGAAGTTACGAGTTTGCCGATACTAATGAATACATCAGAGATTAACTAGGGGTGGATGAGAACGTCTTCTTTATCAGGCCTAATAATAGCAAGAAGACTGAAATTAAATGTACCTTCACTGTTGATATTTCCAAGGATCGTTCTATAGGATCGCTCTTGCGCTTCAAGGACAATAAAGGCATTACAGCTAATCAGCTGGCTGAATCTGATTTCCTGGTGAATATACTTATTATGAGCATCATACGAATTGAGCGCAGTATTGCAACAGGTTCTTTCATGGACGGTAAAAGCGGGCACTCGAACTATGAGGTGTTCCCATCTGTTCCGCCTGGATATCATATTTCTCAAGAACCCTCAAATCCAAATTACCTACCGTTCATAAACGCCACCGTCTTAGAAGAAATTCGTCTTCGAGTAATGGACCTGAACGGTAATACAATTGACTATAGAAACGAAGACATAAGCATAAGGCTTCACATCCGAATCAATGCCAATAGATTTTAAAATAAGTCAGCGGCGTCGCGGATATAATAATGCAGTGATTCAACGCCCGCATCATACTCCATCTTTGACTCCGCGAGGGTTAATATCGCGCAATCGCCAGGCCCTCCAGGCATTGGTCTTCTGAAACCTATAATCATAGACATCTTCAATGTTACCGAGACACCGACATTCAACAAGATCACCAGAGAAAAGGAATATGTGTTTTTGCCATAAAATACTTCATCTCTAGATGCTGATGACGAAATTAGAACCCCTTGTCTTGCTGAGGATTTATATACTCTACGTATTAGAAGGTATCTATACATCGAGGGAAGTATTAGTAAACCTAATGGAGCGGCTACTACTGCAAAGCATACCAATAACGCTACCGCATTCATGTTTGAGGAGATTCGACTGGACATGAACGGCTAAAATATTGCTCGAACCAGAAACCCCGGGATCGCATCAACTTTGCGCAACTATGCTGCTCTCAACCCCATGGAATCTGCTCGTCTGCTGAATGCTGGATGGTGCTACCCTGGAGAAGACATGGACATTGTACATGCAGCAAATTGAGTCTTCAATGCTATAACACCGCTTTTGATGCTTCTGGGATTTGCTGATGACCACAAGGAGCAAGTTTGAGTTGGTGCTGATTCGATCCAAGGACTCTAAAAGCTGTATTTTAGTGTCTCAGGGGGAAGAGAATGCTACTGTTAAATATGTACGAATTGAGTGGGGAATGCCTGTGATTCGACTTTCTGATGCTGAAAATGTTGAAATCCTCAAGATTTTCAAATCGGACAAGCCGCTTTTTCTCCCATTTAGGACCATGGATGTGCATACTCAACCTTCTCTGCCGCAAACTAAACCATTCACCTGGAATGTCGCCAATATATCAAAAATGGAGAAGCCGAGATTTGTCATTTTGAATGCTTAGTTTTCGAAATCGAGTAATGCATCTAAAGCATGTTCCCTTTTTCATCATTGTAACATAAGTAATTTGAGGCTTTATCTTAATAGTGAATGTCATCCCCCCAGATATGAACGTGCACTTTGGAAACTCGAGATTCGCATTATTGTATGACGTGTATTCAAAGTTTCAAAACTCGTATTATGTAAAAGAGTATTACCCTTTATTGAAGAGAAAGGATTTTCTTAAATATGCACCTTTGTTTGTTATACACTGCTCACATCAAACCGATGAGGTTGTAAGTGGAGCTGTCAACATCAGTATCTAAATTCAAAGTATTGCAAATATCCCTGCACAGACCTCATTGTATTGCCTGATAATTCATGATAAAGTATTTAAATACAAGCCTCTGGTCATGTAATGGAGTTTTTATTTTAAACTAATCATTCTAATGTAAGAATTTCTTTTCAGTACAAATGTAAGGATTTCTTTAATGAATAAAATAAATTGTAAAAGCATACGTATATAATTTTTATTATTTTTATCATACAATTCCAGTAGTGTCCTCTGCCAACTCTCGGTACCTGCATTAGACCTAGCACTTGCAATGGATAGGTTACCTAAATGGTAATGTATACACGACTCAAGTCTTTCTAAGTTGTAAGTTTCATCGCAATTTAGAAGTATTTCACAATCATTTAAATTAGTCTTCACAATTCTCATGTTGTCCCCTTGCATATAAGCAATGGCATTATACGAGAAAAATATTTTCGCTATAATCCTCTCGCGGGCTTTTGCACGATTGGAGGAATGTTTGGAATATAGAGAGACCGTCCGTTATTATCTCCCAGTCATGCATTGTCATATATACAAAACTGCCTGTGTTTTATCTATAAGCACTGGAATTTCGTAGAAGAACCCAATCTTAATGCTGTGGCTTCTCGATATCTAGGCTTTTTGGCTGCACATTTCTAGGGGGTGTCGATGCTGGTTATTCTATCCTCCCAGAGCGACAGCCTCCTTTGCAGATCGGTGAAGTTGTTGTTCTTCTCCCACTTATTGCTTCGTCTGAAAGAGTGCACAATAAAGGTCTTAGAAAACATACTGTTTTGGAAGTGTAGGTAGCCAGAAAAAGAATTACATTTTGTTAGGCTACAGGGAAATTAAACACAAAGATTTTTTCTAGATATTAAAATACTCACATCAATGCTTTCCCGATTTCTGCCTGCTTGCCAGAGGAAGGCTCTCTGTTGTCGGTATTAGAACACCGTCACCCGGGAATTGGACTTCTTCTGACCCCTATCTAAATGATTAGTACACTCCTTTGGTGCTTCAAGAAAAGGCTATATTTTGCACTATATCTTCTGCTCTTTAACAACCAAATATATCTCCTTTTTAAGTACTGGAGTCGTCATTTGAATTCTGCAAAGATATAATAATTTCCAATCTTCATTACATCTGGATACCAAAGTGCGTTAGTACCAATGTATCCAGATATCTATGTATGATAGTATTGCGTAAGCAATTAGTTTTTATATATGATCTCCAAGGTTAACTAAACGAAAAACCAATTACGATAATACTAATGTATTGATATAGCAATGTACGATTACATTGCAATTGTAATTAATTATTTATGTTAATGATCTCCAAGGTTACTTATACAGCGTTACCGATGTACAAACGTATTACATATTTTAAGCTGTTACTTTAAATTTCTCTGTCTAAACATGTATGCGCTGCAGTTCTCATTACACGGGATGTATGACGTCATCTGATCTTGCACCTCCGGCTTGACGCATAGGACAGCGTGAGTATATCCGCTGCAGTGCTCTGAATGCCCCACGGAGGCGTGGCTTGAAACGATGGTGTCCATTTCATCGTCACTTTCGGAATCAACATCCCTGAAAGGAAGAAATATATATCAATGAGTCATTTAATTTTCTCTCTCTTTTAGAGAATAATTGTATACCTTTTAGAAATAACATTCAAGAAGCATCTGTACCTACATCATCCGCTTTTTGTAGACGGGACAGTTGTCCGTGCATATACCGCGAGAAGGCATCTGGTCATGATAGGGAGGCACGTTATATACTATAGAGTGCATGATTCCATTGCACGACTCTTCATGGTAATACGTGTAATGATATGCCTCTTCTCCACACTCACCCCAAAAATCGTCCGTGGTACTATCGTCTCGATTAAAAGTCAAATAATATTCCGGGCAGGGGAGAAAGTGTTCCCTATATACGCAGGATAGAAAACCGGTTCTTACGTCACGTGCAGCGAGTGGTCAGCGGGGGAACGCTTTGCATGCTTGGGTCGTGTTTTTTTCTTTATACAAGAGAATCGAGAAGAGGCTGGAGGCATGGGATTCAAGTCGGAGGGAAATTTGTAGATGTTAACTTCTATTGCAGATAGGAATGCACGGAATGTTTTATATCACTGTTTGGAGGAGTTTGGAGCAGAAAATTGAATGTAGACAGAAGGGGCATTATGTGGGTGAGCATTTTGTTGACATTTGTTGGCTACTGCGGAATGCAGAAGGGGGATGATGCAGATGCGTGTTTAAAGGAGTCGGACGCCATAAAGCAGAAAATGAAATGCAGAGGTGGAGGAGGATGCTGCAGGTGTATATGCTCGCAGGTGTTCAGGTCGCAGTGAATAGAATCGCGTCTACCTTTTGTCGGGGAGGATAACAAAGAAAAGTCAAAACAGCCACAATAGCAAGCAGGGTGAACAGTGTAACACATGACAATGTCAACTGTTAGGCTTTTGTTCAACAAAACGATACAAAATTTATGTCACCCAATGGTTTTCTGGAATGCAGGTGTGGGAGAATTTTTCTTTGAGTAAACACAATGAAGAGTGCATTTGAGGGACCTACCTAGCACGAATGAATAGTACATTCACGGGGCAACAAAAACGATTCACTACACTCAGATAATGATAATAGCATGCAGGGTAAACAGTATAACACTTGGCAATGTCAACCGCCATCTTTTGTTCGTCAAACAATACAAAATTTATTACCCCTATTGTTCTCTGGAATGCAGGTGCGGGATGCCTTTTCTATAGGTAAACACAATGATAAGTGGAATGAGGTTTTTTTTAGCATCTGTAAGTGTGTTAGACACCACCTGATGGTATTTTAAATGGAATATCAACCCTAGCAAGACTCGTGTGAACCGAAACATAACCCTCCTCCAATATAAGAAAATACCATCCACGAATAAATAGGCCATTTATGAGACTACAAAGCAAAGTTAATTACACTCTGATCATGACAATAGCAAGCAGGGTGAACAGTATAACATTCGGCAATGTCAACTGTAACCTTTTGTTCGACAAAGCAATACAACATGTATTACCCCTATTGTTCCCATTGACAGGAAGGAGGGGAGGGTGATTAATTTATGGGCATTCTTTGCCCATTTGGTGCTTGAGCCCAACAGTCGATCCCGGATCCTAGTCTGGTATCCGCATATTATTACTACCTACCTCTTATAGTGGTGGACAGGCAGTTAAGCGTCTACTGCGTTCTTTTACTTTTACTGTAGTACATCACTACACGCCGAATATTTACCATATTCTGTTTCACAAGGCGTATACTAAATACACGTAACCTTGTGAAAAAGAGGAGTTGTAAAAGCTTAATGCTTACATATGGAAACTGATAGGTATGCTTATTATTAGTTGGTCGATGTGTGCATCCATATGCACAACATGAAGGCATTTTACGTTGACCTGTTTTAAAATAACGATTGAAAAATGAAGTCATAAAGATGAACGTTAACATACAACAAACACCACTAAACAAGGAAATGCAAGCAATGGGCATTAATGTGCCACGCTCTCTCTCTATATACCACCAATGACAGTGCGAGCTCTGCTTGAAATCTCGCCTTTCGTGATTCTGAATTTCGGTTTACGTAGCACTGATCAGTGCACATGGTATAATTGTGTGTTTTTTCTCTCGCCTACATTCAGCACATTCCACATACAGAACACACGTATTAAAAGAAAATAATAGTCTTACGATCTGATATATCTATGTATGCCAATAGCGTTGCGTCAGTGGATGTGGGTGATATACTACTTACCTTACTTAACAGTTTTCTACTACATCAGTCTTTCTGATTTGATCTGAGTTGGGTATGTTTTGAACACGGGATCTTACATGAAGTGTTGTTCACTGTATCACGCCAGTCATGGTAAAAGAAAGGTAATGTATTTATCATGCGCACTTCAGTCTCGTCAAACGATGTGCACGCTCAGTGGATGTACCGCATCAGAGTACATCTTGCTTGATAAGGTTAAACTGGTTTAAAGTGAAGTTTCGCAGTACTTCGCTTAATATTGAAAGTTAGGCTGTGTGTTAGTGTAACCGGCCGGCACTGGTGCGAGTTATTTGTGTGCTGTTGTGTACCGTTTTCAGTTTCTCCGAGTACACGGTTGTTTAATTGGGTATACTCTCTGTCTTGTTTCGTAAGTTCTAAACGGTAACCATGGCGGTTTATAAACGTGTGAATACTCTCAAAATTCAGTTTACGACGACGGCGAATAAACCCACTCCACTAGAAATCCACCAGTGGTTAGTGAACTTCATGGGGCTTCAAGCTGATCAGCTCGACACGCTCCAACTTCACACCAGAGAACGAGTTATCTATGTGAAATTGTTATCGGCGGTATTGTATGATAATCTTCTCTCGCGTTATAAAGAGGAACATAAGTTTACATACGCCTCCGGCGACATAACAAAAGTGAATATTACACCGGGTGATCAGCAAACAGTAAATGTTCGGGTGTTTAGCCTGCCTTCTGGGGTGTCCTTTACGGTACTGTCACAGGAACTGAGTAAATATGGTACAGTGTATGATATCCGTAGGGAAAGATGGGGCTCGCAGTATCTTCTTTCGTCTAACAACGGAGTACATGCAGTAAAAATGGGGCTCAAACGTCATATACCGGCTAGTTTAGTTATCGATTCGTATTTGATTGCCATCAGTTACATCGGCCAACCACAGGCTTGTCATTTGTGTCATGACACTACCCACTTAAAAGTAACTTGTCCTCTTCGTGCCACGCGGCTACCTATAACTCCAAGGAATCGACCGGTAGCATTCAGTGAGGCGGCGAGTGCTGCCACCTCTTCTGATGCAGTCACCCAGAAGCAGGCTTCCATTATGTCACAAACGTCTGTGGTAGAACCTTTGTTGGTGAACCTTCCAGCGCGCTCTTCCAATTCAGGAAGTGGTGGTCCTGCTGGAGCGGAGACACCGCTTGTAACTGCAGCGACAGAACATGCAATTGTGGACGGATCTATTACGCCCTTTGTTGATCGGAAGTCGGCATTCGAAATGCCCGAGGTACCCTCTCTTTCGCAAAATTCTCAGAATGGGGACATGGAGATCGTTTGTGATGAAGAAGTAGAGATATCGGCGAGTGAGGTAGCACTTTTAAGGCAAAAGCCTTCTGCTTCTTTGTGTAGTCGACATCCTCGGATATGGAGCCAGCATAGGCGGATGGATGTGGAAATTACCATGACACGACAGCACTTCCAAGATGTGCAACCGTTGCCCGGTAACTCTCCGGCTCGTTCCACAACGAAAGAAGCGGACTCAGGCAAGCGGCCGGCAGTAGATGACAGCGATGATTTTGAGGATCACCAACGTTCCCCTAAACTTACAAAGGATGACCCGCATCCGGAGAGTGATGATTGAGATTGTGTTGTTTCTGGAGTGCTCTCTGGTTGTTCTCCGATTGCAACCATTGAATATACGATCCTTGCCCTTTAAATGCCGGTAGGTCTTCAAATATGGGCTTCGCTCAACGTTAACGGCCTGCGACAGGTTATTAAACAACAACTTTTAAGGGACATTTTGATCAGTAATGACATAGACATTTGTTTTTTACAGGAGGTGAATCTTTGTAATCTGGATTTTTTGTATGGCTTCGATTACGAGACCAATCTTGGCCCCGAGGGTTCCGGTACGGCAATTGTTTACAGACAAGGCTTACGATTACACAGTTTTGGATACCATCCTTCCGGTAGGGTTCTTTCGGCAGTGTATGATGACGTGACTTTCGTGAACATCTACGCACCTGCTGGTAGTAATAAACGCAAACGAGAGGAGTTTTTTCGGCAAGACCTCCTGACCCATATCCCATCGGGTGCTACCTTTGTGCTTGTCGGTGATTTTAATGGTACATTGGCGGCCAAAGATCAAAGCGGAGCCTTCAATGGGTGTGTTACTTTGCAGCAGCTGGTGGAGCAAACGCGGTTAAAGGATACTTGGGAGCATACGCATGGTTCCGCAGTACAATTTACTTTCGTGAGAGGCCTATCAGCATCGCGGCTGGACCGCATGTATGTTCCGGCTGAACTCTTATTACGTCTTCATCGTACAGAGATGGTGCCTGTCGCCTTCAGTGATCATAATGCACTCATACATGCCTTTGAAGGTAGGGCAGCGATCTACAGTAGAGGTAGAGGTTATTGGAAATTCAACTGCTCGTTTCTTATGGATGAGGACGTGCTACGGGATTTCCAGGATCTTTGGTCGCGGTTGCGGGTACCCTTTCTGCTAGCACAGAATAAAGCCTGGTGGGTGTGTAAAGCCAAGCATGCGCTTCGGTATTTCTTTCGGGCTGCAGCCTGTCGTCGAGCTCTGGCTAGGAGGGAAACCATGGACTATTACCTTCAAGTCCTTCAGGAACTACACATACGCCAACAGCAAGGTGAAGATGTTCAGTCTCTTATGAGAGGATCAAAGAACACATTAAGGCCCGAAAATCTAACGAGTTACAGGGGTGTTTGTCCAAAGTACCCTCGGCGGAAGTAGTGTTTGGGGAAAAGGCGAGTTTTTACCATCTGGCGAAGGAACGTAAACATAGTCGCCGGAAGCTCGTCGCTCATTTGGAGGTTGATGGACAGAAAATTTCCACTACAGCCGGAATTCTTCGTGAAGTGCACTCCTTTTACGTCCAACGCTTCTCCGTCCCAGCGGAATGCTCCAGTGTTGTGGACGAGTATATGTCTGGGGTTGCTCCGGTTGTCCCGGAGGAGCTGCGGCAGGATACAACACCTGTTTCAGCAGCAGAGTTCATGGAAGTGATCCAGTCGTCAAAGTTGCATGCGTCTCCAGGACCTGATGGTCTACCATATGAATTTTACAAGCACTGTTGGCGCTATATTCGAGAAGAATTACTTCAAGTTTTCCAGGTAATGTGGACGTCAGAGCGATTGCCGCCTACTTTTGCAGATGGGATAGTGGTCCAGCTTCCGAAGTGTGCGCAGCCGAAGACTCCACAGGATTATCGACCGATCACGTTATTGAACTGTAACTACAAGTTGTTTGTTAAAATCATTAGTGTTCGTATGCAGAAGATTCTACCCTATATACTTAGCGAGATGCAGGCTGCCGTACATAAGGGGACGGCCATTAATCATACGCTGGCGGCATTGAGAGGTGGTATATTGGACTGTGCACAGGAACAACAGTCCGCTGCAGTCATTAATTTAGACCTTGAGAAGGCCTTTGACAACGTCGTTCACGGGGCACTATGGAAACGTTTGGTTGCCTTGAAAGTGCCCGATAAGCTCCGTAATCTCATCCGAGCCCTATATGATGTTCCTTCGTCTAAGATTCTCTGCAATGGGTATCTCACAGCTGCTATACCGGTTAAACGTTCAATCCGACAAGGTTGTCCCATGTCTATGATACTATTTGCCTTGTATGTTGATCCTTTACTTCGACGTCTTCAATCTACTCTTACTGGAATCGATGTGTATGGTCAGAGACTGGTGGTACGAGCCCACGCTGACGATATTACTGTAATGGTTACCACACCCCGCGATATTATGCGCCTAAAAGATTGTTTACAGCAATATGAGGGGAGTACCAGAATGACATTTAATATGAGGAAGTCCGAGATATTTCCCATTGGGTTACAACCTCCGGATACATCAGTTTTGGGCATACCTGTTGTGCAGCGTACAAAGGTTCTGGGCATCTACTTTAGTACTGACGCAGAGGATATGCGGGAATACAACTGGACGTCTCGTATTAATATCTTACGTGGTGTGATGTATCAGCAGAATACCAGGATGCTGAATTTGGTACAACGTATATGGTTTTGTAATAGCTTTGCGCTCAGCAGAATTTGGTTCATAGCATCTGTTCTTACGCCCTCAAAACGCCATTGCCAGAGAATAGAACAGATATTAGGTTATTTTATCTGGACAGGAAAGCTTTATCGCATTGCGTGTACTCAACTCCGTCTCCCTAAAGGTCAAGGTGGATGGGGATTATTAGAGGTGGTTCGTCAGTCTCAGGCCTTGATGATTCGAATGCTCTTGCTTGCCATGTATAACCAGGGTGACCCCGTGGATATTGCGCTACAACGACAATACTCATCTTTTTTGAATCTGGGCGAGCATGACAAGGTTCCCCAAATGTTACGTGAAGTTTATCAGGTCTTGGAGAAGTTACCACCGGAGAAAGTGGGGAATGGTGACTTTAGTACGGTGAAGAAGATTTACACCTTTCTTGTTCAAGCTGCTCCTATTATCCCTCATGTCCAGCTGAAATACCCACAACTGCCCTGGAGGCGCATTTGGAGATGTTTTAGCCTTCCACAGATTAACTCCGATTGGGTGGCAGTAACGTATGCGGTGGTAAACGAAATCCTTTCAACGGCGGACAAACTCTATCGCCACCGGATGGCTATTTCCCACAACTGCCCACTTTGTAATGCCGCAGATTCCCTTCCTCATCGACTGATGGAATGTTCCGGTAAAACTGTGGTCTGGACTTGGGTTTTAGGATATTGTCGTACTTGGGTACCTACCGGATGGATTCCTCAACACTCTGATATTTTGCATTTGAACCTTCCTAAAGTAAGCCCACCACTGTATAATTCCCTACTCTGGCTGATTATGGGCACCTTTACTTGGCTACAAACGTTGGACGATCCAGCTTATTGTGTACTGCCTCATCTACGACAATTTTTACGTGCTGAGAGATGGCAGATGATTCGGCAACACAGAACAGAGCCATTCCAGCCTTGGATATTCAGGTTTAAGCTCCACTAGCAAAGTAATACCCTTTTCCCTTTTTGTTAGGATCCTGTTCGCCCTTGCTTAAAAAAATTATAATCCTGATAAAATAAAAAAAATAAAAAAAATCGTTTAGTTTTGCTCTATTGGTTAATATGAGGAAGTCCGAGATATTTCCCATTGGGTTACAACCTCCGGATACATCAGTTTTGGGCATACCTGTTGTGCAGCGTTGCACAACAATGTAAATGCATTGTTCCTCTTTAAGAGTACAGTAAAAAAAAAGTTAAATTCAAGCTGTAAGCTCTTGTGAACTTACTAGATTACAAAATTTCATATTTGTACGGTAATTGTAAGTGAACTTGTAAGTGAAAAATACCCAAGTAACTTAAGAATGGAATATGTAAACTGCATATACATCTCCGTGGGTCACTACGAGATAATCACGCGTTGTAGAGAGAACGCTGCATTGCACGTAAAGTAAATGCACCGAATATGGAATCCGAGGGCTGTGCCATCAAAAAACTAAAGATCAGAGGCTTCCATTGTTTCATTTTACTGAAAAAGAAAATGTAATTAAAGCAGTATCCCAAAAGCATCCTCTAAATATAACTACCAAAAGAAAAAATCTGACACATTTTAATGATAAGTTGTATGAAATCGAATCATGCCTTTGTGGGACTCTAAATAAATTGTTTATTGGTTATGTCTTTTATTTCCTCATTATACCGCAAGCTGATATGACAGTTCAAAGAACATAAATGTATAGGAGTGAAAGCACAAATATTCCTGTAATAACATTCTTTGCAAAAAAAGGGCTAAAGATGTTCATTAACAACACGAGAATTGAACTCTTTTTAATGTCAGTACTGAACATGTATTGGCTGTGAAAGTACCTAAATTTCTGTGATCATACATGAATTATCCGCTAAATTATCCATAATAGTACCTGAATTACTATCTAAATCGCAAAAAATATCAGTGATACTAGCTGAATTACGTGTTAGATTACCCCTAAGTACCTGTGATACTACCTAAATTATCTATGAAGTTACTCCCCAAATACCTGTAATAATGTCTAAATTTGACATGAAATTTCCCTACTTCAGTTCCAAAATGTCTCAGAAGCTTGTGATAATAACCTTTTCATTCCCTAAAATGCCTTGTAAGAGTCTCAGATATTCCTAGCAGAACTTTTGAAAATGCCTGAAAAGATGTTAAAATACTTTGAAACAACAGCATACAATACCTTCAAGATGTTGTAAACCTGTACCAATACCATGAAAATACCGTCTCCAGTTTCTAAAAATACCTTTAATATACCTGAAATTCTCATGACACGTGTACCAAAATGCTCTAAATGTCTATAACCATGTCCGATCCATAGCCTAAAATACCTTCTTAGAGTCTTAAATAATCCTAACAGTACCCTCGAAAACAGCATTATAAGTTTTACAAATACCTTAATAACAACATAAAATACATTACAAATGTTCTAACAAATGTTGAAAACCTGTATTAATACCACGAAAATACCTACTTCAATTTCCAAAATGCCTTTGAAACATGTGAAAATCTTCTGTCCGTGTACTAGAATGTTCTGAAACCCTGTATCCGTACATGCTCTACAATTTCCACTCCACTGACTAAAGCCTTCAAAGTTGTTTTAAAAAGGCACAGTTCCTGTTGCGGTTTCTAAAATACCTTCAAGATGCCTCAAACATCAGTGCCAATGCAATTAAAATGGCTGCGCTATTTTCTATAAGTCATCCAAAATCCAGTGATAGTATCATGAAAATACCTGCTCCTGTTTTGTAAAAACCATCAGAATACTCTAAAGACCTGTGACAATACCAATAAAATACCTTTTCCTGTTTATGAAACTATCAGAGTAGCTTAAATTCCTGTGACAATGCCATTAAAACATGTGTTTGTATTTATAAAACCCGTCATAATAAGGGTTCCTTAAGCTGTGTCATTCTAAAACTCATTAGAATAGCCTAAAATTCTGTGCCAATACCATGAATATACCTGCTAAAATTTCTAAACCGCTCAAAACCCCGGTGCCAATACTATGAAAATACCTGCACTGATGGAAATGCCTTTGAAACACCTGAAATTCTCCGGTTCGTGTTCAAATATGTTATAAAAGCCTGTGGATATAACTGATGCCGTAGTTTAAAATAATTTTTAAAACGTTCTAAAAATCCATTACAATTCCTGCTGTAGTGTCTAAAATATCATAAAATTGCCTTAAAAGTGTCAAGGTACCTCCGAAACTGCTCCGTCCTTCTGTAAAGCATCCCTAAATACCTCCAACCTCTACCCTCCCTAGCGTCCCTCCTCGTTTTCCTATCTCTCACATATAAATGCATTTCGTCCAGTTCCAGCTCTGTAAATTATCTGTAAGTGCTTCCCCGAAATAGCTGTATTGTGCCTGTGCTCTAAATACCCCTGAAATTATTTCTTACCCTTCCGGAAAACCACCCTGAATACCTTCAATCCCTGTATTCGCTAGCGTCTCTCTTTGTATTCCTTTTCTCTTCCCATTAAACGCATTTTTCTTGTCCTCAACCTCCTCCAAGTCTAGTACCTCCCCACGTTTTCCCGTATAAAACCCATATTCTGCTCTTCAAGCCCAGTCTAGCTTAGCATCTCTCCCCGTATTCCCTATCTCTGCTATATAAAGGCATATTATAGCCTTCAACCTCTGTATAGCCTAGGATAACTTCTTGTATTCGCTATCTCAGCCCTATAAATGCATTTTATGGTACCCTACCCCTACTTGGCCTTGCATCTCTCCTCGTTTTCCCTATCTCTCCCATATAAAACACATGTTCTACACTTTAACGCTGTCTAACCTAGCAACTCTCCTTGTTTTCCATATCTCTCCCATATAAAACACATATTCTACTCCTTAACCCTGCCTAGCCTAGCATCTCTTCTGGTTTTCCCTATCTCCCCCATATAAAGCGTATGTTCTGCCCTTTCAACTCGTGTCTACCTCGCATATCTGCTCGTATTCCCCATCTCTGCTATAGAAATGCATTTTCTAGTCCCCTACCACTACCTAGCCTAGCAACTCTCTTCGGTTTCCTATCTCTACCATATAAAGGTATATTCTACCCTTCAACTACTATCTAGCCTAGCATCTCTCCTCGTGTACCCTATCCCTGCCATAAAACGCGTACTCTATCCTTCAACCTCGGTCTAGTCTAGCATCCCTACTCGTTTTCCTTATCTCTCCCACATAAACGCATATTCTACTCTTCAACCCCTGTCTAGCTTAGCATCTTTCCTGGTTCTCTCTATCTCTCCCATATAAACGCATGTTATACCCGTAAAACCCTGTCTAGCCTAGCATCTCTCCTCGTTTTCCCTATCTTTTCCTAAGTATGCGCATTTTTTACGCTAGCTCGCTCCTAACTATCCTACTGCCCTCTGCAAAATCCTGTTTGTAAATTGTTTCTTGCAGCTCAAATACATAACTCCCCATACAGTTTATCTGTAGTTTTATTCAAACTGTTTTCATTCCTATCACTCTCCTGATATTCTAAACAATCTTTTAGAATGTGCCCTTCAGGGAGTTGTTGAATCTGGCACCAATACTTCAATACTCTTTCCATAATCATCCCCCACACCCGAAATTTCTCTATCTATATCATTGCACGTAATTTTGCAGAATATTGAGATAATTTTATCATAATTTTGCACCATGGTGCCAAGACTTTGTTCATTTCCTCCCAGCCTTCCTCTGTTCCCATAATGCTTCTCAATTGGTCCATTTCTATTCTATTAAGGCTGTATAAATCTTCTCCAACTATCTTACATTTATTACTGGTTCTATATGTAAATATTTCTTTACTAACTTCATACCAAAGTTTTACTTTGTAGTAAAGATAATAAAACGTAGGAAATATGTTCTTTATTGTTTGTGCAGCATGTGGGTACGAATTTGCCCAAATGATGAAAACAAGAACACTACTGCTTTTGGAAACATAATAAAGTCATCAATTTATGAGTTCTGTACTGTGAGATAAGTGATTATCATGAGCAAACACCACTGCCACAACCACCATCATCACCAACATCACCACCACTACCACCATCATCGTCAACACCAGCACCAGTTCCACCACCAGCAGCAACACCACCACCAACACCACCATAACCACCATCACTACCATCACTACTACATTCTACTACTACTGCTTCCTCAAGTTTCTCATGTGTTGAGGGTTTGAAAGTTAACTATATATGCATGTATAGTTTTGTTTATTTTAAAATGTTTCATTCTCTTCAAAACTTCTACGTTTATTAATTTGGAAGCCAACAGTATCTTGTGAAGGAATTTTAAATTTGTCTGAATAATACACTTACATGTTTCTGTCTGAAATATTATTAATTGATCTTATAAGTTGTATAACTGAATATGGTATGTTTATGTGCACTAACACTGAAGCTATGAGCTTTAATTTAACTATATGTAAGAGTTTGCCCTGCAAATTCCAAAATTATGATGCTGTTTTACCCGTAAGTTCTGAAACCTCAAAGGTGCAATTGTTTGATTCCATCTCTAATGTGAATTTCAATAACTTTTGCGGTTCCTATTATGGAGCTTCTATAGGACATCTTGCATAGTAACAATGTTTTAACTGAGAAAAGCATTATCACTTAGAAAAACAAGAATGGAATTATGAACCTTGAAAGGCCAACAAGAACACCTGATTTCATTCTTTATTGCACAGCAGGATGTTGATTTTCTTTGCTGTGATAGTGAAGTTTCTAAAGACATTAACCATTTAAAACGTTTACATCCACCTCTATTTACAACGTTTCTGCCTTAATGCTTCTATTGTGCTATAGAAGTACATGAATTTGTTTTGTTTAAACTCAGTTTATTGAGAAACAGCTGAATTAGGTACTTGATAATTTAACTGAAGATTATTAAAAGTATTTAAAACACACAGCTTTCTTCTCCAAATGTTGCATCAAAGTAATGGAAAGCATCAGAAAAGGACAGAGAAAAGCGAACTGCTGCTTTCATAAGCTACAATATAGAACAGAAACCTGACAAGTAGCATTTACTATGGAATACACTCAAAGCTTTATAAAATATTATATTACCGGAGTTGTGCATAATGCAAAAGCAACATTATTTTATTTGAAGTTTCTTTAAACTGCATTATGTAATAAAATTGTTTTTTCTTTGATTTCTAAGATATTGATTTTAAAATAATGTGCTGCTCTTTCTTTATTGTTAAATAATTCATGTTGGAGTACTTTCTTACTGGTCAGATGTTATTACTACAAAGCACTAGATAATAAATAATATATTATACTTGGTAATTTTCAGATTTGGAGTCCTGAACTTATGCTTCTCTCTGAATTTCAAGCACACAAATCTGTTGTGTATCACATTGCAATAATTAAAGGCACATTGTACAGCTGTTCAAATGATGGAACTATACAGGCTTGGTCCCTAGAAGATTTTAAACTCAAGAAAACTTTATTAAAGTATGATGATGAAGTATATAAACTCTATGCCATTGATGGTAAGCTGTATTCTGGAGACAATAAAGGCATGGTAAGTTTGAAAATATTTAAGTTAATTCTTTAGAGATAATAAAGGTGCAACAAACTTTTTCTTGTCGTTTTCAGTCTTGGATGAATGAAACAGAAATAAACAGATTTTTAAGACATACTGATATCTATTTTGGACTACCCAAAGCCAAAAAATACGTTTTAAACTTTTTCTTTATGTGTGTGTATTATGTATTCACTGGAGAACAACTGAACCAATTATGGAATTTCTTCATTTGGTCTCAATTATGGAGGTTTACATATTAGTATCATATTTGGTTCTCCTAAGGTAAGTTAAACATATGCGGCTTATTATTGAGTTTTGTGAACAATACACATAACAAAATCATATAATAAGTATAATCACTGTGCTACATTTATTTACAAAACTTCACCAAAATCATATTTCAAAAATAAGCCTATGTTTTGCCTTTGTTCACACACACACAAAATTAATTTTTTAATACATTCTATTGCTTTGCATTTACCATGCCACTGAATGTAGTCCAGAATGCCATATGGTTGCAAACTCGTCTAAATCCACCATTTCTTTTTCAACAACTGGTTTTTGGCTTTATTATAATATGTAAACTAAAAGCTATGTTCCCTAAAGCACGTAATATTTCAAACTGCTGTAAATATGGTGCAAACATACATATGAAGAATGATTGCTTTTCCAAATTCGTCTAAATCCATTCCTTAATTTTCAAACACTCCATAAATCCACACACCACTTGCCAATATTGTTGCAATGTGGAAATATTTTTTTTCAACTTTTGTCATTATTATGAGATTAATTTTGCGAATTGTTTAAAATTGTGAATTGGGTGACTAAGAGAATTGTGACTACAACTTAGATGATTGTTTTAATAATATTGGAATTACTGTTTTGCTTCCTCATTTTATAAAAACGGAAAACAACATTATTTCTTCTTCCAATGACAGAAAAGATTCAGAGACAGATCAAATCAGAAGAAAACCATTATGAAGAAAAAGAATTATCCTACATCACCTTTGCACACAATTTTTTTTAAGTATAACTTTTGCAGTGGGAATGTATTTTTAATGTTGCTTTAACTATATAGTAAGTTTAAAATTACACTAGAAAAGTATTACCTTCAGCATAATAATTAACCATAAAGAATATGAGAATAAACTATCACATATTTGTGTTGGATTTGTAATTACTGTTACTCTTTTTGGACAGACATGTTTCGAAATTTTTGCCAAAAATACCAGCCTGGAAACACAAGAAAGTTATTCTGTGCTCCGGTGAAGTTGAGCTTGGAGCATATTAGTCTATTCCATGAAGCTTTCTATAAGTCACGTAACAAAATCCTACCACAGATATTTATTCAAAGATACATAACTAAGGAATCATCTGCTGGTTTGGGTGGCTTAGCTGGTTAGGCGCTGGCCTTCTGATCCCAAGGTCACGGGTTCAAACCCGTCTCAGACTGGCGATGTTTAAGTCTGCGTAAAAGCAACAGGGGCAGTCATTAGATTTACTACCATGTAAGAGAACTCCTGCGGCACGAAATTTGTGCACACCGGAGCATCGTTAACAAACAAAATATATTTTTAAATATTAAAGGAATCACCTCAATGGCAATGGAGAGTAAGAAAAATAGCAATAGATGTAGGGGTATGCCAGTATGATTTTATATATATATATATATATATATATATATATATATATATATATATATATTAAAAACAGAGAAACAATGAGTATACATCAGCACAAGTATGCCTGAAAACAGACACAAAAACCTTGGGTTTACCAAGTGGGCCAACCGCGCCGTATTTGACGTGTGCAAATAACGCTTCGTGCGTTAAAACAGTAGCAGAACTCAACGGGGCAACTCCAAGTAAGTACAGGTTAGTGAGAAACTTGCGCATTCCAGCGGTTCTCAGAAACGCTCATATGGATATTCGGAGACGGTTGCAACATTGTATTACACAACAGGGGCAACATCTCCAACACCTATTCAATGAGGGAAGTCAGCATGACAGTACAGTTAGATGACGATGATGATAGTAATAATAGTAATAATAATAATAATAATAATAATAATAATAATAATAATAATAATAATAATAATAATAATAATAATAATAAGAATAACATTTGTAATAGCAAGCAAGAAATATGCTAGTGAAACACAGCCTGCTCTCATGTTGCTTGCTTATAGTCAGTAATGTTAGACAAGAACAGCGAAACACAATTAAAAATAGCTATGGGTGGCTATAGTAGGATAAATAAAGACGTTTTAATTATATTTGTCAGCCAAAAATGTGAGTTTATTACCTCAAAAATAATGCCTGTGTAACTGAAGTGGACAATATTTTAAGACATTTGCGGTCTATTTTATCTATCATCACGGACGGTTCACTCTAGTAAACCTGAACCTATTTTTGTCTATCATCACAGACTAACACTCTTGTAAGCCTGGGAAGTGCCTCCCAATGAGCACGATCCGCTCATCGTATTTGCAGATAAGCAAGAGGAGTAAAGCAATGCTTGGCTGGCCCCGTAGCTCAGTCGGTAGAGTACCTACCTGGTGTGAGAGGGGTCCCGGGTTCGATTCCCGACTAGGAGTGTGAATTTTTCTCTAACCAACATTATTCCCTATCCTCCCCAGGGACTGGAAGTACACTGGCGTGCAAAACCTAAGGACGAAAGTAATAATCGCATGCTGTGACACTGCCTAGTAGAATAGCTCGATGAAACTTGAATCATACATAGAGGGAACTGCTATGGTATGCTACAGTAGGCAACTAAACGAAATATGCAATGAGACGAATAGAAATGCCACTTTTATTTATAGACCATAAGGTGCACTAAAGTCAATACGACATATAATCGCCCTCTAGATTTACAGAAACAGATACATGGCGCTTAAAAGTGTGTATGATCACCACGGATAGCAACGCATGCTCTGCATCGTGCTTCCATGCTGACCACAAGGTTGGTAAGCAGTTCTTGTGGTAGGGCGTTCCATTCCTCCACCAGCGCTGTGGACAACTGTTGGATGGTCGTTGGTGCATGTGGATGTGCTGCAATGCGTCTCCCCAAAGCATCCCACACGTGTTCGATGGTATTTAAATCAGGGGAAGGGCTAGGCCAGTCCATTCGCCGAATATCCTCTCGTTCCAGGAGATCCTCTACCTGCACTGTTCGATGCGGTCGTGAATTGTCATCCATAAAAATGAAATCAGGGCCGACTGCACCCCTGAAAAGACGCACATGGTGAAGGAGTACAGTATCACAATAACGTTGACCAGTGAGCGTACCGTGTTCAGAGGTTTCCAGGCCGCACCGCCCATGCAACATTATGCCTCCCCAAATCATAACACACGGACCACCAAAACAATCATGTTCAAGGATGTTCCTGGGTTCATTACGTATTCCCACCTCTCGCCAGATGAGTGTACGTCGAGGATCACTACTTAGACTGAATCTGCTCTCATCCGAGAAGAGCACACGGTCCCATTCCTCGTTGGTCCAATTTTGATGCTCTTGGGACCATCGCAAACGGTGCCGCCGATGTGCGGATGTTAATGGAACACAATGTACTGGCCGTCGGGCAAAGAGACCACCTCTGTGTAGTGGCCGTGTCGCTGTGTATCGTTAGATTGCGTGCATAGCTGTCCTGTTAAATGTGGTTGCAATTGCACCCGCTGTTTGGCTTGGATCCCTTCTTGCCTGTTGCACAATGTAGCGCTCATCTGCTGCTGTAGTTGAGCGTGGTCGACCATCACCTCTCCTTAGCACAACAGTGCCTGTGGTTTGGAAGGTTCCCCATGAAAGTGAAACAACGCTGTGAGCAATTCCATACTCCTGAGCAACACTCGTCACACTTCACTCTTCTTCCAGTTTCCCGATGATTCTTCCCCATGTGAAGTCATCCAAATGGTATCTACGGGCCATGTTGCAATGAAGAACATCACTAAAGTGCACCGTAATAGCTCGCTAATTGCCACATACCGTCTTGTCCTGTTTCGTCAACTGCCCCGTGCTGGTGGGACCAGACCCATTTGGCACTATAGGCTCGCTACATTCACGCCATGTGACGTCCAGGTTTCTGTGTACGTGTGAGATACCTCTGGAAACATGCTCCCGCACTTTTATCTACTTCCACCAAGGAGTTCATTTGTTAAGTTACTTTATCCATCTCGTCCTTAGGTTTCGCACACCGCTGTATAAATGAGAGCGTGAATATGTGTGTGTGTGTGTGTGATCTAATGATTAAATCCCACAGTTCACTAGAAACCCAAAGTCAAACGAATACGGGTTAACACCATTGCCAATAGGCAATAATATATTGCAAAAGAAAGGGCCGATAAGACCATTGTGGTTGAAAGCGGGGTATATGTGGAGCATTAAAAAAGTCGAAGCACGCTCACGATATTTTGCCAGCTTCCCACTGAACTGAGCTTACTTGGATTTGCCACGTTGAGTTCCGCAACTCTTCTAACGCACGAGGCATATCTGCAAACTTGAAATACGACGCGGTTGGGTCATCTGGTAGATACAGATAGAGTTAAAGGCGTGTAGAAAGCGCCTTACTGCATATACGTCTCTCACCCAGAGAGAAAAGGGTTACAAAATACGCGGTTACAAAAATATTTGGACAACCCCAATGGAGTAAAACATTTCTATGAAAAGCTGATACCAACAGTCTCATTACTGCAGACTTAAATCTACTCAACACTACTTTTCATCTGAAATAAGCATTCATCATCTGCGGGGAATGTGCAATTAAGCGGTTGCTTAATTTCTCAGAGTCCAGAGAACTTCACCTCTCGTTTCTACAGAACAAAAAACAATGATTATAGCTAAGTTAAGCGTACATAAATTAAAAGCGGGCGACCTTACGGTACCAATACAGAATGAAGAAGAATATGTTCTTAAATTGTCATTTGACTATAAAAAGAATTTACTTTTATCTAAAATGCCTGATCAGACAACGTATTACAACGGGAAATTATACACAGTGAATCACCTAAAATTTGCACCGCAAATATTTCGGAAACGGAAAGTGCTATTGATGTGCAGTTCACAGCATTGATTGTTAGTCAGGGGCCCGCATATTGAGCCTATAAACAGATTTTAATAATATTGAGAAAGTTTATTTTTGAGCAAGCATACAATTATTTAAATGGAACAAGGCCTAGTTACATCAGCAGAATAAAGGTAGAATAAATTAGAATGTCAGTGGCGTTTTTGCAAGATTCTAGTGCAAAAGGTTTACGAGAAATCTTATTTTGAAGCTTTATGCACCGACACTTGTACAACCTGTGATAGCACACACTAAAGAAAAACAAAAGGGAATTACAATACTTCTGTGGATACTTAGAGGTAAAGAGAACATAGCCCTTCAAAGGTTGTGTTCAAAATGACCACTGACAACTTCAATACACGCTTCCAGTCTGCTATGGAAAGACTGCTGCACACGTTCTAGCATTTCAGCGGAAATTTCAGAGCAGGTAGCAGTAATAAGTCGTTTCATATCGCCTGTTGTAGTTGGTACATCCTTGTAGACAGTGTCTTCAGCCTTGCCCACAGAAAAAGGTCTAAAGGGCTCAGAACCGGTGAACGGGCCGGCTAAGGTACAGGTCCTCTTCGTCCAATCCAACGATATGGAAACAATCCGTTAAGACAAGCTGCAGTACTTCGTGCCCTATGGGATATACAGCCATCATGTTGGTACCACAGGTTCCTCCTAATCTGCAAAGGAACGTCTTTTAGCATCTGTGGCAGATGATCTGTCAGAAGACTGCGATAATTTTTCGAGTTCATTGTTCCTTCTATGAACAAAGGGCCTATGAGCTGATGGTTCACTATCCCACACCACACGTTTAAACTCCATGGACGCTGACGTTCTACCTGACGAAGCCAACGGGGTTGTCAACAGGCCAATAGTGTGTGTTTCTGCGGTTTACCTTGCCATGATTAGTAAATGTTGCCTCATCGCTAAAAAAGGTAGATGATGAATCTGGAGTATCATTCTTGATGGCGATGTACAAAAGTTAGCACGGTTCTCAAAATCGTTTCCATGTAGCTCTTGATGAAGAGAGATGTGATAGGGATGAAACCTATGTCGATGGAGAATGCACAGTACACTTGTGTGACTTATGCCGCTTCCACGTGCGATTGTGCGGTAACTAATTTGAGGATCTACCGCGACGGCAGCCAAAACATTAATTTCTGCCTCATCTCCAGTCACATGTTTGTTTCTGTTACGTTTTCTAGGTGCTACAGTACCACTTTAACGTCACGTAATTGGTAGAATAGGTTGACAAGTAATTTCCGAGGTGGTTGACGTCTATTGGGATACGTTTCCGCATACACCGCACAGGAACGAACTGCATTCTTCCTACACTCTCCATACACATGAGCATGTCAGCTTTTTCTGTATTAGTAAACACCATCTTCCACTCACGACTTAGTGTTTGAATTGTCACAAACTAACTGACCAGAAAGTCGCAATGCAATCAATGAGCAGAAAACACAATGCAAACAAACATAACAATATCTACCTTGCAACTAAGCAGGTTGAATGGGACAAACAATTGTCGGAGTGGGAACCTTCCAAAATAAGATTTCTCATAAACCACTTGCACTAGTATCCTGTAATAAAGACCATTGCCATTCTAATTTACCCTTCCTTTATTCTGTTGATGTAACTAGGCATTTTTCCGTTTAAAAATTGTATGTTTGCTCAAAAAGCACACTTTTACGGTATTGTTAACATTTTTATAGGCTAAATATTTGAGCCCCTGAGTACCAATCAACGCTGTAAAGACTGCCCATCAATAGCACTTTCCATTTCCAAAATATTTGCTTTGCAAGTTTTAGGTGATTCACTTTGTATATACTGTTTCGTGATTCGTGCAAGGAGATGTAAAACTTTTCAGAACAAGAGCACTGTAACTGTCTGTACATGTCTGGTAAATGAATTTCCTAATGAAACTGTTTCAACTGTAAACTCTCAGTTCATAATCACTAACGTGACAGCAGTTACAAAATTGGAACTTTATGCTGACAGATCCCCTGGGCAAAATAAAAATTCTACAATGGTTGGATGTTATGCTATTGGCTAGAGAAGGAATTGCCCGAAAACCTAAATGAAATGGTATTCATATATCCAGCTGTTCGGCCATACATTCCTCCCATCAGATCGAATATTTGATGGAATAGAGAAAACATAAGAGAAATATGTGATCACTGATCCCCGGAATATATAACTTTATAAAGAATCAGAACTTACTAGGCCATGAACATATGATTCACAACTTGGAAAGAAAGAGTAGTACAGGTACTCAAACTCCCCGGTAGCTGGCATTTCAAGCTTCCCTTCCAAGAGGTTCAGCATCTAGGTAGAAAAGTCAGGTGCTTTGCTGAGAGGAGAATGCCATTATCGTAGTGACCTTGGAGTTTATCGCCCGCTTCTTAAGAAAGGAAAACCAATCCAGAATATCCAACTGCAGAAAAAAAGATGTAGGGTTGACAATAAGGGAAGAGAAAATTAAAGGTATTTGTTAAATAACTTACCAAACACTTTAGTCATTTCTGAGAAAGGAATAGTGATCTGGAATTTTATGTCTGTCTACCTCCGAATACAGAAAGGAACTAGATGTTCCAACATAAGAAGAATAAAGCATGTCGAAGGAGAAAATTTGTGACTTATGGTTGTAACTAAGATAAAGATTCAAATAATTACAGATAGATTGTCATAATAGTTTTCGTATTGTCTTCATAAAAATGTGTCAGAATCCTGCTATGTCAATGTTGGTTTCCATTAACCTCTAAATGCAGATTATTACTTTCCAGTATCCGCCAAGTTAACACTCGAGTTCCAAAATCCATTCAATCCAAAAACTCAAATGCATTTTCATCCATATGATCCACGATATATTTTATAATAACAGAATATGATAATATAATGTACACTTGTATACAAAATAACCTGCGGATATAATGAATTGCGTGTTAAAGTTGGAAAGAGATTCCTCCCCATGGCTGACACCCCACCCTTTACCTAGTTCTAGTAACAAGTTGATTAATAACGGCTTTTGCATAGCCTTTTTTCGCGATGACGGATGTACACCATAGGCTAGGATCCAAGTTAGCTTTGGATTCGTTGAAAAAACATAATCAAATCAGTTCTATTAATTCTTCTTTGTATGCTAGAAGTTAGAATCAGAATAAAAAAGCATGCAAGTCATCATTGGGGTATGTTATCCAAGCAGAAGTTAGGATAGCTTGTTTTACCGGGAAAATTGCAGTCACATGGAGAATTTCATGACGTGTGTCGTATCAACATCGTAACTCAAACGGCGGAGCAGCGGTACGGGAAGTTTAAGATGGATAGTTCTAATCCCGACTATAGCATTGAATTTGTTTATTCTGATTTTACCTTTCCATAGTTAATTCGAAATTAGTATTATTTTAAATAAATTTTATTATAGGAGTTTTGCAAGAATAGGAGTAAACAGGAGGATGCCAACCCTTTTCAAGTAATGCTATGTTTTGCGACCTTTTTAATGCTGTTTCGTTTCACTTGGTTCATCTCGTATAACTCAGTTTCGGACCATGCTGGTTTGTGATATTTTATAATTTAAAATCAATATGGTTATTGCTCTTGTTGCTTCGCAAACAAGTATTGCTACCAGAAGTTAATAATAATAATCCCATAATGCCCTAACCTATTAAATCACTATTATTCAAAGTAAAATGCTTTTAGTAGTAAAAAAGTGAGATAGCTGGGGCACATTAGATGCCGACAACCGATAAGATGTAATGTGATATCCTTTGTTCTGTGCCGCCGACTCCGCCCCCCTGCTTTGTGGCCTTAACCGAGAAGCCGCTGACCACGCCCCCTCTTTGTGGCCTACTATCATACCGCCAGAGAGAGGTGTAGAACAATGGGCTTCTGTCCTTTTGTGGCCTTAACCTCAGAAGCCGCCGACCACGTCCCATCTTTGCGACCTGACCTGAATACCGCGCGGCAGAGGTTCAGAAAAATTGGCCATTGTCCTTTTGTGGCCTGACCTAATGCCGACCTGGGTATAGGAGAACAATGGGGTATTATGCTCGTCGCTAATGGAGGTGGGGTTTTGTACGCTACTGATACCGACAGCCGGGGATCGCCGAACAATGGGTTATTGTTTTCGTCGCGTGCAGCCGCCTCCGCAAATCGATGTAGGTGATAATTGTGTGAATCAATCAGGTAATGTTCGTCCATGCATAACATTGTCTAACATTATTGAAAAACTAATCAAGGGTTTATATTGCTAAAGTCCTGGCATCGCGCCTCTAAAGGTTTGGACGCAAACCGAAGTATCCCCACCGCATGTATCTTGATTGATTAATGTAATTAAACGCTACTCGTCGATCGATGAATACGATTAAGTATTTTTGATTGATTAATGCAATTAAGAGTATATGAATTGACTCGCGCACCTGGTCGCCAACGTATATGTGTGTGTGTGGGTGTTAAGGTAGTAATTACGCGTGTATAACTATTACGACTAATAACACTTCTTTAATACTACTTTTGAGGGAAAAGTTTATTTGGGTTTATAAGAATATTACATCACTTATATGAATCCATGACTGAAAGGACAGAGTTATCGTAACGACACGTTAACGAGTGATTCTTTCGTTGAAAACCAGAGCGCAGTCCATCCCGTACACGCTGCTCCCCTCAAGTGAAGCCAGGGGGCCTCTTCCCGCTTCCGCGCATTCGCTGCTTGTCGAGCTGTCTGCTAGTGACGTCATGAGGAAGGTAGCTGGCATCGCTATTCCCATGTGGAAGCTCAGGGTTTACGATATAATTCAAATCCTGTCATAATTTCTAACATGATATGGTCACCTCAAGCAAATTTATTTGAAACAAAACTCTCATTCCGTAACATATAAAATAGAAAAATAATACGGAGGAAGAAACAAAATAATGCCATATACTCTATCCTACAGTTTGTCTTGTTAAACAACACATTTTTTTTCTTTAAATTATTCAACATTTAAGTTATAATTGCAACGCATTTCTTGCATTTCTTGCAAAGGATAGCAATTATTATTGCCTTTTAAACACGTATTAAACGAAGAGAGGGAGAGAGAGACAAGGGGAGAAGAAAAACAATATTATATTAAAATAAAACAGAACATTCAGGCAATGCATTATTTCTGCAATTTTATTTTCCCTTCTATTTACGTATTGTAAGTAGAGGAAGTATGGTATTTCCCCAAAATTTCGATACCGAGATTTCACTCGAAATACGTGTTTTGAGACTCTTGGATCTGAAACCACGTTTTTAGAAAAAGGTTGTGCGTGCGTGTGAACAGCATACCTCAAAACGAAAAGTCGGTTAAATACCAAACTTGGAATTTAACTCCAGCATCTTCTAAGGGTGCGACATGATTTTTTTAAGAAGATTCCGTATCACGAACTACCCTTTACATGGGAAATTATCCATTACTTTAATGTTCTCAAAAATGACTAATACTATTTTGATTAAAATGCATATGTTTAAAACATTTGCATGACAAATAAGATGTATGTATTTAATTTTTTGTAAATAACCTGTGAAAACCTCATTTGAATGACTTGTATAATTTGGTAAATGTTAAAAGATTACAAAATTACTTTAAAAGGAAGTAGATCTCGTTAAAGCACACGCTTTATGCCAAATAAATATTGTTATGACGTTAACCATGTGAAATATATTCTGTGTTATTTGTCTGAATGTTCAAATACTTAAACTTTTTAAGTGGTAAGTCGCTATTCGGCTTTTTTCCCTCGTGGTCATGCAAATAGCATGGAATTTCAAAGCCATCACACAGCGACACACTTTATAATTTGACTGTTGGTTTAGCTTTCTGAATCCTTCTTATGCATACAACTAAATGTGTAATTAAAGTTCATCTCTCTTTAACTAGTTAGATAGAGGAATAAACTTCTTTATGAATATTTTGTAGAAGAGTGAGCAAAGAAAGTCATGTGAATGTAGAAAATCCGAGTTTTATAATTACAATATATATTATTCATATTTTCACACTTTAAACAGCTATAAATAATTTTAGTTATATATGATATGCGTTTTCAGAGATGACCACAGTGATATAAGAAAGGTATAAAAATCCTTATTTGAGGTTGTAAAATAATGGAATTTTATTGCAGATTACACTTTCTAGTTGCATACCATCACAATATTATATCATTACAATGATATTTCCCCGCATGGACCGAGTATTTGTTTCCCTTAAAATGGCAAAGAAAATGTTTTTCTTATTTTGGATTTTAAAAGAGCACTTGCATAGATATGCAAAAGGATCATCAGCCTTTTGTCCACGTTGTACCTGAATTTCCACATTATTTGGTATTTAAGGCGGTATATTACCCCAAGGCAAAGCGAAAATTATTAGATTTCTCCTTCTTTTATCTATCTGTTGATCTTCTTGAAAGTTTTGGAGACGTTGTGTTCGAGTCCTTGTGCATTTGAAACAGCACGAACAGATGTCATAAAGCGTGCCAAATTATCCTATTAGGTGCATTTGATTGCACGTGTTCACACACTAATTTCTAAAACAGAATATTTCCTATTTTCTAGCGAAAACCATTCTTAAATAACGCCTATACAATTATTTTGAGGAATCGCAGAATAACCCTTTAGATAATATTTTTCTGTAATGCGTTGTACTGACCAATCATGAGCAACAATTTAGTACCCCACAGGTGCAAACGTTGTTTGGTGAGCATTGTTGCTCACTAAATAAGTATGCTCTTTCCGATTACCTAGAGGTTAGTTCTAGTTGTGGATGGGTTTGAAAATACAAGTGTGGTGTGCATTCGTGTTCAAAATGAATGTTTAAAAAAAGTTAACTGTGCTGTTGCGTAATGTTCTAATATAGGAACAAAAACCGCTGGAATTATGTATCATAGATTTCCTAAAATGATAAACTAAGGCGCATGTGGGTGTCTAGCTGTAAACGGAGTGATAAATTCAACACTGATAATGCTCGAGTCTGCTCAGTATATTTTCGGCCTGGGGACTATGAATGGGACTTAAAAAATGAATAACTTGGCTTACCTCTACGGAAAAGTTTACGTGGTGATGCAGTGCCGTGTCTGTCTCCCGATGAGATGATTCCATGCCATTCATATTTCAAAAGTGTTAAGAGTATGAAAACACTTAGCGACGTAATTTGCTCTAAATTCCCTGATTTAGACAAAATAATTGTTTATATATACGTCAGGACATGCACATTTATCAGGTTACGGCATTTGAATACAAAATAAAAGCTGCAACCGTGGAAAAAAGAAATACAAGGAAATGTCAGCAGTGGGTGGCACCTATTTCTTCTACAACAGCAGCATGACCAGCCACTTCTGAATTTAAATCTACCTTTAAGATTAAATAAATAATAATTTGTTACTTTTTATTTTAGTAATGGTTTGGATGGTGGTGTTGATAAAATTGGTTTGTAATTAGTAGAATGAGATGAGAAAAGTTTTCTATGCATTTTCAGTTAAAGTATCTTTTATAACATATGCCATTGCATTATGTTACACTTCCTTAATTACTGTTTAACCGTTTACACAATGAGTATACCAATCCGTGACTTAAATTGTACGTATTAGAACGGGTTTAAACCGTTCTCTTTCAATTACTATCCAAAGAACGCGCGTGCTCAACCTTCCACATGACGTCACAGGCGCGCAGCCAATGAGAGCGAAATGGCCGGAGTGGCCTACCTTCCCTATATTCAAGTTACCTTGGAGTGAAGCCTCTTCCATGTGCCGGCAGAGACTAGCTCGTATCCCCTCCCTTCCCTCTCCACGCCACTCACGGCCTGTCGCCCGCGCTATCTAGTGGACAGCGGCGAAGGTTCGCTCTTCCGCACAGCGATAAAGAAGACGAAACTTCGACATCTTAAGAATTTAAAAAGCGCATGGCGGCCATCTTCCTCCCTGGAAATAACTAACATAAATAATTTGAAATGGACGATAAGGAATGTCGCGCTCAAGACATTTTTTCCAATGTTTGTTTACACATAGGGCTGGCTCTGAAAAATAAATACGGTTAACATTATAGTTAAATATTGCATACTTTATTAATAAATAAATAATTGGCTAAATAAATAATGGAATATGGTGAGCGGCCTAAACAGAACACCTTCCTTGTTACTTTTTTAATTAACGCTAGTTAAGGAACGCTCATAAATAGAACTCAATAGAAATATAACGACAGTCGTGGAAAAATAGAGGGCATGGACTTTAAAACAGACATTGTCGATAAAGAACTCCACGCGCATAAACATGATAAAATACCACACTGCCAGCGCAATCATGCACATAGGTCTGGACTTTAAAACAGGCATTGTCGATAAAGTACTGCAGCCCAATCACACAAGCAAGCGCAAAGGTAGGGTGTTTAAAACAGACTTTGTCGATAAAGCACTCCACGCGCATAGGCATGGACGTTAAAACAGATATTTTCGATAAAATAACGCAGTGCCAGCGCGAGCACACGCATAGGCATGAACTTTAAAACGGACATTGTCGATAAAGTACCACACTGCCAGCACAAGCACACGCGTAGTCATGGACTTTAAACAGGCATTGTCGATAAAGTACCACATTGCCAGCGCAAGTACACGCGTAGTCAGGGACTTTAAAACAGTCATTGCCAGTAAAAAACACGCAGCCATCATGCAAGCACACTCTTTCTCTCTCTCTCTCCTTTAAAGCAGACGTTGGCGATAAAGCACTCCACGCGCATAGGCATGGACTTTAAAACAGACGTTGTCCATAAAGCACTCCACGCGCATAGGAATGGACCTTAAAAGCCCATAAAGTACCACACCTGCCAACGCAAGCGCACGCGTAGGCATTGACTTTAAAACAGGCATTGGCGGTAAAGTACCACACTGCCAACGCAAGCACACGCGTAGGCAGGGATTTTAAAACAGTCATTGCCGGTAAAAAAACGCATCCATCACGCAAGGACACTCTTTCTCTCTCTCTCTCTCTCACTCTCTCACTCTCTACATAACGCCAACGATTTATATAGCGGTTTACACACCCTTGCAAAAATATGTTGTATACCCTTGAAGAGGTTAAACCATGACGCTGCAAGGTTTTTCCATTGTACTTGGAGCCTTAATGGATGGGATTCGTAAGGGGAACTAACATCTGTACATGGAGGCCTCAAATTTAACGCTTGAGTGGATTTTAGCGATAAGTACACGTCTCCAAAAGAATTGTCCTGACTTATACACACGAAGGGATTTTTCCTAAGACATCGAGAGAGACAACGATAATTTGTTTTTCATTACTAACGCTAAAATTATATTATCGTCAAGAAAGCTTATTTGTTTATTCCATTTAAACAGACTGGTGTTTCAGCCGCCATGTCTTAAAACAGCATCATTCCAATGTAATAAATATCAGAATTCTCTGAGAGATATCGCGTCTATTCACATTCGAGAAGTCACAGGTTCGAAACTCGGTTAGGTGATTTACGATGCAAGGGCCAAACCCTAATATTAACGATTTTATAAGCGTGGGTGTAATATATTTTCCTACGGGGTATGATGTATAGATTCTGTACTTGTGCAATTATTATTCCTGTAACAAAAATGAAAAGACGACTGTAACAGACCCTTATTTGTTTAGATATGCAGCGTCTAAAGCGGTATTGAATACCAGAGGGAAATCGAACTCTGAACTCAAACTAAAAAAATACACGGACTTTCAAAACATGCATTCTTCTCTTAGTAAATATATAACATAGGACGAGAACTTTTTTAAACAGCCCTCCCCTCTAAAGATATTTTGAATATTCCAGCAGAGAGATCGAATCGTTACGAAGACTTCAAATTATAAATTTGATATTTGTTTAAAATTTTTTCTAAAGACCCAATACCATAGTCTTATAAAATGTCTACCTTTTTAAGTTCACAGCAGCTGTAATATGTGATGCAATATTCTACAAATATTTCTATAGATAATCAGGACTCTCGAATATGTCATTTAGTGAGGTGAAAATTGGGACGGCTATAATATTACAAACTATTTATGCACCAACACTTTTGCCCAGGAACAAGTTAGGGCATGGAAATTTGAAATTATAGCAGAAATGGAATTTTTAGGAAAAACACTAAATGGGAAAATGGTTATAATATACTATTTCATTAAAGGACAACGTTCTCTATTTAAGCTGAACTTGCAAGGAATGAATTTAACAGCTTGTTAACTATTTCAGACAAGTTCATAAGGCTGTGCCTTAAATATTTCAAATGCAACACCGTAGTAAAATTTCTTACTTCAGATGAATTACGTTGGTACTACAGTTTACATTCATGTTGTAATAGCGTTGAAAGCTCAAAAGTTTTCGTCGTCTAAAATGCATCAAATTGAGACACTCAATCGCGCAATTTACTCTATGGCATGGCGACTTTTCAATTAAACAGGATCTTAAATTGTAAATGTACAGACGGCTCCAAATGTTTTCTGTTCCACCAGTAGGGGGTAAGCGGAGTATCTTAATGAGAGGTTATGCCAGGTGCCTTAGCTCATACCTGCTCGACGAAGTTACAGTGCTAAAGAAAATATCATCCCAACACATCTCCCTTAGACTTGGCTGTAAGAAAGTAATAAATGTGAAAACAGCAGCAATAACATTACAGCACAGCGTCATAAGCAGTATACAAACTAATTTTTAGGAATTAGAGGCATCATATTATTGTATAATAAGCCAGCGTTAAAACAAAATGGTTTGGTTTTCATTATTCACTACTTTCTCTACCCATTATCAACTAACCTATGTTCTTTATTTTCATAATTCACTTATAAACTATGGTTTTCCCGTGCACTTTACCTTAATCTGACAACCATTTAGGCCAGAAATTACTTCAAGTTACAGTCTAGGTTACACTTCTCCCTATTTAGTTGCAAGCAAGATTCCGTAACGACAAACAGCCGTTTATCTATACCACAACTACTCTTTTTACTGTCTCTACTATTTTCCTACAATATGTAGGAAAAGTATTGTATTGCACCCAAAAATTGAATAACGGGATTCACTGGAAATACACGCTTTCAGGCTCCCTGAATCCAAAGAAAGCATTTTTAATTTCTCTACTACGTAGCTACAGGAAGTGGAGAAATTATTGTATTACACCCAAAATTTCAATAAAGAGATTCACCGGAAATACATGGTTTGAGGAGGGGGCCCCCTGAATCCAAAGAAAGCATTTTTACTTTCTCTAACTACATAGTTACACGGGGTACAAAAATATTGTTTTCTGCCCAAAAGTTCAATGATATTCACTGGATATACCCCTTTTGAGATTCCCTGAATCCAAAGAAAACCTTTTTAGTTTCTCTACTACGTAGTTACAGTAAGTAGACCAACTATTGTATTCCACCCAAAAATTTAATAACAAAATTAATTCTCGGAACGGAAATACTCGTCTTCAGACTCCCTGAAACCAAACAAAGCGTTTTTACTTTCTCTATTACGTAGTTGCAGTTAGTAGAGCAAGTATTGTGTTCCAACCAAAAATTGAATAACGAGATTCACCGGATATACACGTTTTGACACCTCCTGAGTCCAAACAAAGCATTTTTACTTTCTCTGCTCCATGGATACAGTAAGTAGAGCAAGTATTGTATTCCACCCAAAAATTTAATAACTAGATTTACCAGATATACACGTTTTGAGACCCCCCTGAATCCAAAGAAATAATTTTTACTTTCTCTACTACATAGTTACGCGAGGTAGAAAAATTATTGTATTCCACCCAAAAATGTAATAACGAGATTAATACTCGGAACGGAAATACTCGTTTTCAGACTCCCTGAAACCAAACAAAGCGTTTTTACTTTCTCTACTATGTAGTTACAGTAATTAGAGCAAGTATTGCGTTCCACCCAAAAATTTATTAACGAGATTCACCGGGTATACGTTTTTTGACCCACTGAATCCAAAGAAAGTATTTTTACTTTCTCTACTACGTAGCTACAGGAGGTAGAGAAAGTATTGTGTTCCATCCAAAAAATCAATAAAGAGATTCACCGGAAATCCACGTTTTGAGACTCCCTGAAACCAAGGTTGTTACTTTTTCTACTACGTAGCTACAGGAGGTAGAGAAAGTATTGTATTCCATCATTGAATTCAATAAAGAGATTCACCGGAAATAGACGTTTTGAGACTTCCTGAATCCGAAGAAAGCAGTTTTACTTTCTCTATTACGTAGTTACAGTAAGTA
Source organism: Deroplatys truncata (assembly GCA_030765065.1). Lineage (NCBI taxonomy): Eukaryota > Metazoa > Arthropoda > Insecta > Mantodea > Mantidae > Deroplatys > Deroplatys truncata. Next base: position 409,512,742 of record CM060990.1, read on the forward strand.
GAGAAAGTATTGCGTTCCACCCAAAAATTTAATAACGAGATTCAACGGAAATACACGTTATCAGACCCCTGAATCCAAAGTAAGCATTTTTGCTTTCTCTACTACGTAGCTACGGTAATTAGGGAAAGTATTGTATTCCACCTAAAAATTCAATGTCGTAATTTTACCACAAATCACGTTTCTGACTCCCTGAATCCAGTGAATTATTTTTAGACATTGTAGGTCCAAGTCTGTGTGTGTGTTTGTGTGTGTGCACGAACAGCATAACTCAAAAGCAAAAAGTTGGTTAAAAACCGAACATAGTGTTTAAGTTCAACTTCTTCCAGGAATGCGATACTGAGATATTAAAGAAAATCCCCCACTCCAAGCTACCCTTTACATTGGACATTTTTCGACATTTTTTATTCTTTCAAAAATGGCTCTAAGTATTTTGATTAAAATACACATGTTTAAACTATTTTCATGATAATTAGAATGTATAACTTTTATTTTCTAGGAATAGTCTGTAAATTAGTCTTTATTGTGAATGAGTTTTGATAATTAGTAAATTGTAGGAGAGAGACAAAGTCTTACTGCACAGCAACTGTACATCTTGTTAAAGCACAATATTTATATCAAATAATATTTTTCTTTTATGTCAAATAACTTTTATATTTTGCCGATTCTGAAATATTCTTTGTTATTAGTTTGAATTTTAAAATACTTTATACTTCTCTCAACTGCATATAGCTATTGTTTTTCTTTCTTTCTCGTGTTCATACAAAACAACACAATTTCAAAGCTATCACGTCTGTGGCTCGCATTCAGGAGGTCGTGAGTTCGATTCCCCTGGCCGACCTTCATGACCCATGGGTTTCTTCGGAGGCTTTTCTCTGGTCACCAGGCGAATGTTGGGAAGGATTTTCACATCCCAGAATTTCCTGAACCTCCATTTGATCTCCATTCTCATTTCCCTTCATCTTTCATCTGTTGGTCTCTTTCGGCTGGAAGTGCCGGGAATGGAATTTCGGTGCAGTGTGGCAGGGGAAAGAGGTGTTTTTTGTGACTCTCGGTCCTTCGGCTTTCGGCTAGCTGTCGGGAGTATCCTAACTTCGTTGAGGGGCGTTGGACCTCCATTGTGCTGGGTGGGGTCCCCGGTTCTCCTGTCTGTCTGACGGGGAGTCTCTATCTGAAAACTTAAGGACTCTGCCATTCCTGTACCGTCACTCCTGGTTCCGGGCGCCCGGTGTCTCTTCTCGCCTCATCCCTCCTCCCGGAGACGCCCCCTTATGGGGCGCAGGCACAATATCCACTATGTGGATCAGTGCCGAGTCCCCTCCGGGGACATAGTGATCATCTTTGATGGATTTGGCTATCGCTTTAGCTTAATATGTTCTGGTTATACCTACAACGAATTGTGTAAATAAGTGCTGAAGGTTTATCGGTATTAGCATGACATAGATGCAGAATAAGCTTCGTAAGAATAGTTTGTAGAAGCGTCAGTTGAGAAAGTTATGTGAATGCGACACATCATGTTTTATAGCAAAAGCTCCACATGCCTGTGTGTCATTGAACAACATAAATCCAAAGCGAATGGTTGGTTAAATACCAAACTTGATATTTAAGTTCAGCATCTTTCAAAGATGTGACACATGGATTTTCAAGAAATCTACCCCATCCTGAACAACTCTACATGAAAAATTTTTCGAAATTTGTTATTTTCTCAAAAATGGCTCTGATGCTTTTGATTAAACTACTCTCTGTTTAAAATATTTGCATGACAAACGAAATATATATTTTGAACTTACTGAGAAGAGCCTCTCAAGTCTTCTTCATTCTGAATGACTTTTGTATAGTTGTTAAACTCTAAAGGATTGGACAAAGTTTTGCTACACAAGAAATGCAGACCCGTTAAAGCACAGTTTGTTATACATATATTTTATGAGATTAAATACTTCCCAGATTTTTTTTGTTATTGATTTGAATACTTTTTGTAACTGAGAAGTCGCTATTCGTTTTGTTTTTGTCACAGTCATTCAAAACGTATGGAATTTCAAAGCATCACGTAGTGACATGCTTTTTGAAGATGTAACTATCGGTTTATCTACGTGTACTACAACGAAATGTGTAAATGTGAACTTCTTTTGGAATTTAGTTAAAGTCCTTTAACCGGGTAGGCCATTACGGACGGTAAATGAACGAAATAGTTAAAATGATGCTCAAATGGGCCCGAGGTACCAGAAATTAGGATCAGACATCCATCTTCTCAGGATAAGAGGAAATCCTGGAAAAAACTTTATCCGGGTAATTCACTCTAACCGAGATTCGAACTCGGGATCTCTTGAATGTGAGACAGACCCTCACACCACAGAGATGGGCTAAATGTGATTTGTAAGTTTATCTGGATTATAAGAAGTAGTCAGAAAAATAAGATTTAGAAAAAAGAATTTGTAGAGTGGTGAGAAGAGAAAGTTATATGAATGCAACACTTTAGATTGTTCTCATGGTAATGTAAAGAGCGTGGAGTTTCAATGGCACCACATAAAAAATCTGACCATCGTTTGAGCTACTGCACTCTTCTTATACTTACAACGAAGTTTGTAATGGCAGTTCATCCCAATTAACAAGAAGACTCTTTCACTCAAGCCGTGTGTAGGACAAGGTTGGAAAGATAGAATCAGATTGAAAAATTTAATGTCATAGCCGAGATTTGAACTGCGGATCTTCCAGTTTACGTCCAAGAGGCGCCGCGGTAACGCGTGCGGCTCGCATTCGGGAGATGCCTAGTTCGCTTCTCGGCGATCGCCCAATCTGACCCACGGGTTTTTCTGGAGTTTTCCGGGTTGTCAGGCGTATGCTCATATGATTTCTCTCAGCCCCCGAATATCGTTCCATTCCTCATTTCATTCATCCTTAATCCTGTTATGTCTGTTTCAGGTTTTAAAGTGTCGGCGACGGTGTTCCGGTGCGGCGTGGCAGAGAAAGAGGATGCTCTCTGTGGAACCTTATCCGTCTCTCGGTTTTCGGCTGGTTGCCAGGATATACGGACCGTCTCTTGGGGGCGTCGGACCCTCTGTGTGGGGTGGGGTCCCCGGTTTGCCAGCCCGACTGTGAGGGCGTCTCAATCTGGGAACTTTAGCAACATTGTCATTGCTGTGGCGTCACTCATGGTTCTGACCGCCCGGTGTCTTGGTGTCTCTCACCTCGTCCCTCCCTCCCGGGGCACCTCCTCGAGGGGCCCAAGCACAATATCCTCATTCATTGGATCGAGGTCGAGTCTCCTCCATTACACATCCCATTCCATTTCAGACCAGGGAAGGGAAGCATTTTAAGAATTCAGAACGTGAATCGTAATACAAAGTACCTAAGTCTCTTTCTTTCTTTCTTTTTTTTATAACTTTAAAGCTATTTAGTCTTCAGAATAGAGTGCTTTCAAATGAACCAATTGCAACAAAAGCACATCAACCATTAACACTTTTGGGTCACTATTTTGAAAATGTAGCTTATATGTTATCCTAACCGAATAAAACGGCTATATAGAAGCTGCGTATTTTGCGCTAAACATTGTTTCCTCGTATCCATTAACATTCTCTCCTTTTGGATACAATACCGGCATACGTGTTTTTACCCTACGTCCACTATACGACTGGCACGGTTTTTCTTCCTTTCTCTTGTGAGTGTGTGTAAGGGGAATTATGTTTCAATTAAAACAATCTTTATTCGTTTTTCAGTAACAAACGCGAAATATATGTCATTTTGAAGAATATTTAATGTTGCACTTAATTGTACCCAAACTGCTTCAACAGTTTGATATTAATATTACTTTTGCTTCCATATTTTTAAAACATTACTTGAATATTTTCAGAACTGAATATGTCAACTGTGTGGAACTACACACTTAGCGCTAAACGTTGTGATCAATATCTATGAAAATTAAAAAGCAAAACGAACTTATATTCAAGGTAATAAATACTCTCTGTTTCGGAGTACGCGCAGAACGTTCTATTGGTGATAATTATGTTATTATTAATATTATTATGTATTACTAGCGGCGGCGCCATGGCCAAGTGACACCGAGGCGGCCCGGGTTCAATCCCAGGGACCTGTATGTGGGATTTGTGGTGGACGAAGCGGCGTCTGGGCGGCTTTTCTCCGGGTTCTCCGGTTTCCCCCGCCTTTTATTCCACCAACTGCTCCATTATCACCTTTCCTTTCATCCATTTCACCAACATTTCGTTTCATCTACTTCCTTCATCCCATACCAGGCATCGGGCTGATCACCCATCCTGGATGTTCTGTCTGCTCCTCGACGGGCCTCTGACCCCAGGCACCCGCCTGTAAGTCCTGGGGGGTGTACGTCCTACATAAGAGGAGGGTAAACAGATATTGAATGAATGAATGTATTACTAGCAACAAACGCTAAAATTTTCTCAAGAAAATTACTGAACCTTAAACTTGTGTAGCACCCGCATAAAGAGTACAATATTTTATTTTTAAACAACATATTATTAAAAGAAAATGTTAATTTATTTTGTTTGAATAGCTCTAATAAAGAGAAAATTATTTAGTCTCGTCCTCTTTCCTCTTAGAGTCATGTCGCTGAATTATACGAACATGCACAGAAGTAAATGTGACCTTTGAGACGATACCGGCACTTACTGTTGGCTATAGCCAGGCATGACTATTCGAGAAGACATTTCTTCCCCCTCTTCCTCTACACCCATTGGTTCATCAGAAAACATTTGGAGCCTTCTGTAGCATAGGCTCATCATCGATCTCGAAATAAAAAATAAAATATTTCACTTTTAGGACTTGTATTGTGATCTTCGGTCGTAAAACTGAGGTTTTCTAACCTGTGTTTATTGCTACCTGTTGGTTAAACGAAGTGTCCCGTTTTACGAACGCTAGGTAACCGTAGGGTAATTAACTCAGAGTTTGTTAAACATTTGGTATGGTTGGCAACGTTTTCTGGCGCGATTTCACGCCACTTAGGCGGAAACCTGTAGCATTATATCTTCAAAATAAAGTTTCTGGTGTGGTTTTGTTAAGCTCGCCGTCTGATTTCTGTATATAATGAAATATAAAATTTGTATTATATTAGTGTGGTGGACTTTCGTGATTAACATAGATGTTTCTGATAGCTTGATTACAGCCTGGATGCATTCAGGAATGCAATAAAACATAATTGTTATTAATACTATGATCAGTATAGGTTACGTAGCGGCACATTTCTAAGCGTTATGCTATTAGTTTAGCTCGCATTGAAATAAGTTAAGTGCGTTTCTATATGTTAAAGAAAGGAATGATTTGCTATTAAGGCAGCTCTTAGTGATACTGTCAAGTGGGATAGCTATACGTGTAGCGTAGTTTGAAAATGATTTATGACATTTCGGAGTATTGGGTTATGTGGAATTTCACTCTCAATATAGTTTATTTAGATTAATGGAAAAATACATTTTACATATGACATAAGAACTCGTTGGTAGCGGAGAAGGCTGGACACTCTCTTGATTCTAACATATGCTAACGCGTATTGTATTAATGTTAATATCAAAAGATTTGAAACTGAGTAGGGCAAGAACGAAATGGTTTACCTGATGTACAAGTATCGTGCTTATTTTATTTTTTCGAGATGTTTTATGGCACGGAGGTATTAGCCGAGGCTTACTCTGCTATATTGAAGTTTGTGACGATTGCGTTTAAGAAACAATTTCGCCAGGCGTGTTGAGTTAAAGCACCCCCATAAACTCAGGAAGGGGGTTGATGTTGCTAAACATTGTTACAGAGAATAAGTTGATAGAAAATAGAGCTACAGTGCATCTTTCGCTGACCTGAATCATTTCCTAGTTTCCCCATCCCTCTCCTTAAATGTATTTTTCAGAGATCTTATTCCTATTATATAAATAATGTCTGCGTCCTTCAACATGGCATCGCTATAATAGGAATAATGTACGACTTTCACTAGATTAAAACATTTCAGAATGTTAAATTACATAAGTTTCGCTGTTAACACGCTCTATGTATTGTGAATGAAGTTATTAATAAACCCTTAAGTTTAGAAGAAAACATCCACAAACAAACAAAAAATGGAAAGCGTATGTTACGAAGGATTACGCCGTTAATATACTCAAGTAAATTACTGTGGAAATATGTTGGGTTATTTGGAGTATTAACTTATATGGATTTTTGATACCCGCTTCCTATAGAAAAATATGACGTTTAGGAATATAAGAATAAGTTTCACTGTTGATATTTTGTAAACGTTACGTGTAAAATAGGCTAGACATACGAATCTAGGGTCAATATCAGTTGCATTGTTTTAAAGCAAATATGACTGTCATTCACATTAAAAAAAGAAAAATAAAATAAAACGATAAACAAAGATGAGCAAACTATGCCTAAGAATAGTGATCGAACTGTTATGCATATGCAGCAGAAATATAATAGAAATGAAAGCAACCGGTTCAACTTTCGACAATCTTATAACGTTTAATAAATTCAGCCTCGTGCCAAACCTGGAAATTATTCTATCGGAAGTTTAATTACTTTGGCTTTCCACCTGTAATATGTGTACAGATAGCTCGAATATTTCAGCTTAGAATTGCTATCGAGTATCAATCGAGGCCGAAAGTACGTCATTTTTCTATTGCTACCTCCAAAATACCCAAGGTGGCGGTTAGTTCATCGCTAAGAATAACTCCCGATTAGCTGTTAACCGAAGGTCGTAATACGAAAATTTACCCTGATTTCCAGTCTTTACCGCAGATCGTAATACAGGCCTTTAATGCGTCAACCAGCGCTAGCTCTGGCTAGTATTAGACAAAATGGTTCCCACTATTGGGTGCATGGAGGGGGTGAATGCATAATTATTGCAGTCAGCGTTAATTATGAATCTTAAAAAATATGAAGAAATAAGCTTCTGCTATGAGTTGAGCTAGGACAAATATCCTTTGGCTTACAATATGTGCACACAGCGACTTTGGATCGACAGTGTGGAGAGGGGAAGAGTGTGATACAGGTAACCTGGAACTGTAAACTGAAGCGTCAGGCGTAGAACAGAACATAAACTCAGAGCTCACAGAAGGTAACTCTACCATACCAGCAACGCAAAAAAACTACTGATTGTCGACTGAGCAGCTTTGAGTCCGTGTATTTAGTACGACGTCACGTACTATGTAGGGTGGTAGTTAAGTTATTTCCTCGTTCAAATGAGTTTTATTTATGGACGCTCTTTAACTACTATGGTCCTTAGCGTCCCATTTTATATTGGGCGTGAAAGATAGGTAATTTTGCTCAGAGGCCTCTTTATCAGGCTTTGAGGTTCTTTTACGTGCAGTAAATCTACGACACGGGACCACAGGCTTTACTTCCCTTCCGAAGGAAGCCATGCTAAGGATTTTTACGCCCGAAATTTTCCATCGCCCTCCGCCGGATTTGAACCCGCGACCTCGGAAGCTAGAGGCTAGCATGGTAACCACTACACCACGGAGGATGACTCGCTCCTCGTTCAATAAATATTTGTCATAGCTCTGGTTATAAGATATGGAAATTTGGCTCAAATATTATAAAAATGAAGATTGCTTACACGTGAATAATAATTTGTATTCTCTACTCTCCAAAACGTAAAAATCCTTGCCTCTATACTGCTGGTAGCCATTGCTTAGAATATTAAATTCAATAAGTTTTTCTCTGTAACCATGCTTACGACAAACAAGTATAACAGTGAATTACTAAAGCTACACCTGCATCTTAAACCAAATACCCAGAACCCCTCCCTGAGACAGTTTTTTTAACCATCTGTGAACTAGATCAAAGAACACTCAAGTAGTTTCTGATAGGAATCTTGCCATAGGTCCTGTTCAATTATCGTTACCTTGAATTCCTTATGGTGATGTAAAGCTTTTCCGAGGCAGTCCGTTTCCGTCTTGAAAATCGCCTTCGTTATGGCTCAGATTCCCGATTCAGACCTAGGATTTTTAGTTGTTTTTGTTTTCTGCAGTCTGTGGAAAACCATTCGGCCTCACCCTTTATCAAAATATTCAAAGGGGTCAGGCTCAAGAGTGTTTCCATTGCTCCAGCAAGTGCTAGACAGGCCATCCTTTTGACCCTGCTTTGTTTTGTTTTGGTGCTTAATTCTCGTTTCTTAGCCCATCAGACTATTGTACCGTACAGTAGTGATGGAATTACTACCCTAGTATGTAGACAGTGTAGCATTCTAGGTCTTAGTCCCCATCTCCTACCGTACATTTGTCTTACGGCAAAAATAGCAGTAATAGCTTTTATATATACTTCTTCATATGTTGGTTCAGCTTGGAGTAAAGAATTACTCTCAAGTACTTAACCTCTTCCGACATATTTTATTAATCACCATTGAGAAACAGAGGCCCAAGTTGTTCTAAGTTTCTCCTTCTGTTGAAGGGGACCATGACTGTTTTCTGGGGACTAATAGTTAGCCCCTCAGAATTTACCAATTCTACTGCCTTAATAAGTGCTCTCTGTGAGTTCTTTAATAGAGTTTAGACATTTTCCACGAACTATCATAACAATATCATCAGCATAGCCATAGATTTTTGTAGCCCACTGATCATTTCCAGCAATCTGTATACAACATTCACCCTTTCTTACTCCCTCCTTCCATCACCCTCTTGCTCTCTGTAAAAAGTACTGCATGCGGTGTTTTAAAAGCAGGCGAAAACGGATTTTCGGGGTATTTATAAACATTGAAACATAATTTCGTAACTATACTGATTCGCACGGTAACAGGCCCGAATAGGTAATCGCAACGAAACAAATTGTATAACCTCTTAAATACTTACCCTGCATAAGTTTTTTAAGTCACACAACCTGTAAACATAATTATTACGTATAACGTTCTGTTATGTAGCCTTCTATAAAAATCAATTAGCCAGATATTCTAACTTCTTTACTTTGAGCCCCCACACCCCTTGGGTAAAAGTAATGAATATGCCATATAGCCTATTTCATAAATGGGTCCTAAGGCATCTTAGTTTCCTAGTTTCACAACCATTGGATTGGCAATTATTGCATGAAATCGTAACACACACGTCAATAAATTCTTAAAAAATGCAATTTTTGGCAACAGGTAAGCTCATTATATCCGTTCACATAAATTATTCAATCAAAATTGAGAATTACGGGAAAAATTATCCACTTCAGTTTCATTATGCGGTTAGATTTGTAAACAAATTTGGACTTCACAGCAGAAGGATGTATTGCCAAAATAAGAGGAGGAGGAGGAGGAGGAGAAGAAGAAGAGAAACAGCTAACAAAGCAATATTTATACTCCAATTGCACGGGTCACTCTTGGGTATTTATAAACAACGCAAAGAACATATAATTTGCTTTGTATATTACATTTATGCATGGCTTAATTCTTTCTCAACCCATAGGAGAGCGACACTCAGTTTTCTGTATAAATAACGTCTGTTATTCGTATGTCATTTGTATACACCATGATATCATAACACCTGGGAAAAGTGATTTAGGTGCCTTACAATTCTGACATATTTCTGACTATATTTAGATCAGTGATTCCAAAAATGCTCTCAGTTTTGCACTATCAGCTTTGGCTTTTGATATACAGCTTATTCACATTATACACCAATTTAACCTTACTAGTCCGCATATACAACTATATTACTTGCACACAATTAAATAAAGAATACATTAGGATGGATCAAGCACATTCTTTTTCATGAAGCAACTTTTTATCAACTACCATAATTTATTTATACACTAGTCGCATTAAGTTCTTTGATTTTATTCTACCAGGTCGCTGATTTCTCGTTTATGTGATTTCCTCCTTGTTTCTGTCAACCCAAGGTTCTGTAATGTTTTCTTTTTTCTCCAACGATCATGCTTTCTCTAAGAGGCCACTGTCTTGTCACCCAATGTTGATTTTTAGCTCTAGAGTTCCACAGGCATATAAAGCATGGGTATTTGGTGTACCCACCTTGTTGTCCTAGAAGAAATTTCATCATCTTTATGTCCACACAGATAACCCATTGGTGATCACGGTAAGAGATCTTCTCTAGAACTGTAGTTATTGTAGCTTGATTTTCATGCATAGTAATTGCGTGACCAATTGGTATTGACCTGTGTTTGTTCCCATAATGCAAAGAACACATTTTAAGCTACGTTCGGAGCTATCAATAAATAACTTCCACTCTGTTGGTGTATATTTTCTTATACCCGGCTTCATTAAAAGTCCTTCAACATTGATGCAAAAAACAAACTGGTTTTCTGTTGTGAAGAACGGTAGGAAATCTTGCTCTCTTTTGCGATAGACTGTCACTTTTGTTCCCGGTAACAGACATTGTTTCTCTGCCAGCCTAGAAGCCAACAATTCTGACGTCTCCTTTGGAAGACTAAGATCTCTAATTAGATCATTCAATTCTGCTTGATTAAAACCAGACACAACTGATGAAGGTCCTGCGATATCCTGTCATTTTGCTCAGCACAGTTTTCATCTGATTCATCCACTTCTTCTGATGACTCTGGAAGACTGATAAATACTGGAACAGATATCTCCTCTGAATGTGAAACGGGACGTCTTGCAGAGCCTAGATCGGGATATTTCTACATATTCCAGTTTTTGCTATTGATGCCCTTTACATTTACTGAACAAATGTGGTTTATCAGTTCTCGCCATATCATTGGTTCCTCAAATTTCAAGCACTTCCGCTTTCCATTTTTCAAGTGTCGCAGATGCTCTGTGCATGTTTTACATACGGTGTGAGGTGCCCAAGCCTTATCTTGGTCTCCAGGTTTTACTTTGAAATAGACCAAATAAGCTCTTTTTACAAAATCGGTTATGGGTTTTCTTTGCGGGATGAATGTGTATTCTCCAAAGATAAAACAAAACAAATCAGGATTATTCACACATTTTCTTCGTGATGAAGCCTATGCAAAGGAGACATAAATATCAGAATAGTTAAAGTACATCTGCAAACAACATGAATAGACCTTGGATAAAATAAATTAGTATAATGCAAATAATATAATCAAGTTACAAATGGTGCTGTAAAACAAAGTAGGCACAAGAGTAATTTATAAATATAGCAGTATCTCATAAACTAGCGCTGCTAGGATGAAATTGAAGACATTTTTGGAATCAGCAGCATCCAAATACCCAGAATCAGGTAGAATGTTCAAGGCACTACGAAACAAGTTTTTTTTTGTTCCCTAGTGATAATCATCGTCGCAATTCTCCTTTCTCGTAACCATTCACAATATTATGATCGATAGCTTATATATAAAAAAACAGCAGTAAAATGCTTCGTTACTGATAAACACACTTATGCTTAGTGTAGAGCAAGTATGTTCTAATTCTATATGGTTTTGAAGCGACGACGAAGTTTGTAAATGTAGATTTTAGTTATTGATTATATTCGAATCACTCTGAATTAGAAATTAGGTCTCCGTTCCATACATTACGATATATCCATAGCATTTTTGCTTGAGTTAGCAAGAACAACGGAGAGACGGGGCTTAGGGGTTACTTGTTGCCACTGTTTCTAATACATTCAGTGTAGGCTCTCACTGTTGATTGGACGGTAGCTGACATTAGTGATCTCCACCCCTCCCCCAAGCTATTGAGTATAACTTAAGGCTGGTCACCGATTTATATTCACTTCCTTCACGCGAGGGGTGCTTGAAAGATGTCTCCACACTACTGTCTTGATGATTATCTCACAAAATATTACCCAACGAAATGCGGTCTTGTTTTTCGTCGATTGTGCGTGTTGTTATTCACGATATTCATAACAAAAAGTTTTTTTTCAGTTCCAGAGATATCTTCCCCAGCAGCGAAACTATTTAGGGTAATATATATTACAATCTAAAATATTTTTATATATGATGATAAATTTATTATTTCTGGTTAATATAAATTAATTGTTGCACCTGTTAGTTTTGACTGCTCTAAAACTGAAACAGAAGGCGTTGCATTCTAATTATATCTCCGTAAACCTACTCTATAACGGTCAAGGTGATATAAAGGTGCGGAAGAGTGTTATCTGATATTACTGTTTACAACTATTATCCGTAAATTTGTTATCATTCTATTATAGGTAGTAATGAGGGGAACTGAAATCCCCACTGAATTTCCCAGAAAACGAATCTCGATATGTCACCATTATTTCCAGTTTTAAAGTTTTACGTGTAAATTAATTAAATCAATCATATTTAAACGAGATGGCGCCACCATGTGTGTGTTTAAAGCAGGGGAGTAACTGTTAAAACAGGTTAACTTGGGGTCGGATCACTTTATAGTCTTAAAAAGGCGTAACTGAAAGGGTTTTATCTATATGATATGCAATATAGGAACCGCTTCCCTTTGTAATCTAAAAAGTGGGTGTAACATAGGAAGATCTAATTTCATAAAATTGACATGTGGCCACCCTTTCTGATCTTACACCATTGGGTGTAACCGAAAGTGTTGACCTATATAATATGCAAGGCGTTTGGCGGCTTCCCCGTGTAATCTTATAAAATGGGCAACACCAAACAATACACCTGTAGAATACGAAAGTCGGCTTGCGGACTTTCTTTGCAGTCTTCAAAAGTGGGTGTAAGGAAATGGCTGACGTACATTTCATCCAAATTTGGGGGTATGACTACCTACTATTTAACCATCCGTTGGTCGCTAGGGGCCTGAGAGACCCCTGGCATTATATAAATGTTATAATTTTTAAACGAACGCACCTATGCAATTGCCTGACTAGGACATCTAACATTACACCTTGCGCGATTGTTTGCTGCAGCGATAACCTTATCTGTTTATTTTTTTGGCTGGAAGAACGACTAATCAGCAGTTACGTATCGCGCAGATCAACCAGATCCCGCGCGCCTGCTCTCGTTACATATTGTTAACAGATTTGTTTCTCATTAGCTGCTGTGCAATATTGCTTTGCTATTGCAAGGAGCTGGTTACTGCTTCGTCATGAATATGGGTAAAAGATACGATCTACAAAATCCGAATGATTTGGAAGAAGTACGTCGCATACTTTCCGATGATGCCTTTGCCCGTGGATGACAACTTATAAGAATCAGATAATTCTGAAGATAAACTCGAAACCAGATCTTTATATTCAGAAACTGACCATGAAGATGAACAGGAAGACGATGAAAGCAGCTTGTGTGATAACATGTATTTTATAGGTAACATCATATGGTTATCATATTAATTCTCCTTCTTCTTCTTCATTATTATTATTATTATTATTGTTGAGAATACATTCTGTTGTTATTTACAGGAAGAGATGGAACAAAATTGAAAAAAACCACCTTGGAAAATAGCACAGACAAGGGCTCACAATACATTGACCAATCTTCCTGGTGTGGTAGGAGCTGCCAAAAATGCGAAAACGGAAAAAGATTGTTGGAACCTTTTTGTTACCGAAGATATAGTTGATTTGATTGTTAAAAGCTCAAATACTTAGATTAGCAGGGTGCAGCACAAATTTTATCGTGAAAGAGACAGCAGACCTACAGATGTAATAGAGATAAAAGCTTTCCTAGGCTTATTGTATGTGGCAGGATTTTTTGGTGGTGGACGCCAGAATATTCACGATTTTTGGAGAACCGATGATCTTGGAACTCCTCTATTTCGAATGGCTATGTCCGAAAAACGATTCAGTTTTCTAATACGCTTATTCGCTTTGATGAGAAAAGCTCAAGACTTGAGCGACAAGTATTAGATAAATTGACTGCTGTTAGAGAAATGTCAACATTGTTTGTGAACAACTGTCAGAACCATTATTCTCTTGGACAAAATTACACTGTAGTAGTGCATACCCCGCCGCGGTCAGACGGTCAAAGTCCACCCTGGCGCCAGTGAAAGGTCAGAGGTCACTGACGTCACGAAGGTCGTTACGGTTGGATGCAATGGCGGCGATATTGTTTAATATAACACTGATGGTTAGCTGCAACATATTTGTCACATATACAATATTTTTCTTCACACACGTCTGGAAGCTTTCTGCGTCTAAGATTAAACATCTTATTTCATTTAAGGCAAACCTTTTCAATGTCGCATACCGACGTGTCTTTAGGATAAAAAGCATCTTTTATTAAATGGTTATCAAAACAGATTTGTCCTTTAAAATCTCGGTTACAGATAGCGCAGGTAATACATTTGTCAAACAAAATACCGCATTAAAGATGACATTTGCAACAATTATAGTCGCAGCGATGCAATTCCTCCTTGTTTTGTGAAACAATGTTACATTGTCTACAATAATACCTACGGTTGAATGCTCTATGTAAATCTACAATGGCATTAAAATGATTGCTGTGATAGAGTAAGTCCACATACTTATTACTATTTATTGTTGACTTGTACAAGATTTTATTACCGGCATGACCATCAAAAACGGTGAAACAATATTCTTTCAAACGATTGTCAAAATCCTTTATGTTCTTTATACTGTAATCTGATGTTGTGTTTTTGGTAAACCTCTTATTCGGCTTTTTTTACTAGATTGTGGTCTGCATCTTTAGTAAGCTTCGCTAGACATACAGCTATTGCTCTGGGCAAGCATAAAGAATCAGAATTGTTAATAACAACAATTCCCTTGTTTTTAAAACAGATTTCTCCTTCGTAATAACAGTTACCCTCTATTATTTTCGTGTATATACACGTAAATTTGAGTGTTCCGTTTAAAAACAAATTCTCATTACTTTGCAAGACAGTTTATATGGAATTTAATGTAATATCTACATTTAGCTGATTAAATCGTCTCACAGAAATGTTAAAATTTCTATTCGGATAAACGTATTAGAAATTGACATGCCAAAATAACTGGGCTCATGGTTTAAGAAGCGTTCATTGACAAATTCTAAATACTGTGAAAATACCCATTGTACCCATTCCATTAAATCTATTTCGTCATTGTCAGGAATAGGATCGACTACCACCTCGGTTTCGGATTATCCTGCATATAATCTGTCGAGAATTCTATTCCGTACTCGAACAACTGTAAAAGGCATAACTATAACTCACCAAGAGTCGAACCAAAGATGCGTGCTTTTATGTTGTACAGTATTTACGTGTTGTCAACGATGAAAAAACTCACAATTTTATAGAGCTTTGTTATCACGTTAAATAACATTTTGTTACGTTTTACCACACTTAGGCATTACACATAAAATGATACAATTAGCTACATCGCGTTTTTACTTGTTACACATGTACAGCATAAGCATATCTAATTTGAAATGTACACTCACGCTACGCAGTACATTAAGCAATTACACATGTATACGCTGACGATATAAAGGTTGAATGTTACCATGTTTAACTACATTGACGTCAATGACTGTTGCCCTCCTTAGTTGCGGAATAACAAAGTTAAAGGTTACCATTCTTCACTGTATTAACGTCAATGACTTTTGCCTTTTTTATTCACAGACTACAAAGGTTACAGGTTACTATGCCTTAATGCATTGACGTCAATGGCTTTTGCCCTTTTATTTGCAGAACAAACAGGTCAAAGTTTACACTGGTTCATTGCATTGACGTCAATGGCTTTTAACCTTTTAGTTAAGTATAAGCGAAAGGTTAAAAGTCAAAGTCAGTTATGACGCACATTGTGCTCCAGCACGTGTGAGCATTATTCTTATCATTTTATAGAAGTATACATAGGAGCAGTTATGGCTTTTACAGTTATACTGATTTTTGCTTTGCTCTTCAGTGAATCTACTACAACTAGTTAAGTATATGGTCAAGATGTACTCTAACTTTCAATTGTACAACAATGCTGCAGCTTCTTCTACGTCAACTAACAACATGGAGAGGTATGGTGGACGCGCCTCACCTCGAAAAGAAATCATACGGAGGTTCCTTTGGATCTGTCCAGTGGGGCTAAACGCTCTAAGTCCTGCACTCCTCCAGTTCCTGGGTATATTCCGCTGACAGCTGAAATTCTGTCAACACGTCGAAAATCGTTGATGCGGCGGGATCCAGGAATGCAGATTGATATGCAAATGCAGCTACCCCACCACCAGCAGCCACAGGGGAAACAGCAGAGGGAAGAGGAAGAAAGCAACAAGATACAACAGCAACAGCATCAAGAACAGCTGCCGCTACTGCAACAGCATCAAGAGCAGCAGCCGGTACTGCAACAGCATTAAGAGCAGCTGCCGCTACTGCAACAGCAACTAGAGCAGCTACCGCTACCACAGCAGCAGCAGCAGCAGCAGCAGCAAGAACAACAGAAAAAGAAAGAACACCAACAGGTATTACCGCAGCAACAGCAATCACCAGCATTTATTGATTTTATAATCATTAAAAACACTAAAATCAAATAATTAATGGATGATTTACAACATGTTTGACTGATCTAGCAGACACGTTTGAAATAAACGTACCGCAGGAACAGGACGTTAACATGAAGATCAGAAATTCTTGACCACTTAAATCAAATACTTAACGAAAACGAAAACAATGATGATGACGAAGACAATGACGACAATGATGATAATGGTGATGATGAAAATTACAGTCACTGTGAATACACAAGAGAAGACAACCACGCATTTCAATATAAATTTATAAATAGTTGCGAATTGCACCCTATAAAAACAAAGGCTGGTGCACTATTATCCTGCGGTGCATCGTATACTATATTACCAGGGCGCGTTGCGCACATTGAAACTGGATATAATATCCAGGTGCCCAAAGGCTATAATGCTGTAATACACAACTATAAAACGTTGCTGATCCATGACATAACAGTGTTGTCAAAAGTACTTTGCGACGACCAGCCTCACATACTGACGAGTGACGTCCAAAATAATTCGGAAGTAGTATATACTGTAGCTAGAGGTACGATTACGGCGATCATTATCTGTAATGTGTGTAACGTAACTTCGTTACATTATACATTGTTTGATGCTATATGTTGGGATGAGTGCAGTAATTGCTGATTTTAGTACGTAATTTTTTTAGTCTTATATAGCGTCCTTATTATTATTCTCCATTTTATATATGTAATTAGGAAAACAGTGACAAACTGTATATACTTGTAACATTATAGTTACAAAACTAGTAGTCGCAAATAGTATCCCAGTTATATGTGTCGGAAAAACCTATGTTATAGCATCCTTTTTGTATATGTAAAATAGTAGTAAATAAAGCAGTCACAGGCTGTATATATACTTGAAACATTATAGTTACAAAACTATTAGTCACAAATAGTATCCCAGTTATGTGTCGGAAAAACCGATGTTATAGCATCCATATTATTCTCCATTTTATATATGTAAATAATAGTAAATAAAATAGTCACAAGCTGTATATACTTGTAACATTATAGTTACAAAACTAGTAGTCAATGATAGTATCCCAGTTATATGTGTCGAGAAAACCTATGTTATAGCATCCATATTATTCTTCATTTTAAATATATGTAAATACTCGTAAATAAAACAGTCACAATCTGTATATACTTGTAACACTATAGTTACAAAACTAGCAGTCACAAATAGTATCCCAGTTATATGTGTCGGGAAAAAACCTATGTAAAACTTATTCCTTTAAAACAAAAAAGCAATCAATTTACCTATTTTGTGACTATGAGAAGTCATCATCTTCAGTTCTTTCTTCTTCTTCCTTGTCCTGACTTGTTAAGTTTAAGTCATCATCGTAATTAACATACAATTCCTCTTCTTGTGTTGCTTTATCTTTAGCAGCACATACATTAGAATGTGTTAGGTTATATATTAACTCTTTTAATCTGATAACCTCTTGGTGCATATTGTTTACGTTGGCTTTTATATTATCAACTATAATTTGGTATTGTGTTAAATTGTGTTGTATAATATTTAAAGCTTTTTCATATCCTGTAATAAGTTATTTTCTTTTTGCAAACTTTCTTTAACATTATCATTATCTTCTAAAGTTGTATCTAATTCGTTATTTAAATCCATAACTTTTTTATTGCGCTCCCGTTCAAACTTTTGCTTAACTTTATGTATAGCTGCTTTACATTTTTCAGCTACAACCCTTCGTAAACTATTTATAGGTACACGACCTGTTTCTGTTGTATTGGCACCGCATTCCGATCTAATATTTAACGTACCTTCAGCAGACCAAGTAGCTCCACGCTTAATTCTACCTGAAACCTGTTTCCCACCTATATTTAAATTACACTCATCATTTCCACACGTCCCAAATACATAAATAAAGTTATCCGAAAAATACGTATTCATATCGTCAATTACACTAAATAACATTACTAACGCTGTTTGTTACACGGTTAATTTCCAATTTAAACCTAAACCTGGTGGTATATCGTATTTATCTATTAATTTCTTACAATCCATCAGTTCCACTAATATCGAATTATTACCGCTTGTTAGCATGTTAACACGTGTGCCCTGAAAGTTGTAACCTGTGTTATTACGTTCGGAATTTTCTACACATTCGCAAACATGTTTACTACAAAACCATCATTACATTCCACATTGCCTACGTGTAAGTTCCCGTAATACAACTGTCCACAACGATCTCCATAGGAGCATTTGTTTATGGGTTTTAAACAGGTGTAAACATTATTTAAACTTGCTATATTCATTACAGTATCCCCAAACGTGCAGGCGCTATTCTTTTTATAAATGCACGAACAATTAGCAAGTAGTACATAATTTTTCTGACACATAGTGGCATTTTGTAGATGTTCGGTATCATCATATATTATAAATCCACACCTACCGAACGTTACGCAACCTGTTTCCGCACTTGTTAGTGCGCCTAAAACAATAAGAAACACTACCGCCAACTTAATCATGATGCACAGTAAAATAATCTGTAGTTTTTACGTGTCAGTTATATATATATATATATATATATATATATATATATATATATATATATATATACCCACATATGTATCACGTGATTAGTTCATGCAACACATGCGCAAAACATCGTTATCATACACGTTACTTCTAGATGTAACGTAATCAGCATTATCGCGGTAAATGACGTAGACATCTGCCACGTGATTGCTGTAACCAATCAACATGCTGATGCTATTATCATATATTCCTCAAGTAGTCATGTATCCCGCTCAGTATGCTATTAGAGTTCAACGCCTTCGCATCGCGGTAAACTCAAACAAACAAACACACATATAAAAGGTATGTAGTGCATTATTATAATGTCTCTGTATTGAAAGCTCGCATGCATACGCATACTCAGTTGGGGTTATTGGTATAGAGTATCGCGATGAACGAGCAAGGCGTCGACGAACTGATGCAAAAGTATATCGACAACTATCATCGATTGTCGGCGCTTTCTACGCAGGAACTTCACACGCTAACGCTGCTTCCAAACTTCACACAGCGCAGACCTCCTCAAGATGTGAATCACATGCGGAACCATTTAAGTCAACAGTGTAAAAACGCGTTTGCTCCGTATCAACGTTGCACAAAACACTACAATCTACCAACAACAACCACGCACTTCGACAGGCCTGCCCCGTTCGTGAAAGATTGTCACTTTTGTACACCTCATTATGTATCAGATATATAAATAAATTAAAATAACAAGGAGGCCACGTGAGTGGTTGGACGGATCCTTAAAAATAAGACTCCGCCCTGGCGCCAGCGAAAACACAAATTCGCTTCATGTTCATAAGCATTTTCTTGGGTTCCAAATCGTTTCTCTGGCATGCACTCAAAATCAATAAAGAAAAATAAAACATTTTTACTCAGCCGACAACAGCCGATAACAAGCCGACGTATGCATTTTAACCATAATCGACGTATTTTGTAAATTTACATGGACTGTATCTTTAAAATCAAAATCCGGTAAAGAAATTATTGAAGCATTTGCATCCGTATTTGATCGATATAAGCGTATTCCAAAAATAATGCAAACAGATAAAGGTATTGCATTTAGGAACAGAGAACTCCAAAGTTTTCTAGAAACTAATGGTGTAACTCATTATACTACTAATAATAATGTAAAAGCTAGCGTGGTAGTGAGGTTTAATAGAACTTTAAAAACCAAAATGTGGAGGTACTTCACTCATACAAATACATATAAATACATAGACGTGTTACCCAGATTGTTGCAATCGTATAAAGGTTCTTATCACATATTGATAAAAATGGCTCCAATTTAAGCGAATTCTTCAAATATCTTAAAAGTGTTCTACAATTTATACACAAATAAATTACAACTATCTGCATCTTCCAAAGCTTTAAAATATGACGTTGGCGATTATGTTAGAATTTTAAAGCTAAAGTTAATGTTTCGTAAAAGTTATGAACACAATGGGACAAATGAAAAATTTGTAATACAGCAGGTAATAAAAAGCAATCCTGTAGTGTATAAACTAAAAGACCTCTCACATGAAGAAAGAAAATGCATATTTTATAACGAAGAATAGCAAACGGTCGCCTTCCAAGTGTTTATAAAATCGATAAAATCTTAGGCACCCGAATTAAAGACGGTAGTAAAGAAGTACTTGTAAATTGGAAAGGTTATCCTGATAAGTTTAATTCTTGGGTTAAACGATCCGAAATAACGACACCATTATGATACGCACGGAACAAGTTTCTATTACGTTAACTAGCAATGGATCTGCAAACGTATTTGGAAACAACACTACGGCTCAGTTTTGGAACATGTTGCCACAGCAATCACGTTGACAGTTCTTCGAGGTAAATGGGAAGTAGCGTTTACAAAAAATTTTAAATATTGCAAAAGGTGGTAATTTTATTAAGGGTCGACTGCTTCGTAAATCAGCAAGAGAGGTTCCTCGAGAAATAGAATTTCGATATGAATTGGACGAAACAACTGTAACAGATAATAGAATGCTTTAGCAATGATTAATGATAAACTTAATAACGAAGCTCACATTCATAATTTTTTATTCAATAAAGATGCTGGTTTTGTTACCGTTAATTCCCGAGCAGTAGAAAAAAAGGAAAATAAAAAACGTGAGGATATAGATACCGATAGTATTTCGCACACAGTAAATGATTCAGACTCAAAAAACAATGATACACTGCACGTAGAAGTTAGCGATGCACTGCATGTAGAGCATCAAACTAAATCTAACGATTCTCCACACACCGATTAAAAAAAGAACAAAGGTAAAACAACTACAGGTGAAGTTATCGGTAATGTAATGTGCGAATTATTTGTTTCCCCCGATTTAAGCAGACAACTAGGATTCGAATCCTTTGCCGATATTGCTAAAGTTAAACGCGCTCAATTTACGATGAATCCTTATGTAACATTTCCGTATGAAATGTATATTTACTGTAATATTATAGAACCTCAAATGGTAAGCAATACATTTGCTCAGATAATCGAAAGTACGATAGTTGAAGTGGATATTGATCACAGGCATCTAGCAATGGAAAAATCATTTGTGCCTTTAATCTGGGTACCCGTTCTTCAACACGATTTTCAAGTGGTACAAATAGATTTAAGAACCGGAACAGGCGAATTATTACCATTTATGGGCGGGTTTTCTTCGGCTGTAGTACTTTGGTTTAGACCTTATGGATCACCGTGAACTAAGTACATTGTTGATCAAAACGGTCGAGGTGATAGCTTTGTACTGTACAAAGGTAAACGTTTTCAAAGAGGGTGCGGTCCTTTCG
Organism: Deroplatys truncata; assembly: GCA_030765065.1. NCBI lineage: Eukaryota > Metazoa > Arthropoda > Insecta > Mantodea > Mantidae > Deroplatys > Deroplatys truncata. The sequence continues at coordinate 409,534,366 of CM060990.1, forward strand.
GTGTTTTAGGCAGCTTATTTAGATATATGTCTCCGTATTTTAAAAATGCTGCAAAGACCGTTGGTAAAGAAATATTAAACATGTGTGGTAACGTTGAATGTGACGTAATTTCACAAAAACAGTTTAAAGCGTCACTGAATCATAGATTAAAAGAGGGCGGGACAAATTTAAAAAGAAAAGCCGATCAAGCTCTAGACTCGATGCTGAGATCCGGAATAAAAGCTCGCAAACTTCGTAAACTTTCTCAGTTAAAACGAAAGTGTGTACGACGTAAGAAACGGTCAAAGAAACGGAAGAGAAACAAAAAGAAACGAAAGCAGAAAAGTAAAAGGAAATCAACTAAAAGAACACATATCCACGATATATTTTCATAACCTCTAAGGTTTATGTAAATCCGCATTTAACATATTTGAAGAGCGTCACGTACAAACCTGTGTAACTCGTTATTCGGTAATTGAACTAGAACCTCAAAACGTAATTTCGTATAATTCCCCAATTGTCTTTCACTTCAAGAGTAATGCTGATGCTTACATCGATCCTTCTCAAATAGAGCTATACTTACGTTGTAAAATAATTAGTAATGATGATAAGGTTTTAAAGGAAACAAATAAACTCATTCTTGTTAATAGCTCTCTAAATTCGCTCTTTCAGCAAATAAAAGTGATTTTAAATAAGGTCACCGTTACACCGCCGCAACCCGGTTATCCATACAAGACGTATATGGAACAACTGTTCAACTATTTCCCTATTCTCAAAACATATGGCTTGATACAACTCTTTGGAAAAAGATACGGCAGGTAAATTTGACGTATTTGATTATAATGATGGCATACAATGGCGTTTTGAACTTACCAAGGGCAGCACGGAATTTGAGTTAGTGGGACGGTTATCGTGTTCATTATTTCCTCAAGATAAATAGATTCCTAACAACATTGATATGACCGTAAAATTAACACCATCTACTCATGAATTTCATCTCATATCTGTTGGAGAGCTTAAAGGTAAAACCTTAATAACAGGTGCAACTCTTTATGTGCCGTGTATTTATTCTTCCCCTACCCTGCTTTGATGCAGTAATTTGTATCACAAATTACTTAAATGTAAATAATGGTTGTAATATGAATATGCATTTTTATGTGACATTGATTTGAGATGTTTATTGATTGTAATTATTGTTGGGAAGTAAGTTTATACTGCCTTACTGAAACTGACAATAATAGCGCGCAATAATGCAGCGAGGGGGAGAGCTGTTTATCATTATTGGAAACGAGGAAGTTACGTAATGTTGGCGCGTTTTTCCGTTTAGAACCTTCTGGAATATTTCCCTAGAGCATATGTATTCATAATTTTCATTGGATATTAAAATAGACGCTAATGTTGGCGCGTTTTATTAGCCAATTGCAGTTCAGTTATAATCTTTAGGCATATCGGGGAGTGGGAGTATAAATAGAGGCTAGGTTTGAGGTAAGGTCCGTCAGTCGTTCAGTTCATCAAAAATCTGTGTACACTACACGTCGTCTTCAGTCAGTCAGTTCGTCGAAAGTATTTGTACGGCAAACGTCGGGTATCGATTCACAAGTTACGCGCAGCAGAATTATGAATAATCTAAAGTATGGTAAAGTTAATTATACAAAAGATTGAAGTATGTGGATTAAAAGAATTATCAGTAAGAAGTTGTTATAACAGTTTCAGTTTGGCGAGTATCTAGATCAATGTGTAAAAGTGAGAGTGAACGTGTTCGACAATAAAATTATAAAACAAATTTCTTCATCAGTGTTCTTTTTGGATAAAAGATTCCTTTCCGTTTACACAACCCTGATCAAGAGATATGTTCGACCGAGAAATAATAGCTAGCCGGAGGACAGTAAACCAAAATTAATTAAGATAACAATATCGTTCTTTCAAACGAACACTAACACTGCTGCAAATTGCTAACACCAGATGGAGCTACAAACCGAACAAATGAATGACGTCACAAGATGGCTTCACATGAAGTAAACACACATACACAAACATCACAAGTAATAACATTTATATAAGTAATACCGTAACAGCTTCTAGCTCTTCAAAATTTACTGTCTACGTAGAATGGAAAGATTACTTTAAATGAAGTAGACGTCCAGCCTTTTAACATTCCTAAAGGAACCATAAGTAAAAAAATTCACGATATTTTAGTAGGTAAAGCACCTCGCAGTGTGACAATTGTGTTTGTGTCAGATAGTGCGTATAGCGGTCATTTTAACAAAAACCCATTTAACATTTTACATTTAGATTTAACTTTTATTCAACTCTTTGTAAACGAGCAGCCATTTCCAGCACAGCCGTTAATTTCAGATTTTACAAATAAGCAATTTATAAAAGCCTTTAACACCATCTCGAAAGCGTTAGATCTAAATCCCGAAGATAAAGGACATACCATAACCAGAAAGGATAACTTAAATGGGTATACATTTTTTATGTTTGATTTAACACCGGATAAAAGCGTTAGGAAACACATGTTTCAGGATTACATCACGGTAATGTTCCAATAAACTTAAGTTTTAAAACAGCTTTAACTGAATTGGCCTTCATGATCGTCTTATCGGAATATCAACGCTTACTAGAATTTGATGTAAACAGATTTATTTATGTATCATGAATACGGAAGAAATACGCAAATATTTATCTAATAATATTTATACAAAACCTCATTTCATAGGTGTTTTTGCATGCGATCAATTACCTAAACAAATACATAAAACGTACTATACTATAGTACTTTGCTATAGTACTATTTGTACTATAGCAAATACCGATCCAGTAGTAAACCTGGTTTGCACTGGATAGATATTTACATTTCCAAGTGCGAAAATGGAGAATATTTTGATAGTTTCGCAATGCCTCCACTTTCTTCTTATTTTATAAATTTTCTAAACCGTAATTGCGGTAACCATTGGAGTTATTCTAAGCGAAGATTACAAAGCTCTTCTAGTTTCCCATGCGGACAATATGTTATTGCTTATACGGTGCATCGATCCTGTAATTACCCTCCCCAAGAATTTTATTCCGCATATAGAATATCTGATTACGCTTATAACGACCGTCTAATTGCAAAAATGTACAAAGATGTATGCTTCTATAATAAATGTAAATACACAGCTGCTGTTCAACAGACCTGTAAACCGTTATTATAAGGTAAGTACTATTTTGTTTTCTGCTTCTCTTCAAATTTAGACGTTAGGAGAAAAACATGTCTACGGGAGCAGGATTTGTTTATTTTATTTTTTTTTGTAAATAACGAACTTCAGTATGTAGTTAAGGAACTTTTCATATGCGGTTCAGGCTGTGAAGTGCAAACATGGATGTTCAAACCGCCTCATGATTCCCGTTTGTTATCTGAAAAAGTTAAATCCACTAAGGATACAATTAGTTTGAAAATTCATGATTTAAAATGGGATAATGGCAATGCTAGTTACGAGGAACTCCCTTCTATATTAAACCGTAGTGCGGATCTTTTTACCGTTATTTTTACCAAAGGGGAACAGAGAACAGGATTTCTTCGCTCGATTATAGATAGAACTGTAATTAACAAAGAAGAATTAGGATTTAATAATGAATGTTTAGCAGCATTTCATGCACCGCCTTGTACTTACCCTTGCCATAAACTACACTCTCTTAATTGTACTCAAAGAATCGTGTCAAATATCGCACAATGATATGCACACATTGTAGATAAACGAAACGCACAACGAATCTCATTTACCTCACGACCCGAATCATGCCGTATTACCCTATGACCTGTACATTAATCATCTGTTTTAGAACGTGCCTTAAAAATCATTCCCCTTTCATTTTAGAACGCACCGTGACACTATTTAAACCAGCATAGCATCAAGAGGTCAACGCAGTGCAACAAGCGGTGTCGTCATGTCTACATTAAGTTTAAGGTAAGTGTACACACCTTCATAGTTAGATTGGCCGGGCGGTTTAAGGCGATAGATTTAGGTTCTGTTTTCGAAAGAAGCGCGGGTTCGAAGCCTGTATCTGACATATTATTTTTATGTGCATTTTAGTATCACCGAACCAGAACCCAAGAAGTTGAAAATTGACGAGGATTCTAAGCAGTTATCATCCTTGATTGGTATTTGAAGCAGCGTATACTTCCTCGACCGCGCGCAGAAGTTTCTCTGGGTAGGATTTTCACCGCTATATCCATACGAACTATGTATTACCGTAGCAAAGTGCTGAGAAGATCACGGAATTGTTCTTAATAATTTATCAGATTGGAAGAATATAATGACTTGCATCATTAGTGTTGACAATAACGCTAAAAAGGAAATCATGAAATGGGATTTAAATCTAAATGAAGAACTTAAATTAGATGTAAAACATGTATTCGGTACTTCTGATATTATTTTAAAGCAATACCAAAGTGATGACTCAGTTGGCGTATCGGTAATAGAAGAAGAATGGAAAACCTTAATTAAACTCTACCCTGACGTTAACGACATTTTTTATCATCGACTGAAAGAGGCTGCCGATGTTAGAAACTTAATTACAGCTTATCAGACCTACTTACAAGCGGTTAAAGGGGAAATAAACAAAATGTCATATGCTGCATACACTGAATACATATTATGCGCAACTCCTAAAGACTTCTACGAAATACGATTTTATTTACACAATCAGCTTGTGTCTAACAGCAATCACGCACATCACACATGAACATCACATGTTGCTACGCAATCAGTTTACAGCTGCCTGTGATGACGTACATACTATCATCGTCACGTGTTGCTTACTCACTGTGGTTATGTAATGTTACTGACGCAACAGAGTATATATATACCTGATACATCGGTTTCTTCGGTATTTAGTGCTTCGTCGGCGGTTCCTTTCGACAACCTATATCAGCATCTTCACAATATCTGCTAACGCCTTGCTAAACAAGCTGAAGAACTTGGGCTGCGGTTAATATGGTGGAGCTTCTCCAAAACTATAAGCGCAAACGACTTGAAGGAAGGTAAGCGATACGCAATTGAGGAAATTATAGCAACAAAAACAAAGTTCGGTCGGAGAGTTGCTGTAAAACTAGATGGAGGTAATGTTTTACTTCTACCTCAGCGTTTCGAAGCCTTAACGGGTTCAGAAACTGGCTCTTATGAACACCAAGAAGTATTTTTAATCTATCAAGGTGACGAACCTCTCTCGAATGAACGAACACGACATCTATATAACGTCGAGGAAGACGCAGTAGAGTAAAGCAAATCAAATCACTCCTGTCTTCGTTGATGCTGTTGGTGTTACGTCAGTAAACTGTCATCCAGCAACCCATATAAATATAGCTCATATTTCCAGCCACACGGTACTTCCTCGGAATGTTTTGTCCCCATTCGCTGTGTAAGCTCAAACTTGTGCAGTGTCAGTGCTTCGAGTGTTACGGCCAGCCAGCCCAGTTTATAGGCCCATCTTTGGTCACAACCTCTGCATTAAAAAAGATTAAAAAAAGAAGAAACATCGTTATACTCTACATATCCAAGGTTTTAAATGGTGTGAAACCCAGTGATATGGTGGGTCTGTCAATAAGCAACTCTGTGAATGTACAAGATAACCGATAGTACTAAGCTTCCGCAGAAGAGATCAGGTATCTTTGGATGTATTAATGTCTGTTATAGAGAAAGTATGCCAATCTAACGCTAATTTTTATGCCACAGATACTTTATCCGTAAAAGTAAATCACGTTGAAGTGCCTTTAGGACATGGTAGATTCAAAACAAAAGGTAGACATTTATCCACACTGGCGCACATAAAAAGGTCCATCGTTAGAATTAAAAGCAGAACTAAATGCTTAGCTCATGCTTTATTGGTAGCTATAGCACATTTCGATAGAGACCCAAATTACGTAAGTTATAGAAAAGGTCGAAAAATTTATTCCAAAGTCGATGAGCTTCTAAAGGCCACAAATGTTGATCTAAGCAAAGGTGGAGAAATAGCAAAGTTGCAAAAATTTCAGGACCATCTTTCCGAATACAGAATCATAGTTTATGAAGGATTGCGTTGCGAAAACAATATATGATGGGAACACAAATTCCCAAAAACGTTTAAATCTCCTGTATGATGCACAGGAAAAACACTATAATGTGATTGTAAGTCTCACGGGTGCCATGTCTAAAGAATATGTTTGGGAAGGAGGCAATAAGGGAATAAGTTACGATAAAGCAAAGACGCATAAATGCAATTATCGATGCTCCGGATGTAATTCACTTCCGACCTGCATTTTTTAAGGAAACTACATATACTGTAATAAATGCAATACGTACATTAGACACCAAAGATGCATGAATAACCATGTGCAGAAAAAATTGGCACTCAAATAATTTGCGAATGGAAGCGGCATTGTTTAATTTGTAGTCAACAGTTAAATCGAAATCAGCAGTGCTATATGCCATATTGTAGAAGCTGTAAAAGTAACGAGATGCCGGGCCACTTTTGCTATATGCCAATGCTTAGCGCAAAAAGACCATCATCGGAAAAGGTCTTATTCGTGTTTTACGACATAGAATGTACTCAAAACACACAAATAGGATACAATACATGTCTTCATATTCCCAATTTACTCTGCTTAGAACACTATTGTTTTCTTTGCGAAAAAACAAGAATATGAGCGAACGGTGCAGCCAGTGAGGAAAGCGTAGGCATTCATTTTGGGGAAATGGTAGTATCAATCAATTTATGGAATATTTGCGACAAAATAGACATTTTTGGGAAAGGATAATTACAATTGCACATAACGCCAGAGCCTACGATCTCATGTCCATCTTAGATTATGCAATAAAGCAGGGATGGGTACCGGATTTAGTAATGAATGGTGCTAAAATTTTATCCATGAAAATGTAACACATAACCTTTCTGGATAGTTTGAACTTTTTACCCATGAAATTGAGAAGTTTGCCGAAAGCTTTTAGAATAGATTGTGTGGCAAAAGGCCACTTTCCGCATTACTTTAATACTCCCGAAAACATGAACTATGTAGGTTGTTATCCCGACTCCGTCCATTACGGCATCGATTACATGATGCAAGACGAACGCAGAGAATTTTTTGAATGGTACGAGAAGGAAAAAGATGGCATTTTTATTTTAGAAAAGAGATTGAAGCCTACTGTGTGGCAGATGTTGGAGTGTTGAGAGAAGCGTGTTCTATATTTCGAAATACTTTCCTAGACATCGGCAGGATTGTCGTATTTCAAGAATTATTACGATAGCTTCGGCATGCAACAAAGTATTTAGAAAAAATATTTGAAACCGAAAACTATAGGACTTATTCCTTGTGGAGGTTATAGGAAAGCCGATAAACAATCCATAAAAGCTCTCGTGTGGCTTAGGTATGAAGAAATTATAAGGGGATTTGCATTTAACATGCAGGTAATGGTAGAGAGGTGAGAATAACCGAATTATCTAACTTTAAATTAGAAGGCTTTTGTGAGGAGACGAGAGAGGTGTTTGAATTCATGGGGTGTTACCACCACGGCCACGTGTGTCTTACTAATAGAGATGTGCCCGTCGTAGGCACGCGAATAGAGACGCTTGCAGATAGATACGAGCACACCCTGAGTCGAATATATAAAATTGTGTCGGCAGGTTACATCTGTCACGTCATGTGGGAGTGTGAATTTGAGGACATTCTAAAACAGCATCCGGCTCTACACAACGATCCCGTTGTGAAAAATGTTCCACTCATTCTTAGGGATTCCCTCTACGGAGGTAGAACGGAAGCATTGAAAACCTATTGCAAAGCCGACGAAAAAACTCGCATTAAGTATTACGACGTGATGTAAATGTATATGTAAATATTTTAAGTTTCCCGTAGGTCATCCTATAATTCACATTGGCGAAGATTGCTCCAATATTACGGAAATGCTTAAAAACGAGGGGGTTATAAAATGTAGAGTTTCGGCCAAAAAATAGAAGCCTTTATCATCCCGTCTTGCCCTTTAGATGTCGCCACTTACGCTTTAGATGTCGCCAAAGGTTAATATTTGGTCTTTGTTACATCTGTGCGAAGAAGGAAAATGACGGTGAATGCAGCCACGACGGGGAGCTAACCGGTACTTGGATCGTAGATGAGGTACGAAAAGCCGTTGAAATGGGTTACGAAGTGAGAGAAATTTTTGAATTTTACGAATACAAAATGGAACAGTATGATAAAGTTGAAAATAAAGGAGGGCTCTTTGTAGATTACATGAATAGCTTTTTAAAATTAAAAGCAGAGGCCAGCGGGTATCCCTCTTGGGTTAAGAGCGATGAGGATAAATACGTACGAAGCTTTTTTCAGAGCAAAGGAATTCTTTTGGATAAGTTGACAATTAGAAAAAATCCAGGTGCAAGGTCTCTAGCAAAATTGTCTCTAAATAGTTTTTGGGGAAAGCTCACCGAACAAAGAAATCGGTCGCGCACAAAAATGATTAGGGATCCCGCGGAATTGTTTACGTTCCTGACCACGCCCAGCATAGAGGTGCAGAACCTAATGTTTGCGAGCAACGAGATAGTCTGGCTCTCGTGGAAATATGCCGAAGAGGTCGAGAGCCCTCCACTGGCGCACACCAATGAAGTGTTAGGAGCCTACGTTACCGCAGGTGCAAGGCTTAAGTTATACACCTACCTAGAGGCACTGAATAAGGACATATTATACACAGATACGGATTCGATACTGTTTACGGTTAGGGAAGGCGAGCATTGTAGCGTCGAATGCGGCGATAACCTGGGAGACATGACGGATGAGCTCGCGGACTATGGAACGGATTCCAACAATTCAGAATTCGTATCCGGAGGCCCAAAAAATTACGTATACAAAATACGCCTAACAAATGGTGATTTCAAAGCTGTTTGTAAAGTGAGGGGGATAAATTGAATTACGTCTCTTTGCAGTTGGTTAATTTTGATTCAATAAAAGATTTGATTCTTGGAGTAAACGTGGATCAAAACATTGTAGTTAGAACGGAAAATAAAATAATGGGCAAAAGATCCCATGGCGTGTATATCATCTCCGAACCGGAAGATAAAATCTATAGAATTTGTTTCACAAGAGAAGAAGAATTTCTAACGATTCCGTCTCTTTTGGATATATAAAGCCTGACTGAACGAGCCGCCTCCTCTCATTATGGATTCCGAGGTGGAACGAGCAGCATCCAAGTACGTGGAAAACCGAAGAAGGCAGAGAGGTGTAAAATATTGTACGAACGAGGAGATAGCGCTCATTCCCTTAGAAGTTTTTGCTCAATATCCTCCCTTCGATGTAGATTACGTGATGTATAGGTTAACGGACTAATTGAGGGAAAAACTAAAGATGTTTCGACGATGTAAGGTTTCCCGTAGTAAAATTTCAGCATCCCTTTACGCTGATCGTTAGTGGTAGTTCGGGTTCTCGTAAAACCGTATTATGTGTAAATTTAGTAAAACTTTTGAAGCATTTGTACACTGTTGGAAAATTTAAAGAAAGATTGTGGTGTTATAGCGAAAAATCGGCGGTGCCAATGTTAAAACACGTAAAATTTCACGTTGGTATACCGGAGTTTGAGAACCAGAAAGGAGAGCCAAAACTAGTAATATTAGACGATCTCTTAAACTCGGCATATTCCAGAGAGGTGTGCGACCTGTTCACGAAGGGAAGTCATTACAAAAATATAAGCGTAATTTTAATCACTCAAAATTTGTTTAATCAAGGCAGGTATTGCAGAGTCATCTCGTTAAACGCAAAATACATTGTGGTTTTTAAGAACGTAAGAGATAAAAATCAAGTGGCTCATCTAGCCAGACAAATATACCCCGAAAATTGGAAATCGCTTTTCGAGGCGTATTTGGATGCTACGGAAAAGCGTCACGGCTATGTCTTTCGATCTGTGCCAGGAAACCGATAGCAAATTACGATTTAGAACCAACATCTTTCCATCGGAGTTCCCTGTCGTAGCATATCAGCATGAGCAAGCGGATAAGATCCAAATATCACATGCTGCACGTGCTTAAAAGCGCCAAGCCTAAGCTTAGGAATGTCACTTTGGAGAAATCCGACAAAGAGTTAGTGTTTACTATTGCAGAATGCGCTCTAAATGTTCTAAAGGGCAACTGTAATCTAAGCAAATGCACCATTCGCAATCTAGGAAGATATAAAATAGTCTGAGGCGAGTGGTGGATAAATCTCTAAGAGTTAACAATAAGAGAAGGTTTTTAATTCAAAAGGAAGGATTTTTGATTCCTCTGCTGACTGCCGTGCTGACCGGATTTTCGTCTCTAATACAGCGGTAGATGCTGCAAAAATCATTTTTAGTTTCTCAGCGTTACATAAAAACCCACTGCTTGAAGAAAAAGGATTCGAAAGAAGCGGAGAAAAAGGGATGCGTACGATGAGCTGATCAAATTTAAATCCAGTGGCTGCCGCCGCCGACCGTATCTATCGCCGCAGCCGCCGCCACTGCCACTTCCCCGAAATTCTTCTTCTCCTCGGGTCAAAAAGAGGCTCGTCTTCCCTTCAGAAACGGTCTACAAGAAGCAGGAAGAAGAAAAAGAAGAGCAAGAAGAAGAACAGTTTGACGAAGAACAAGTAAGGCCTCTGCCATTGCCGGTCCACGAGAAAAAAGAAGTAGAACAGTTTACAAATAGAAGCTTTGGGTACATAGCAGGTCCTTACCTAGCTCTATATTTGCACACTCCTAGGGCAACGGACACCGTATTCGGCATTTACAAGGATAGGGAAGGCAAGTTTAAAATTTGCGATTCCATTATTCGTATAGACGACAAAGATTTGTATGTAAAGGATAGGTATTTTAAGGGAACTCTGGGTCTCTGGGAATTGCTCACTAGGAAGAAGGTAGATCTCTCGAAAGTCACCACTTCGGACAAGAGTAAATATAGACAAATTCTTCTTTTAACCAACGGTCACCTGCAGAATAACGAAGCCTTTAATCAGATAAAATCGAACAGAGGTAGCAAATGTAAAGAAATAATTGCCGAGTTGTTTCCGTCCAAGACGTGGACGGATTATTAACAATGAATAAGAAGTATTTTACGATCCCGAACAACCTTCGGCTTTTTCCACCGTGCAGAAACTTGCATCTCTTACGGGAAATAGACGTAAAACGGAGGAATGGCTTCTCCAACGAGATGTCTACACTTTGCACAAACCTGCGAGGAGAAAATTTCAGAAGAACCACTACAAGGTGAATAACGTTAACGATGTGTGGGAAATCGACTTGGACGACTTTAAAAGCATTAGAAACTATAACGATGGAGTTCAGTATCTCCTAACGTGTGTAGATTGTTTTTCCAGATTTGCACGTGTAAAACCCATAAAATCAAAATCTACTGCGGAAACTGCAAAGGCCTTTGAAGCCATCTTAGATTCCGTTCCTCTCGCAGTCAGATCCGACAGGGGAAAAGAATTTTTAGTATCTGCATTTCAGAAGCTTCTAAAAGAGGACATCGAGCATCAAGTTTGCAGAAACCCCGATGTAAAGTGCACCATGGTCGAGAGATTTAATCGCACCATTAAGTCTAAAATATACAAGTATTTTACTTACAGGAACTCGTACAGATATATAGACGATCTCGATAAATTTGTTCGCGCATATAATCGCACCATCCATTCGTCAATAGGAGTGGCTCCAACCGAAGTGAATGAGAAAAACGTGTTACAAATATGGAAAAACCTACAGAGAAAACGAGGTAGCATTAAACCCAGACCCGTCAAGTTTGCCGAAGGACAAACCGTGAGAATAAGCAAAAAAAAAAAGATGAAATTTGCCAAAGGCTACGAAAATAATTTCTCAACGGAGATTTTCAAAGTTATAAAGGTTATAAAACGTTCGCCGCAACCCGTTTACGAACTACACGATCTGAACGGAACTCCCATAGAAGGTCAATTTTACAGTTACGAACTAACTCCTGTAAAAATTAACAAATCCACTTTGTATAAAATAGATAAAATACTAAAAACTAGGGTGAGGAATGACAGAACGCAGCATCTCGTCCGCTGGAAAGGATATGGTCCCGACTTTGACAGCTGGATCGATGCATCATGTATAAGTTTTACGTAACCGTGTTGAGCGATTCTAGCGTCGATTTGTATCCCGAGAATTTGCATGCTAGTTTTCGTAACGATTTAGCACAACCGATCAATCTTCAGAGAGATAAGTGGGTTGCAGGCCTCGTAGAGCTTTCGTATTCTTACGATTACGAGTCCATAGATGAGAACATACTTAACAAAGCCGGAGAACTCCCAAAAAGGGTCATAACAAGGGCTGGTAGAATTGTGTTTGAAAAAATGGAGTTTAAGGGCTTTAAGGAGTTGTACACCTCGCTAAAGAATCAGGTAACAGACGATGAACATCGGGAATTGCTCCTGTCGGAGCTGCAGGGTTACTACATTTCTCATCAGAGAGAGATAAAAGAATTGGAAAACGCTAAGAAAGAATGGGTCCCAACACATTCCATTCCACAAAAACCAAGAGGAAAGGCTAACAGTATTCATTTAAAGATTATTAAAGGTAAAACGGAAACACTTTTTAATGGAGAAATATTTTTTCCCACCAGAATATATTATGGTCTAGGCGATCTTGTGGACACCATAAAAATTCTTTGCCACATCTCGATTCCTATAAACTTGTTAATCAAAATATGCTCACAGAAGTAACTAACGATATGAAAACCCTATTCCTTAGATCACACAGAAAAAGCTTTTTTCAGTTTATTTCCGGAACCGAACCCATTTTTGTTTACTGCAATCTCATCGAACTGCAGCTGCTCGGTAGCTCCCACGTTAGGTGCATAAGAATTATTCAGTTTCCCTCGTACACTAGTCATCACAAGTTTGAAAACATATTTTACGTTCCGGTACAACTTAATCATTTTCGAACCGTAGCAATTGAAGCGGTTAACAAGTTTTTAGTGATCTGGCTCGCTTGAGCAGTAGCGTTATGCCTACTATTGCTGTGCGGTATTTTAAGAAAGCTATGTAATTTTTTTCTCAGATGGCCGTTGATTACTCTTCAGCCTTTCAAGGATTTTATAATCCAGAGGGTAAAGTTATGATAAAAGAATTGGCCGTCGTGGAAATTGAGACGGAACAGGTGGTGTTGCACCAACTGATCCGTAAACCAAATGTTCCGCAAAATGCGTGGCCAATAAAGTTTAGACGAATGAACACGTGGTTATCCGAAAATTTTCACGGCATACCATGGAGTTCAGGCCATCGAGTTTGCTCCCAAAATTCCAAATGGAATATTATTCACAAAAGGGAGCATGCTTGGTAATGTATTGCAACCCACAGCTGAAGATGACTGTAGAGTCTGCAATATAGAAAACCTAGGGTGCAACCGCAATATTGAATTCTTGGTTACTGCACCTGCCTGTCGGTGACATCAGTTTAACACCGTCAGGTGTGTCAGATCGGAGGCACTAGGTATAGCTAGATGGGTAAACGAAAACCGTTGGGAATTTAATATTTAAATTCATTCCTAATGGTTTTCTTTAAGCGGGTCAATATGAATTAGGGCCCCCTAAATTTAAAATCCATGCATTTGTCAATGTACCCGCTTACAGCGTATTTTGTAAACCAGAGTGGAAGGCGCCTCGGACAGTACATCGGACCGCTGTACGTAGGAAGCCCATACGTACAGCAAGGTAGAGGCATAGGTAACTTTTTGGGTAGTCTATTCAGAATTTTTAAGCCCATCCTCCTATCCGGGGCAAAAACTTTGCAGGGAAGCCCTCACCACGGGTGCAAACATCATGACCGATATTGCTGCACCACAGAAAGGTACCAAACAAAGATATCCTGGCCAAACGAGTCACGGAAGGTACAAAAATGTTAGTTGGTATGTTACAGCAAGCAAAGGGGAAGAGAAAGAGATCAGCTCCATACAAAGCCAAAAAAGCTAGAGACATTTTTGATTAAATACAAGGTGCAACACGTTGCCACCAGCACATGCTCCCGAGATAGCACCATGATCGCCTGCACAAAATCCGAATTTGATATTTTCGCAAAAAAACAATTCAGTCGGCAGTGTTAGGAAACTTCACTTCCCTAATCAAACCCATCGCACCAGTAGATCAATCCGTATTGGAATTTGTTATTCCTGGAGATAAGGAACATTACATCGATTTAAATGTTTATTTGATGGTAGAAGGAAGATTTGTAAAGCCGGATGGTTCCAACTTAGCAGCAACAGATAAAACGACGGGTGTTAACAATTTATTGCACTCCTTGTTTAGTCAATTGAGCGTTTCCCTAAATGGAACATCCATCACTCCGTCTGAAGATCTTTATCATAATCGTAGCTATTTAGAAACCTTGTTAACGTACGGTCACGATGCAACGAAAAGCCATCTTACTAACGCTTTCTGGTACACCGACACGGCTCCCCACGGTCTCTCCGGGGCCGATGCTTCGAAAAACGGAACCCTGGAAGCCGGAGATTCTAATCCCGGATGGAAAGAACGTCATCATAGGAGCAATGCATCTAAAGAAATAGTCATGTTTGGTAGATTACATGGGGATATTTTCAATTTATCCCCTTTGTTACTACCGGGACTTACACTTCAAATCAAGTTGACTAAAGCGAAGGACTCGTTTTATATGAGTGAAAGTGCAACTCTACATGCTAGATTTCAATTCCTAGATGCCACTCTATAGTGAAAAAGATAAAACCAGCTCCTAGCCTCTTAATGACCCATATGAATGCTTTAGAAGAAGTAAATGCGAGATACGATATAACGCGAGTCGATGTCAGGTTCTTTACTTTCACATCAGGGCAAAGTAGCACCTCTATAGACAATGCTGTATTAGGTCCGCTATCTAAAAGGATACTCGTAGGTATGACAGAAAATACACATTTTTCCGGAACTCACACCACAAACCCTTTCAATTTTAAGCACTTCCATTTGGAATATTTTCCGATTTACGTTAACGGCCAGCAAATTCTGGCAGAAGGTCTGTATATCGATACCTCTAACGAAAAAGGTTCAACGTTAGCCTACCAAACGCTCTTTTACGGTTCCGGCATCCATTACACCAACAGCGGAATTCAAATCACGCACGATATGTATATAATGGGTTATTTCCTAGTGCTTTTCGATTTAACGCCAGACGGTGCCGCTTCAGAAGGTCGCGTTTCTCTATTAAATAACGGAAATATAAGAATAGAGCTCAGATTTAAAAACAAGTTAACACAAGCCATCACGTGTATCATGCACTGTGAGTACTGGGGCTTAAAGGCGCGCAACTGCTATGGTTATTAGCGCCTGTGAGTACGAAAATTCTATTCAGATAACAAAGCTCTGAGAGTGCACACGGATTATTAATTATGAACACCTTACAAATAAAGCAAATTTTGCGAGGCATTCCAAATTTTGCAGGCGTTTTTGCATCGGACATGTTGCCCAAAGAGTTTACTAAACCGTCTACATTCGTAATACATTTAGATCCTCACAACCTACCTGGTTCACACTGGATAGCTGTAACTCAAAATTCAAATTCTATTGCAGGGTATTTCGATTTGTACGGCCTCCCTCCCTTTATAAAATCCTTGAAAGACTTCATGCCATTTCACTTTACTGTGAATCATTGCCAACTTCAAAGCCTCTACACCGACATCTGCGGCCAGTACGCGTGCCTCTCTACTCTCTACGTCTGCACCAGAGGATACACCATGAACGAGTTCGTAGCCCTGTTCAACTCTGCCGATCCAGATTGTCAGGCCAGGGAGATGTTCCACAGAGAATTTCCAGTCTGGCGGTGCAACAAGGGACAGCGATAACAGGTAACTAGCTCAATTACTTTTCGGTCAGTCTTCGTGCAAAATGGAAGGAGGTCTTGTCGTAGATTATACAGCGCTCAGAGGAAACGGCAAGGAATTAATCATAAAGGAATTGGCGATCATTGGAAAAGGGATTGTTGAAACCTTTCATTTTGCAGGCCCATATCCTTGGAATAGTAAATTAGATGCGTTTAACAGAGAAAATAAAAATGGAATGTATTTCAATGATTGTTACGTTACTTATAGTATGCTAAAAACTGTGCTGGAAGAGGCGGTGGCGGGGCACATCTCTCTCTTCGCTTATGACGAGGATAAATGTGAAGTTCTTTCCGCACTCTGCGATAGAACGCTTATCAATTTAAGAAAAGAATTTAGTTTCCCCAAGTCAGAAAATCTCTATCATCAGTTACACTGCGGATTTCCTTGTCATAAGTTCTCAAACACCCACTGTGCATGCAAACACGCTCACGCCATGTTCAATTGGTTGAAGCATCATAAGCTTAAAAAACTTAACACCAGATGTCCTGCTGATAGCTCTATCAGACACGGTGCTTCTTTTGTTTTAGCTGTGGAGCAGTCGTCGAGATGAGCTCAAGAGGTAAACAGATCAAAATGCCACTGCGCCGCGTGACTCCTCCTCCGGAACACGTGTTGCACCGCAGGACCTACTTTCTCAACAAACATCACTCCAGATACATCAGCCTGGATTTCTTCAAAAGAAGAAATTACGAAGCTCACGTGGAAATTGGCGGAGTAAAGCAGGGAAATGTCGTCCTCTCGCCCTACTACTTCGCGACTCTGCTGAATCACCTACCTAAACTTGCCGAACATCTCTGCAAAGGGCAGTCGTACAGATGCATCGAAGAACAGTTTCGCCTCAAATCCATAAATGGGCATCGTGCCAGGATACAATGCGAGGACTCACACGTCATCCCTTTTTTAAATGATGTAAACTTTCTATTGTGCAATGAAAATGTGTTGCAACATCAACTTGCAAAATATGTCTTAGCCACAACAGATGTAAAAGACTATTTTAACAGTGCTTCAGGTAGTAGCACTTATGTACTTCCAAAAGAAAATGCTTCATGTTTTGTCCTTTACGATGTTATTTGTGACGAAATAAACTCGACACTTGTATCTTATAAGAATGAATAAAAACGAACTTGCATTCACGCCTTTTATTTTCCAGCTTTTTTCTTTACATCCGAATGTAGGGAAAATACCCTCCCATCCTTAATTATACCTAGAAAAATTAGAAGTAATTAAAAGAAAGGATCAGCTAGTGCAATCCTTTATTTAGATGATAAATTCAGCCTTCAATGCCAAGAAAGTGCTACCTGGACCAAGGCCGGGTTCCAAAAAACACCTGTTTAGTTGTGGTCGCGGCGGCGGACTTGTCTTCGGCCTAGACCAAGGTCAACGCAGCGAGTCTTAACAATACGTGGACGCAGCAGCAGCAGCGGCGGCGGCGGCCTTGTTTATGTTACATGCCCTGCGGTGATAATGCCATCAGGGGTCAACGAACGAACTCAAATGCCTGTTATACTACTCCCATGGTAATTTTTTTACCATATCTTGAACATTGCGGGTATTAATTCTAGAGTTATCTTCCTTGGAAACCAAAATAAATATTCCACAAGGCAGGAGTATATGAAAGCACTATCTTTAGCTTTACTGTTGCAACAGCTACAAGGGAGAGTAACAGCAATAAATCTACCTGGTGATTTCAAAGGCCTTTTGACAAAATATAAACCCGAAGAATCCGGAGTAGATTAATTATCAAATTGAAAAGGAAACGATGTGAACCCTGCAACAAAGACAAAAGAGCTGCAAAACTTAATATGCATATGGGAAATGCAACATTCCCCTGTGTTTGAACAAACATGCTGAAATTATTTGCGATAGTTGCTTAGTCGGGGAAAACACCAGTGAGATAGTAGATGACTCTGAGTAACTGAACATTTGAAATTACAAGTTGTATGTATGCCTGTAAACGGCAATGTATTTCTTTATACTTACTGTAATACATTTTATAATGTAGATGTACTCATATTTTAGCTTGTATTTTTATGTTGTAAGATAATACCTACTAATGAAATCCATGTACGCTTAATCTAAATAAAGGTAAAAGTAGGGGTAAAAAAGAAAATAAACCAAAGAAAACAAAAAATACAAACAATAACAACAAAAATATAGCGCGGGTCTACTAGGCCCCCGCGACTACCGGCGTTCTACCAAAGCGCGCGCCTGACGGAGGGTTAACAAGGGTTTTCCGGATGACTAACGTATTACTGTTGCGTGTCATAGGTGACTGTCAGGTCTTCTGTTATTCAGATTGTCGCCATCCTTTGTAATTCTAAAAATGCATGTTTATATTACTGGAAATCTGTTTAGAATAGCCATAAGCTGATATGTGCATTTTTGCGATTCTTGGCGTTTTATTGATATGTGTTGCATTAATAGTATTCTTGAACCTGTAAAGAGCTGATAAGTGTATGTCTTGAAACAGAGCTGCAAAGTTACTTAGACACTCCCTGATATGTGATTTGTAAGCCAAATAGTAACTGCCAAAAGCTGATATTTGACACCTAACATGTTTAGACCTGTCTAGATGGCATACATTCAGAAAGGTTATAACATAATATTTGATTAATGAATAATAACTAAACGCGTTTTGGCTGCAATATAAAGAAGTCTAATATTCATTTTGGGCGCACTTCGCTTCTAGAATTTGCTTAGCTTCTGTGACAGCAATACAAATCTTCTTCATAGTTATTGATTTTTATGCATAATAACAGCCTAATATGTTACAAGTAATTCATAAAGTAATAAGTTATAGAAGCAAACGGCTGGTTGAGTTAGCTGACATCGAATATAATAATTAGAAATAACGCCTTGCTATTGGCAAGGTATTATTTCCAATTCTGAATCTTGATATTTCGGATTCAAGGGGCAGCATGTTTCCAGGGAGACAGTGTTTTAAATTCATATGAGGTCTGGCTTACTGAGGTAGACGATAGTCCTGAAGACGTACCAAATAGCAGAGAAAGTGGTGATAATGAAACGCCTCTTTATTAACGTAAAATAAGGAAAATGAGCCTCATTTGAGCAGATAACTAAAGACCAGCAAATCCACTTTCAGGTACATTAAAAGTTATTATTTGATTTTTTTAAAGCTTTTCTATCTCAGCTACAAAGGATTTTATGCCTATAAATAAAAATCTGATCATAAGGTAAAAATTCGTATACAGTAATTTTATTATAGATAATATGCAAAAGCCTGTTATAACAAACAACACTTGGAACTTCAGCAATTCTAACGTAGGAATAATAAATTGCCAGTAAAATAAACTGATTATCGGATACATCTGCTGCAACATCTTCCTGTATAAATATTATTTATATAAAGAATCCCTCACACAACCATGGTCAATAGGTGAATGTTCTACAGTCAGGTATAAAAAGGGAATCAAAGCGAGTAGAAATGAAAGGGAAGAAATATAAGACAGAAATTGAAACATGGATAGAAATTTTGTAGCCTGCGGAAAAAACTTGTTAGTTTTGATGAAGGCGAACCGCTTCGAAAATTTTAGGTCAGAAAAATCAGAAACAGTAGCTCAACGTCCATGCCCAAATGTTTGAACATTGCTCAAAATTATTCCTCATCGTCACCTATAAATCCCTTGAAAAGGCAAGACTTGCGGAGTCTCTTGCCCTTACTAGACCTAGTATATTATAATCTTTATAAAAATGTTACAAATAGTAAGATAGCTGATAACAACACAGACCGAATTTTTGGTGATGAATCCGAGGAAGATACAGCGTAATTGAATAATTTCTTCACTAGTTTGGAGTGGTTTGTTTGCATTTGATTAACAGATACTAAATATATCAAGAATATATATGACCATATATAAGAAAGCAAGAACCTGTTCAACGCCGTGTGAACAGGCACGTAGGCCAATTCGGAAAAAGAGAAGTGAAACGTATTTCTGAGATTTCAGCCAGGCCCCCTAGTAACACGGTAAGAGACTCCAATGAAGAGAGTTTAAGTATTGTCGCGGGCGTGAAATAACTTTGGTGGGGAGTAATAAAATAGGCGGAGCTAAAATTAATAGAGGTTCGTGCAATTTAAATCAGAATTGCTCTGGTACTGTCACCGGTGCTTACTGCTCGTGTGATATTTTAAGCGCTTAGTGGCGCGCTTGTGTGAGTAAGATTTCGCGGCTATCGCGAGAGATCCTTCCGGGCAGGATTTTAGCGACTCACAAGATACGCTTCTAGTCTCTTTTAGCGGATACCGTTATTTCAAATCGTAAAATTGATACTGCAAAAGTTATCAGGTATAGTAAGTCAATTGTTATAGCTTCAAAATCTACGATTCATAATTGGTTTGATTCTTTATCTTCAAAAGTCGGCTAGTCGCTTCACTGGCTGAAGTATTAAACCACATTAAATTTCTCAGTCAATTTAAACTGATATTATCTTTCACATTACACTCACGCATACGCTGGAAAAGTAGTCACAGCTCTACCACTGGAGTAGCTGGCGCATGAGACAACAGAACGAGCTACGAGATAACGAAACATGAGAAGCATTTAAGGTATACTGCTTCAAAAGTGACAACCATCGTTCCTGTATCAGTACCGCACAACAAATCACAGATAAATTTACTGTTTTAACTCCGGTATCTTAGCGATTAACATTTTAGCATATTAAAATACAGAACGGCCATATCCCGCTCCACTACAGTGCAACCTGAGCTTTACTTCTCATAAATATTTCGTTCAACGCTTAAAATGTTGGCAACCACGGTATTTCAAGCCGAAATATTTGCCATTTTGCAATGTGCAAAAGCAAATCTTAGAAGAGGGTATAAAAATAAACAAATCTTCATTTTTTCAGACATCCAGGCCGCACTAAATGCTTTAAGCAGTCCTTTAGTGTCATCTAGATTGATAGGTGAACGTATTACTGCCTTATCCATCCAGGCAGAGCATAACAAAGTTTGGAAAGGTAGAATCTGGCATCCTCCCACGGTGGTTTAGTGGTTAGCGCAACCGAACGGAAATCGGGATATCCATGGTTCAAATCCGGGCAATGGCATTGAATTGTTCAGTCGTCTGATTCTACCTTTCCAACCTTGTCCAACACGGCTTGTGTGGAAGGACAATTAATTTCATCAATTGACCTAATAGTGGTCTAAACTATGAAGCCCGGGACTTAAAGTACTTACAGCATTGTAAGTTGCCATTGGGGTATGTCATCTCAATACAATTTGAGATCTCCTTGTGGTTTACCGCGAAAAATACGAGTCAGTTGGAGAATTTAATGTCTTACCGGCATATTTTCATGGTAGCTGAATGGTTAGAGCAACCGGACGTAAACCGGGAGACCTGTGGTTCAAATCCCGGGGATGGAATTGAATTTTTCAGTTGTCTGATTCTACCTTTCCAACCTTGTCCAACACACGCCTTGGTGGAAGAACAATTAATAACACAGTCTGTTTGTCATGAATCGCAGGGCATAGGGGAATTGAAGGCAGTGAGAAAGCTGACGAACTTGCAAAGCAAGGATCGGCACAGCTGAAAACCAAACCAGATCCACCTCTAGGCGCACCTAAGTGTTCCATTGGAGTGGCTATAACAAACTGGTGTAAGAACAACACTCTTTCACCTGAAAGAGAATTTTAGGAATTTGGCATGGGAAATTGTTTATCAAAGAACCATTCAAACCTTTAACTGACAGACTGCTTGAATCTAATAAGTTTTAGTTAAAAACCATAGCAGCTTTTGCCTATGGGCATGCACCAGTGAGAAAGCAGCTACACATAATAAGAAGGTTTCAGGGCAACACAAACTGTAGATTGTGCGGGTTTGAAATTGAAAGAGCCTATCATATAATACGCTCCTGTGAAGCGTTAGCATCAAAGAGATATAAAATCTTTGGGAAACTTTTTATGGAATCAGAGGACTACTGCATCAACACACTATTGGGCCTGTGGAATTGGTGAGAGACACATGACTAATGTGAAGGGGTAGCAATCATTGCAGGGTTAGCACAATAAGCTGTTAGGCTGCAGTGCAATCGGCGATTTTGTAGACGCGCTTAAGTCCTCAACAAAGAATACAAGAAAAGAAAGGGATAATGAGCGGGAGAGGGTACATGAGAAAGAAGTAGGTGGAGAGAAAGAACGAGAGGGCGTGAATATCAGAGATAGAGGAAGAAAGTTTTAGGTAGAGAAAGAGGGAAGCCATACTAAGAACTTTTACACCCCAAAAGTCCAAAGTCCTTTGCCGTATTTGAATCCATGACCAGTGGAATAGAGGCTGGCATTGTAATTACTCCTGACGGAAAACAAACATTTGGGTTATTGCTGTAAAATAAGTTTATGTATATATGTATACATACATATATAACAGGTGAGTCAGCTGCGTCTATTTATTTTTGAATTTATGCAACGTGCTAAGCGACAGATGTGACTTACGCCTTTCTTGAATGCCTTCTAATGGCTGAATTGCATATTTTTATAGAGGAAGGATACATAACTCAGTGCATAAGTGTTTTATAGGATAGAACGCAATCGCTATGTATGTCGATGCAAAAAACTTCCCACCGTGACACTGAGAACTTCAGTAGTACATTTAGCCAATTTTACAAACTTTTATTCTTTAGCATACATCCATGAACCCCTTTGAAAACGCCCCTGAAGGAGCAACCTATCACTTGCATCGGTTGACCAAACCATTTGAAAACAAAATGATAGATCTACACAGTGCGATCAATTGGATTTACGCCGTTAGTCATTGTACAGCCTTGTCAAAAATGCTAAGTATTAAATAGATAATTTCTCTTATTTCACAAACTATGGCGTAATTCAGATCATACAGTAATTGTAATGACTGATGCAGTTTATTTGTTTTAATTAAAACTATCAAACCAAAGCTCAAAACATTGACTGACGCTGCAAAAAGCGTGTAAATATTCGAGGTGGGGTCTAGTTCTGCGATTACTAATTCCTATAGGAACCTCTGGTTGCAAGGTAGCATTGGCCGAATGGTATTATCATGGTTGCTTTAACGCTGTGCCACTTTAATTCGGGTTCAAATCCTTCGGGTTAAGTTCAAGCTTCTTATTATCTTTTGTTTTATCTCTTTGGACATATAATTTGATATTATGATATAAATAATATTTCTAATAACATTATAAGTGTGTACAAAATAGAATAATCGCCATGTTTTCCACTGGCAGGTGGATAATTTGTGCTTCGTAGTAGGTGTTTTATTGTGGTCAGTATTATTTTGACCCACTCAACCAAGTTTAAAACACTTCCCACACGCAAACAGCTTTAGCTATTTGCGCCTGCGTCAATGCTTGGCGTCAATAAATCTCTCCCAATTGTTTATCCAGTATCTGAAACCTTTCTACGAGACACGGCTGCTGCCATAAAGTATACAAACGACGTGTATGTTGACATAGTGTTAATCTATGGAGAAACAAGGTGTATTGCACTGTCAGCAAAGCGCCTCTATGAAGAACGATTTCCAGGAAGGAGGGCACCTATTGCAGACACTTTTCGAAAGGTTGAAAGACGCCTTCGTGAAACAGGATCATTTGGAAGAACACCGCCTGCTCGCGATGCTCCAGTAACCTCTGGAGACAATGAAGGAGCTGTGCGCAACGTAAAAGAAAACAATCCACATACCAGTTCAAGAGCCATAGCAGAAGATCTGTACATTAGTCAGTCCTCAGTGATGCGCATATTGTATCGTAATAAATGTCATCCGTACGATCTACAGTTACACCAGGCTCTCCACGGACGCGACTTTAAACGCGAGTGATATATGCACAATGGCTACAGCAGCGAGCGCAAATGGATGCAGTTTTTAGGAAGTGTTCTCTTCAGTGATGAAGCCACGTTCCACAATAGGGAAACTGTTAACCGCCATAATGTGCACTACTGGAGTATAGACAATCCTCACTGAATGAGAAAAGTTGCATTCCAGGTACAGTGGAGCATCAATGTCTGGAGCGGAATAATAGGAGACCAGCTAATTGGACCGTACTTTTTAAGGCAATCTCACAGGACCACGGTACCTTGCATTTCTGTAAGAAGAATTCTCATTGTTCCTAGAAAATGTGCCACTAGTGAAACGGACTGGAATGTGGTTCCAGCAGGATGGAGCTCCACTGATTGTAAGGAATCACTTACATAGAACATATCCGCAAAAATGGATTGGCCGAGGGGGCCCAATCGCTCGGCCACCTCGATCACCTGATCTCACCCCACTGGATTTCTTTCTGTGGTGTCATTTAAAGGAACGGGTCTAGGCTCAAGAGCCGCAAAGCCCAAATCATCTACGAGAAGCCATACATGGAGAGTGCAGCCAGATTGCACCGGGCATGTTACAGCATACAAGAAGATCTCTCCGGCAACGTACACAAATGTGTATTGATGAAGGGGGTCGTCATTTTGAACATTTACTTCCTTGATGAAATCCACGCTCTTTAACAATTTATTATTCGGTTTACCCGTGTACTTAGCACATTTTCAACTCCTTTGTCAGTAGAAGTGAAACATAGGGTTTAAACATGAAACAAAACTGTTATATTGAATATCGCCGATATGCGCCCAAAAATGAAGGCTAACTACGTAACACGGTTTACAACACCAGATACGTACAGATTATTAGGCTAAATATGATACACAATTATCTGATTGTAATTCCTATGCCGTTTGCTCACAGGAGAGCCAGCAATAAAAATAAATAAACTAGTACACTAAAACACAGAAAATAAACACAAAGAGCGAAAAAAATAGTTTAATGTTTGCATCAGATTCGAACCTCCGGAGCTAACCTTTGTTTCACCACATTCCGGCAGCTAAACCACCCAGCCAGAACCCACTTGGTCTATCCCGCTCTTCGGGAAAACATTATACCATGAAACGCCTTCTTTTTTAAGGCTTTCGCAGCTCGTTGGCTCTCATTTAGACCTTTAATCATTAATGCTCATTGCGTATAGTACCGAATAGAATGGCAGAGCTACAATAAGAGTTTGTTTGCTAAAAGGGTCAATGTTTTCACATTAGACTATAAACTGCGGGTTGCATAGATACGAATAACTGGGGGCAGCTGACTCATCTGGTATATATATTAAACATTTTCTATTTGATACTGCTTTTGGGAAAACTAAATCTCAACTCGGAGATCACGAAGGATTGGAAAAATTAATTTCCGGTTAACGATTGTTCATGACAAAAAAGAGGTTCCTTTGGGAAAGATCGCATTAACATGACTTTCCTTGTTGAATTGCTGCAACCAACTGGAACAAATCTAGTCATGTTTAAACGCTGTATGAACTTACATAATTATATTTTATTGCTTTTACGCTATTACGATGTAATAAATAGGGAAATCTAATTATATTCCGGCATACGAGAACATGTTCACAACTAGCAATAATATGGCGGATAATACCACATGACTTCGTTGATCAATAACAATCGACACACCACTTATCGCCACTGTCTATACTGTCACTGTATGAGAGAATAGCCTAGCGTGACGTTTGTGGTAGGCAATACAAGCTATTTGTAAACATCTCCGTGCTTAATAATGGTGTTCCCAATTAAAAGTGTTAACTTCAAACCTTTGGGCCGGCCCTCGTAGCCGTGGTCGCTGGAGTGTACAGCTCTGGCCCTCCGCCAAGCTGAGGGTCGCGGGTTCGAGTCCCGCCATGGGCATGGGTGTTTGTGTGTGTATGTGTGTTGTGTAATATGGCAATAAGCGATAACGAAAAACAGTAAACACACAGTATCATAAACTGGGTAAAACAAGGGAAACTAATAAAAGAGAAGGTGGATATGGCTTCACCTCCAAGAGCATGTAAAATAATGGACCCTTCTTTGAAAATAGCCTCTTCAGTTATACGGCCGAAGCATGTAGCACAACGTATAATATATTTTAAAAAGTAAAACTACGTCTCTTTAACCCTTCACAATTATGGACAGAACGGTTTTGCCATACGCAGATATTCTTCTCCTGTTATAGACGGAACTCCGCAAGGGATTAGAGCTATGCTAATTTAAACCCAAAATGCTTTTGTAGTTAAATTGTGGACGATACCATTTGTTATACACCTAGTATAACAACTGAAGCATGCTGTGAAGGAGTTTTACCTCTCAGCATAACGTATTGAGTAAGCCTACGACCTATGTGCGTATGAACAGTTTTCGCTCTTTCTGATTTTATCGCGGTCTACTAATTACAATGTGTTGGAAAGGAATCAATTCTTGTATTGAAATTAAAATATGTAAACGACGGCTAGAAGAAGCCTACAGTTATTAAGCAGCTTATGATCCTTTGAGCAAGCATTCCCCGAAGTCTAACAAACAGTTCCGGAACTAATAGCCAGTTGCAATAGAGTTTTGAATCAGCTGTAAATGAGCGGTACTTTTACACATTCCTTCCCATAATTTAAAACACACATTTAAAAGCTACAGTGGTGCTCAAATTTTGTTAAGTTATCTATTATGCCGCAACTAATACCTTTCGGAGAAAGTTTGCAAGAGATGAAAAGGTTTCGACATCAGCAATCACTGCCGAGTATATGGAAAATTTTATCAATGTATATATAGTGATATTTCTGAACATAGAAGCAGTTCCCAACACAGTAATATATTCTACATAGAAATGGTGTATACGATGACCCTATGTTACAGGAGACAGTGACGTGCATAGTGCAGAACAGGCCAGTGCTGCTTCGTGATTTTGATGTTTGTGACAGGGAGGGTAAAAACTTTGAGAACAGAATCCCTTTCAGCGAAAACCTATGGAGTGCAACACAGTGACAGCTCTCCTACTGATATAATTTCTGGAGAAATAGTTCATTGAAGCAATAGTAAGAAAATCTAATGCATTTTACTAAAGAGTGATTGAAATTCTGCACGCAAGTCGCAGATTAGCTCTCCATGGTATATTGCATAACTGGATTGATATTACTGGCCATTATATATTTCATTTCATGCACTCATATTAATTATGGGCATAATACGAAAGCTAACCCTAGATACCTATGTACTAGTCCAATGACAACATGTCTGCAAATACTTTTCATCGAAAGTGAATGTCATGAAATCAATTCTTTTTTATTTTGAGATTCCTTCATATCACAAGTAGAAAACCTCAAAACCAAATGAACAAATTTTTCTTATCCATGAATATTTGAACAGTATATTCCAAAGTCGTTACAAACCAGGAGAATCTATAAGAGTGGATTGAAGTCTAATATTGTGGATAGATCGGTTGTGTTGGAAACAATTCATAAAAAGTAGAAGTGCACCGTTTGGCATTAAAACTTATAAAGTTTATTAAAGTAAATCCGGCTAAGTTTTGCGCCATTCTGTTGGTGCTAGTTATTATTGAGAGGTGACTTCCCCTGCCGTGGTACATTCATGTTCCGTGTGGGCTTTGCTTACCTTCCTTACTCTTGAGATGGCGTTCGTCGAAGTTTGCGCGTTGCTGCCTTCCCCTATTTGCGTTTCGAGCTATGGCGTGGCTTGGGTGTGGTCCTTCTCCGGGCGGTCACGTGCTGGGGGGTTAGATAGGTTATTGCGACGACATACTGAATGGATCATTAACACTGGAGACGTGACAACAAAAGCGAAGAAATCTAGGACTGTGTGGTTCAATAGTCATCTAACACGGTCATTGCTTGAAAAAGAGGCAGAACATTACATCTTGACAACTGGTACAGTTCCCAAAAATTATAAGAAGAGCTTTCAAGACAAGGCACGAATGCACGAGATACCGTAAGGGAACATAGAATAGGTCCTCCTAAAGACAATGAGGGACAGAGACTAAAGAGAGGGGAAATGACGGTGAGGCAGAAAGCACTTCTCATGTATATTATGTGAAACTACAAGAGAATTGTTCGCGGTCTTTCGAACTGTGATTGCAGAATGAGACAGTAGAGACCAGGAAGAAGGATCCAAATACCAAAATGGTGTTATTTAAGCAAAATGCCATACAGGAGTACAGTTCGAATATGTGAGCAGTTGATTTGATTAATCAGGCTATCGTAGCAACACCTGAATGAGAAGAACCATAAAATGGTACTCATTTACATGTTAGATATTACAATATATAACAGTTTGGTGATATGGAAGAGTTTATATTGACGGAAAAAAGTTCGTATTTAGAAGTCAGAGACAGAATAGCTAGGTGATTTTTGGAGCAATAGCCTGTGCCACGCCCCTTTCATACTGGTGGAAGAAAGTCGTCCAATTTATCCCTCTAATACTATTGCAAAGACATTTTGCAACTCACATCCCGCCTTCTGTGAAGAAACTCTTCCCTGGTTGGTGATGGGTGGTCTGCATGGCAAATGGATTAGAAAATAAGACAGAGTTATGTGATGCCCCTGTGACGCCCCATTGCGTTTGGGATGCTGTTTTAAGCTTGTTACAGAAAGAGGAATTATTGAAAAGAAGGGAAGTACGCATGTGAATTTCCTTGTGTTAAGAACGTTACACTAGCTTTACCCAATATGCAATTTCGCTGTTCACCTATGAATCACGTGGGTGTCTACTGAGTGCACTTTAAGATTTCAATGGACCAAAATCTTATCATCAAATACTTACAACCACCGGCAGAGGGAGAAATAGTGAGCCATAATCATCAGAGAGTAGGTTACGTCTGTACTTGTGTGTATTAGGGCATTTCTTATTGTTCACGCAAGTTCATGCAAGAAGCTGTATCTCCGTCAATAAACAAAGGACGAGTGACCCATACCAGGAAATTCTTTGTGACCTGTTCTGGTCATTATACCCAAGCTGCTGACTTTGTGTCCTCAGCTTGCTCGGAAAAATACAGTCCAAGCAAAGGTAAAGTATCAAGAATCTTCATTGCGCATTATATCCAAAGTGGTTTCATAAGTTTTCGAAAAAAGGCAATAATAAAATTTATTTCACCAATATCAAATACAACCGCAATCGATTTTAACTTTAGTAGGTTTATCATTATTTTTTACAACTTCGTAAATATGCTTTTGGTTTCACCCAATTATTTTAAAAACTTAATTTCGTGTGGAGTTAAATTGCCGGCTGTGAGTTAACCGATATTGGCCAAGGTACAACTGTCAGGCATGATATAAATGGCTGACGGTGAATGGATTAAAAAGACGGTGTTATTTTTTATAGATATGAAATACCTTTGGATGTGGCAGTTCTTAATGAAGGGAAATTTGTCCTGAGAAATCAGAAAGAGAACTTAAAAAATGACTATCTGTCAACAATAAAACGGAAAGGCGTGTTAATTTTTAATAGAATTATTTTTAGAATATGAAGTCATTATTTCTGTAAACCAGAGGATTTTTCACAATTCAAAGAAAACTGGCATATTTCTCTCTCACCACCTGTGTCCCAAGGGTGCTTGCTTACGATAAATAGGAAATTTTGTTTCTCAATGGTAGAACCAGTACTGTAAGAAATAGGAACATCCAAATGGGCCTTTTGTTAACACCTTCTTTGAAGCTCATGCGCCATTTCATTTCGTTTGTAAAGACTGAAAAAGAACGTTTCTCAACTTAAGATGACAATAAGCAATTCACAGAAAAAGCCCGCCTTACTTCCTTTTGTTTGCAAAAACTTAAACAAGCATGGATTAATGATAGGTTTGCATATGTGAACTTGCAAAGAGTTTTTTAGTAGCAAACTTTTCGAAAACGCACCTGCGCTGTTTCTTTTGGTTTAAAAAACTTTGAAACGACGGTGCCTAATCTAAGAAGAATAGTATGATATTGAAAAATAACGATTTAGTGTCTCACTTTCCAAAAGGGAACGCTTCTTCCAAAAATCATGGAAAACTTATACCATTTTTCTCTCTCACTTCTATTGTACTGCAAAAAATAAATAATAGGAATTGAATTTAGCACTCAATACAGCTCCAAGAGCAAGGACATTCCAAAACGAACATGTGTTGTGTGCATGTAGGAGCATGAACAACCTGTGAAGATATTCTACTCTATTAACAATGAATTTCTGAACCTGTCATTTAGCATGCAACATTTTAGATCCTTCTTATGAAAATAAACCGTTTTACGTAATTGCTTGTCCAAAAGAAAACAATTCTAATTTTCGGGCAACCAGACAGTAGAAAACATATCCATGTACTTACAATTTATTTTATAGACATAGAAGAGGTGCTGCAAGGGTATTTCTTAAAACCACTCGGGTTCAAACCCGGCAGAGGGCAATGGTTCTTTTTGGGCGTAAAAATCCTTAGCATGGCTTCCTTCGGAAGGGATGTAAAGCTGGTGGTCTGTGTCGTAGACCTACAGCACGCTAAAGAACCTCAAGCCTCTAAGCAACAATTCTGTCTTTGACGCATGACGTTACTCACATAGCAATAAGGATGCAACCCCGCGGCTAATGTGCAACAGAGCCTCCGGTAGAAGCATCAGCAGCAAGAGCAGTAATAATACCAGCAGCAAATTCTAGAGTCCATTGTATAAATCTCTACCAATTATCACCATTATCATCATCTTCATCAACATCGGTCACAATTACCGGAAAAAAGGTATATTTCAAAATAACTATATTGCCTTGGAATGCAAGCTTATACATTCTGTATTCATTTGTCGTATTTTAAATAGTAAAATTATAAATACGGCTGGAACACATGATCCCAGGCAGCGTTTTACACGAATGCAAAGATCTTGTTGTGAAGGAGGGGGAATCCACTATTCAGATAAGTGCGTCTCGAATGAAAATGACTTGTTTATTGACGTACCATATTTAATTCAGGCACCTGAAAAGAAAAATGTGGTGCCATTCCACTTAAATTCCATGATGAATGAGATTCAGACAATATCCAACCCTCAGAAGATTTTCTATGCAATGACATGCCACCTTAAAGAATCTACCCATTTTTGAGAGGCAAGCAAGCTCCAAATCACTGCTTGTAATACACTCACTGGAGAACAACACCGTCTATACAATCCTCTTCGCGCTTCAGGCTATATGGATTTGCCTGTTGCATGAAGGCAAACAGAGCGGTTTTAAACATCAAGAGTTTAGGCAACCTGTGCTTCACTTGGTATATCCTGGCATCGAGATATAGCACGTCATGGTTCCTATCCCGAAATTGCTTCTTGAATATTTCAGTTTTGCTGGGATTACGTTTCCGTTCTCTTTGGATCAGCTGGAGCTATTCCAGATACAAAGCTGGGTGTATCTATGGCTGTATTTGCTTTCACCCAAGCAATTGTTTTGGGACGATACGTAAGCGATCTGAAAAGAAGGAACGGCAGGTGATTCCTCTGCTGATTGAAGATAGGAAGAGATCACACTGTTGGCTGATGCCAACCAATCCAGGCTCAGTAAGTAAGGGTAAGGGAATATAGCAGGAAAATGTGGCTATGTAAGGCATCCATTACAAGCTGTCCTATGGATGTCTTGAGGGTGCATAAACTGAAATGCAATAAATGTCAGGTGCTCAAAATCCCGGAGCAAAATGATTCATTTGAATATAATACATATTCAAAGTATAGTCCCGTGCCTTTTGTTTCATATGCAGATATCAAACTGTTTTAGGAAAGTGTATACCTGTGAACCATCAGAGTTAATGATTTGGGCCCCAGCCATTCAGGAGCATGAGCTGATATGATAGCGTTAAAGGTTGTATGTAGGCATTACAAGACATTATCGAAATTCAAACTATTTAGAGGAGAGAATGCAATCATTATCTTCTTCAGCGAACTAAAATATATTGCTTATTAAGCTATTAGAGTATATTTACTTACTGGTCTATTGATATGTTTCTCGAAAACGAGAGAGCTTTAACAATGCTATTCATTGCAGCATATGGAACAGATATTATGCTGTGAATGGAATCAAGGCGAGAGAGCATTTTCATATTACAGGAGCATACCCAGCGTCTGTCCATATCCTTGAAATTTAAGAAATAGAAAGGTTCGTAAAATCATGCCGATTATTTTTAGTTGCTTAAGCAATTATGACGGCTACTTTCTAGTTAAACGCCTTGCATATGCTAATGCGCCTATATCATGTACATCAAAAGAGTCTGAATGCTATCTGTCATTCAGCAAATCGTACAGGAGTATACAAGTAAGGTTTCTTGATAGCTACAGGTTTCTGGATGATACGTTTTTCAGCTTATCATATATGCTGAGCGATGATGACTTTAAGATCACAAACAGCACATCTTCAGTTGATGAAGTTCAGGAAATATTACCCTATGCGTACGTTGATAGTGTCGAAAATCCTTAATAAAGAGGAGCTACCAACCATCCAGCTTTTCGACGGAAGTGCTGAACAGAAATGTGGCTATTCCAAGGGCGTTTGGAACACAATAAGGATAAAAAATGTCGGAAAATATAATTATGTTAGTATAAAACCGGATACTCTGCTTCTAGCAGACTCCTTCGATTCATTCAGAGATTTATCTCTGAATATCTATAACTTAACCCTGCATGGTGCGTGCATTCGACACCAGGCTTAAGATTAAGATACAGCTCGGTTTACTCTCGATCCCTGTGTGCTTCAAGTTTTTAGGATCGCATCCGTGGGGCTTGTTTGCAGTATCAGAGAATACTCTGAAGTTAACCACGAATGCATGTCGGATTATAATCCAGACAAACCCTCAAACGTTTTATCATACTGGGCCACTAACTAATTCTACGGGGAAAACATGGTGTCCGCCATGCCCTATAGGAAATTCAGATGGGTAGAGAGGAAGGAAATCGACTCCATCAATTTCCCCAGCATCGCAGCAGTGTCCAAGACAGAATATGTTCCAGAAGTAGACCTAGATTATCCCGATCATACTCATGACTACAACAAAGATTTTCTTCTATGCCTCCAGAATATGATACCAACCGTCAGCCAATTCATGAAACTGATTGCAAGGTTTGAAAATAAACGCAAATATGTTTTGTATTACACAATATTTCAGCAGAGCATAGATCTGAGCTATTATTGGGACATACGTATCGGGTAGCTTCGTATAACCAAAATTAGTGATAGAAGGACTAAATTTACCTTAATGCCGAGAAGCGAGCAGGAGAAACTTCTAAATTTGGCCAGAATCAGGTTTATTGAAAATTTTTGCAAGTACAAG
Organism: Deroplatys truncata; assembly: GCA_030765065.1. Taxonomy (NCBI): domain Eukaryota; kingdom Metazoa; phylum Arthropoda; class Insecta; order Mantodea; family Mantidae; genus Deroplatys; species Deroplatys truncata. Next base: position 409,567,292 of record CM060990.1, read on the forward strand.
GATTTCAGGCTTATTACTGGGAGTAGGCACATAAACTGACCACACCTCTACGTTTGTAAGTAGCATAACTTTCGATGAAAGCTTTGGCGAATTAGGGTTGTATTTAGAGAAAATCCAAATGAATAAATCATCTATATTGGCCATGGGAATATGGACATTACAAAATTCATCATCTATGGTTTTTTCATAAAGAGGTGAAGACCAATCTGAATGATCTGACCCTAAATTTTATGGACCCAGACACATACATTCTGCAACCGGTGCAAATATTTATAAATTCATGAAACAAGATCCTCAGATTTCGACATTCCAAATTATCGAAGGACAATGTACTTGGAAGGAGGCCAATGAGAAACTGGCTGCTTCTTTAAGACAGCAAATGGATAAAAAACTAAAATATGCAATACTTGAGCTAAAACATTCCCATTTCTAGGTGGCAATGGATATCCTCTACAGATGAAATGCCAAATTTGGTACCTCTAAGTTAAATCAATATTGAGAAGTTAATTACTTATTAAGAATTCAGTCTCTAGTTTCAAATTTCTTCAAAGTGCTTCTCGGGATGAACGATTACAGATTTCTGACTATAAATTTAATTTACACACCGTTTAGCAATAATAAAAATCTGAAATTGGATTTTTTCAGGGGAAGGTTCATTACTTTGGCTGTAAAAATTATCAAATACTAATGTCATGATTTTCTCATTCTTTGTACTGTCTTCTTTAAAATGTTTAATGTGCAATATATATGGTAAAAATTCCAGGAAATTTGTTGTAGATTTGCATCATGTGGAGCAATTTGAATATTACAGAACGATGCAAAAATGTATTAGAGAAGAAGACTTTTGACAATTAGATTTTGAAACCAAATATGCACGGTGTAAATGAAATACACCAAAATAATTTCTTGTATTGTAGACGTATCTGATATAAGCAATTTGAGATATGCAATGCATGGTTCACGACCAAACATCGCGCAGTTATGTGGTGTTAAGCATATTTCTATCAGATGCTGATAAATAGGTGTTAAAGCAAAGCCGGATTAGAAATTAGCTTAGGGTATCTTTAAAATTGCTGCAGAAGTAGAGAAATATCGATTTCATGAGCTCGCCATCACCGTTCTCGAGATTTAATGCTACAAATATCTCCTAAATCTCAAACAAATCACTTAACAGTGTGACACTGAATATCGGTTAACTGCCTTCTTGCGTTACACAGAATACTCTAGAGCCGTTTCTTTAACTGCTCGTGTGACTTAAAGCGTAACACCAAAAGGGGATGTGCTGAAGGTCATGAGGTCGTTTCCTCTCGTGCAGTTACTTTTTTTTTAAATTCCCTACGTAGAAGTGCTGCAATACGTATACTCAGGGCGCGAATCTGATCGGCCAGTGCGATAATACTGCTATGATTTCCTTGACTGGGTTCACTGTGGTCAGTATGCTGAAGATCGTCTGTGAGACAACATGGTGAACATGTACACTTTCTCTGAATTTGCAGATGCGCACCTTATTTAAGGTGTATCGGGAAATTGTGGTTTAGCTGCTGCAGCACTATACAGGTAACGCTATTCCGATGGGCGTTAACCATATCAACTTTCCAGTCCATCGATAGGCGTTTGCGGGTGTTTGGAACTTCAAGGTGAACATGGGCGATCGGGTGTTAAACGAACTGGACGCTGAGTTCAGTTTGAGAATCAATGAAGCAGAGCCGTCTACTAGCACACGCACTATTGCACGTGCACTGGGAGCTAATCATGTTAAAGTATGGCAAGCCATTCACGAAGAACAGCTTCACCCATTTCACCGTCAAAAGTTGCAGGCACTCTGCCCGGGAGACTTTGGCCCTCGGTTACAATTTTGTAACTGGGTTTTGCTCTAGCAGTCTCAATTATTTTGATCTGTATTGTTTTCTGATGAGACCTTGTTAACTAGCCTTGTTCAACTCAAGAAACAGCCATGTGTGGGACTACGCCTTTCCACATGCTGTTGTGGAGAACATCTACTAGCAAACGCTTACAGTGAACGTATCGGATTTATTTCAAACCATGTCATTTACCCATATCTGCTTCCTCCTCGGTTAAATGAACATGTTTATCTTTATTTGTTGCAGAACATATTTTTACCTGTTTATTTATAGGATGTTTCTGCATATTCGTCGTCTAATTTGGTTACAACATGATAGAGGTCAGCTTCATTTCTCTCGGGCTGTACGAGAACATTTTAATCTAGTTTTTCCTTCACGGATGATTGGAAAGAAGAAGTCCAACAGTAGCTTGACCAACACGCTCTCCGGTCCTCAAACCAATTGATTTCTTTTTCTGGGGTCATCTCAAATCTATGTTGTATGAAACACCTATCACCTCAAAAGAGGACTTCACTGCCCGAATAATAGCAGCATTTGACGTTATTAGACACACAACAGAAATCTTGGATAGAGTACGACAATTATTTCTTCACCGCTCTTGAAAATGCAGGTCGCCATTTCGAGCAGTTCCTATAAAACTGACGTAAAGCCTGTGACCTTTTTGTGCTTGTATTCTTTCTTTCATCCCTTCAATCATCTTTCACTGTGAACTACAGTATTTGAATGTATTAAACGTGATTCAACATTTGTTAGTCAGGATTTCAATTATTTGCACTCACATGTAGAAATTAAGATACATAGAATGAAACACGAATTCAAATCTTATGCGAAAAATGCATTAATATGCTGTGCTGGGGGACACTCGAACACAATGACTTTCTTTTACTCCAAAGCTAATCGCACAAGCATTGCGCCAGAGAGGTACACTCTATAATGTTGTTTCCTTTCGTGTGTTGTGCTCTCGAATGGCATCATCATTAGCCAGTGGTGTACGAGCACATTTGAAATCTACTAGCCGAAATACCCGGCGATTCCCATGTTTTGACGGTTTATCTCTACAATGTTTAGCCTTAGGTTGCACATACCCAACGGCCTTGCATTATTTTAGAGGCTCTTAAAATTTATCATGCAAGATACTTAAACGATTAATTACAATTCTCAGGACTCTATGTAGAACGAAATCTGTGAATGACTCGGTATCACTATTCTCATAGAGCACATGCATATTTACCATCATTTTGATCTATAGCACAAATATTAACACAAATTAACATTTAGATCCTTTTCTCAACAATTATTTAGGCCTCTGTTGATTATAACCAATAAATACATCAAACGATTCGCACCCGAGGCATTCTGGGAACATTCCTGCTGCCAACATTGGCAATCCGAACATAGCGGAAGGTGCAGAATGAAGCCAACATCCCAAATGAAACAAAACTAAAAACAAACAAAGCTGATCGTTGCCACGGACTTAGCGCCCTAAGCTGCAAAGCGTAGCTGAAGGCTGAGGACCCTAAGCCACAAAGCGCAGCCGTAGGATCTGTGAAGGTAAAGCCCAATGGTACATGATAGCGTATACTGCGTAGCGACGAAAGAGCGCAGCCGCAGGATCTGTGAGCATAAACCCCAATGTTTCAGGATAGCGTAGGTTCATATCTTTATTGTTATCTTGACTTTCGCTTGTTTCCAAACGTTGGCGACATTGATTTAGCGACTTTTGCCGATTGCTTTAACGCTTCTCTCTCAAAATTGCTTGGGTTTTTCCTACATAAGCTTCGTCGCTAAAAAACGTGAGTGGGCTAGATCATTTTGTTGGGGCAATATCTAGTGATTATACTTCCTTTTACATTCTGGGTTATTATGGATGCACTGTTCACTCTATTTCGTGAGTAACTCTTATTGTGAAACGTCAACTCACATATTCTAGAGTAGTATCAAAACCAAAACAATAAGAGTAGTGAGAAAACAATATGCAAAGCACTGCTGAACAAGCACATGTGCAACCGCACGGAGAGCGGCAGAACCGTGTTCAAATCCCGGTTGTGGCGTTGAATTTTTCAGTTGACTCTATATTAAAAACTTGCCTAAGACCGGGCTAAGGTCTATTACAATTATAATTCATTTATATAATAACAACATAAATAATTAAAACCCTTAATAATAATATATAAGCACCCAGCACTGAAGTACTTGCAATAAGCAGGTCGCCGCTAAGTTTGTCATCTCGAGGGAGATGCCTTGGTAGGTATGTGTGGGAAAACAACTTGAGTCAATGCCCCACCGGCATGTTGTCACAGTAGCTCAATGGTTAGAGCAACCGCACGGAGAGCGGGAGAACCGTGTTCAAATTCCGACTGTGGCGTTGAATTTTTCAGTTGACTCTATATTAAAAACTTGCCTAAGACCGGGCTAAGGTCATATTAAAAGTATAATTAATTTATATAATAACAACAAAAAATAACGAATACAAAAGTTTATAATGATAATTTATGAGTGAATGCAGCAGGGTGACTTCCACGTTGTCACATTCGGGCTGCCTCGTCTTTATTTGTAGAGAAAATCTCGGTTAGGAAGAAATAATAGCAGTTTAAGTAACATCAATACATCCATGTTTATTCTCAGTAACCAGCATACGCATTACTAACATAACACATGAAAGACGAAATAAAATGAGGGCTAAAACGCATATACAAGGAAAAGAAGAGTAACAACAGAAATTGGTACGTAGACTGTTCTGATTCTGTTGTTGTTATGCATGTCCACTCTCATTTTTATATGCCACTCAGTTTTTATGCTTATAAAAGCATCACAGTCTTTGCATTGCAGAAAGAAATAAACCCGCTGTTTGGAAAAGAATTATAAACTAAAACGTATAATTAGTGAATATCAGAATATCGGTGTATTATTGCAGAATTAATGGATATCAGCAGGGAGGGAATCTACCTACAGCATCAATTGCAAGGACATATATTTATCTGGTACTTGTAATCAATTAGGTGAATGGTTATTTAATTGGTTTTAATTGGGTTTAATGTATATTTAATTGGTACTTCCGGTCTTTAGAGCAAAGACGACCTAAATGACACCTTCCTTCAGCATCAAATTCAAGGTCACTGGTGGAGCGGATAGAATTCCTAGCGTCACTTTCATGCGCATATGATTACTTTAGAGGAAGAAATACCCAAAACACATGTTTCCTTCAACACAAGTACTGGCTTCTGGCGGGGGAGGTAATGACGTTAAGAATGAGACATGGTTTACCGCCCGCGGGAACCACTGCTACAAAACTTTCTCATGCAAAATTACTTCTTCGAAACGTATGCTGAACACTAAAACTTTCAAATCCGGTGCAGTTGCAAACCTAAAAATTAATGGATCATATCCGGGAAAGCCAATAGCCGTCTGTTTCCGCTCCAATTTCCGTCCTCAAACTCTATGAATGCGCATGCACCACCATACACTTCTGTAGTTATCTCCACCCTTGTACCACCGATATATAAGACCCCAGGTCTAGCACCCTGCAAGTATTACTTGAAGGTAACCGTAGAAAGAGTTTTTTGATCCGGACGTTATTAGTATGGCAGGAATGGAAGATCTTTGGAGTGAGTGTGGAGAGGAAGCATACCCCTACACCTACTACCACAAGGAGAAGTGCAATGGATTAATACATGCAACTGTCTGTAACATGCCCTCATATCATGACCAGATGTCTCAAAGGGAAATATGCAGAAAGAACTGTGCATTCTACAGAAGAAGGTACCTATAAGTAGACCATCTTTTATTCCTTTCTCGGGAATGCTATGCTACACCTAATGTTAAAAGGAAATAATAACTCTGAAACATGTTCATTCTTTCAGAGGAGGGGATGCAGATGAGGAAGAACATAGAGGCGTGCATGATATTGATATCCTTGTAACCAACCATGCCGCCCAATGCCATTCTGAATTTTGTAATGGCCATACGCCTGCAACCCTATGCGAGAAGCCAGAGGTGCACGATCAAAATGAAGTCGTACTTCCTTTGTGATGAAAACTGCACTGTATTCTTACTCAGACAGAGAAACCTAAAGTAAGTAGCATTGAAAATAGTTATATGTTCTTACCCTGCACGGAATTGTAGAATATCTAATGCTTAAAAGATCATTATAATTGTTTCAGAAATCGTCAGACAACACCTATGCCTAAAGAGTACATAGATGAAGTAGCTTTCCCGAATCCACCGCAGCTTTTGCTGACTTTAGATGACCAAGAGAGGCCAATCGATTTGCAAGTAGATGACGATTTACTCCAGGTGACTCCTGAATATTCACCTAGAAAATGAGCAGAATTACAGAAGGCAATATGGTGAGTAGTAATTTCATATTTATGAAAGAAAACGCATGCTTAAATAAACCGTAACCGCTACATCACTGGCTTTATGGTATCTAACACGTGCAATTCCTTTCAGGAGACCTGCGATACTATTTAAAAGAAAACATGATTTTGCTAATAGAGGCAATATGTAATGTTTCAGGTTCGCTACTAAGAAGCCCACCAGGAGAACGAACAATAAAACCTTTGAACATCTCCATATGAGGTTGACGATATTGGAAGATCGAATTACCCGCGCTAACACCCCGAAGAAAGATGCAAACACCCGCACTCGTGCTTCAAGGCGGCTACACTTGAAGAAGCAACAATGTCAGTATAGGACCGTATTATGAAACCCCAGTGCTCCTCATAAAAGAAAGAGAAAATAATAATTTTGTGTATATGTCAAAATATGACTGGTAAATAATTAAAAAAAGGCTCACAGAGTTCGAAACATATCGAAAGTGAAGAAGTGCCCGAACAGAGAGTACAGCGAACATGTATTCTCCTATAGTATCATAGTGTTTATGGAAAGTGGAAAAATTACACTTTTGAATACTTTTTTAAATTACGGTGAAATTTAGTTAAATTATGATATACTATTACTAATAAAAAACTCGAATCCTATATAGACAGACATTTGCAGAACCTATGTATTGTAAATGAAGTGACTTATGTAGGGACAAGGAACTGGAGGAAGAAGGCGCTTGAAATGTATATAAGAAAATAAAGAAATGAACATCTCTTTTATAACTTGTTTTCTTATTCACAAAAAAACCTGCTTACACCTCCTTATATCCTTCATAAAATAGCTACATTTAAGTTAAAGACTGCATTACATGAGTCAGGCGGCTTGTATGTAAATACTTTGTCATGAATTATGATGCAGTAATTTGTATCACAAATTACTTAAATGTAAATAATGATTGTAATATGAATATGTATTTTTATGTGACATTGATTTGAGATGTTTCTTGACTGTAATTATTGTTGAGAAGTAAGTTTTTAATGCCTTACTGAAACTGTCAATAATAGCGCGCAATAATGCAGAGAGGGGGTGAGCTGTTTATCATTATTGGAAACGAGGAAGTTACGTAATGTTGGCGCGTTTTTCCGTTGAGAACCTTCTGGAATGTTTCCCTAGAGCATATGTATTCATAATTTTCATTGGATATTAAAATAGACGCTAATGTTGGCGCGTTTTATTAGCCAATAGTAACTCAGTTATAATCTTTAGGCATATCGGGGAGTGGGTGTATAAAAAGCCAAGTCAGAGGTAGATCGCGTTCAGTTCATCGAAAATCTCAATACATTACACGTCGCCTTCAGTCGGCCAGTTCATCAAAAATCTGTGTACACTACACGTCGTCTTCAGTCAGCCAATTTGTCGAAAGTATTTGTACGGCAAACGTCGGGTATCGATTCACAAGTTACGCGCAGCAGAATTATGAATAATCTAAAGTGTTGTAAGGTTAATTATACAAAAAGTTGAAGTACGTGGATTAAAAGTGATCAGTAAGAAGTTATTATAACAGTTTCAGTTTGGCGAGTGTTAAGATCAATGTATAAATGTGATAGTTAATGTGTTTGACAATAAATGTGTAAAACAAATTTCTGCATCAGTGTTATATTTGGATAAAAGATTCCTTTCCGTTTACACACTCTGATTCAAGAGACATGTTCGACTGAGAAATAATAGCTAGCCGGAGGACAGTAAACAAAACTTATAATTCCTTCAAACACTAATACTACCACAAATTGCTAACACTAGATGGAGCTACAAACCGAACAAATGAATGACGTCACAAGATGGCTTCCACGCGTGAAGTAAACACAAACAAACATTATAAGTAATACCGCAATAAATTGGCGCCCAACGTGGGCAGTTAAAATTATGTAACCAAACAAAACAAAAGCAACACAACATAAGATCTTCAAGTTCTAATAATTTACGTAAAAACATATTACGTAAACATTAATACCGCAACAAATTGGCACCCAGAACGTGGGGCAAATTGACCAGGAAAGGAGCAGAATTAACCAGGATGTGGAAGGAATGGAGCAGTGAACTGATCTACAAGACGCAGATTTCAGAAACAACTACAAGGACGACAGACTACGCGGATGATTGGACATCGTAATTCCAAGATTACAAGGCAACAGGGGAATTCAACTACAAAAACATCGAGAAGACGCAGATTCCAGAAACAACTAGAGGAACGACAAACGACGCGGATGAGTGGACACAAAAACATCGAAATGACGCGGATTCATCATTAATACAACGCAGAAGCGACCTACAAATCTAGGAGAGAGGGGCAGAAAGCTGGACATCAAAGCAGCATCAGCAGATACCATCAGAAAGGTTAGAAACGTGTGATTTTTATTTTAAAAAAAGGGGTAAAGAAATTTTTTTAATGTACCTTAGGAGCGGTAGGATAAAGAAAACAATGTCCACTAATAATACAGAAGAAATAATTATGGAGGGGGATAGTGTAACAGTTAGCTGTAATTCAATACAGGATACAGAAAATAGCTTAAACAATGTAGTATTTGATGTAGGAAATGTTAGTGCAGAAAGTCAGAATAGAATAGTAGGAAATGTTAATTTTGATGCTAGTATCATGATGGAAATGCTGAGAAATATGAATGATAATATGCAAAAGAATATTGAGAAATTAGAACAAAAACTAACTCAGAATATGGAAAAGAATAATGAGAAATTAGAAAAGAAAATAGATCAAAACAGGTAAGATATGCAAAAGAATAATGAGAAATTAGAAAAACTAACTCAGGATATGCAAAAGAATAATAGGGAATTAAGAGAAGATATTGATAGGAGTTTAGAACAAAAACTAGATCAGAATAAGAGAGAATTAAGGGAAGATATTGGTAAGAGCTTAGAACAAAACAGGGAAGAAATTGAAAAGAAATTCATGGAGCTAGATAGTAGTATGATGAGAATGAGAAATGAAAATCAGGAAATGATAGCAAATGAAATAGGTGCAGTTTCAAAGAAAATGTCAGAAATGAGCAGGGAAATATCAAACCAAAAAAATGAGGTTAATAATAAAATAGAACATGTTGATGTAAAATGTACATAATTAGGTAGCCGAATGAGTAGCATTTCAAATGAGTTAAGAGAAATGATGGATGCTACAAATGCAGATTTAATTCAGGTGCAAGTTAATTTCAGAGGGGAAATATCTGAAATTCAGAAGGAATCAGAAACACAGAGAAATAAATTGTCTGAAGAAGTTAAAGATTTGAATCAAAAGGTAACTTCTGAAATTAACAAACACCAAGCTGTTCAAAATGAGAATAATAAAAAATTAGAACAGACAATAGAAAATCTGCAAGGTACTGTAAATAGGTTAGAATTGAATTCAAGGGCAAATATATGTGATGTGAATGTATCAGATGTACAAAATAATGATACAGGTAGTTCCTCAGGTATGACAAATAATGTGAGTGATGCGGCAGCTTCATCTATAGCTAATGCTGACTCAGAGTGCACAAGTAACACTAGAGAATTTAAATATGGGAGTAGGGAATTTGCAAAATTACAATCATATCTTAAGTGATTTTCCACTTCCGAAATTTAATGAAAACTCCAGTCCAGTACAGTTCATTGCAGAATTATCAGAGTATTTTCAAATTAAAAAGATACCTGAAGCATTGAAAATGATAGTTGTCAAAAGATGTTTGGACCAGAAAACTCTAGATTGGTTACAAATGGTATCAGGGGGTGAAATTTCATATGAATCCTTTAAGAGGTTATTCATGAACAGATTTTGGAATGTTACGGTACAGCACAGAATTCGAGCAATGCTTAGTCATGGTCAATTTGATCCGCGAGAGGGAATATCAATGACTGATTATTTACTGAAACATGCAAGTCAGGTTAGGAACTTGTCACCTCCAATCAATGAGGAGGATTTTGTGAGTTTGCTCGCAAGGCATTATCCTTTAAGGATACAAAATTAGTTATTAATTGCAAAACCACGTAGCATCTATGAGATGACAGAATTAATGACAGCTTTGGAACAACAGGAAGAAGATATATCTCGAGAGTGGGAGCATAGATTTTTAGATGTGCGAGATAGAAGAAATTACCAAGGTAGTTATCAGCAAAGTAGAGGACAAGACAGGCGTCATGAAAATAATACCAGACAACAGTATCAATCATACGTTCCACAGTTTGAAAGATCGAGGATAGATGGGAGACCAGGTCGACAGGAACAAATAAATTATGTCAGGACAGAAAGATTATCTGAAAGAGGACAAAATTATGGAAGGCGGTACATTAGACAAAGGGGAAATTTTACTCACTGGAGGGAAAGCAATAACCGGGAAAGATCTGAGGAACGGCAAGAAAATTATGTGCCAAGGGGACATAATTTAAGAAATCGAGGATTTCGAACTCGAGGAAGGGGAACTCAAAACAATGGTAGCGACAATGAGATAGATTTAGCTCCTGTTAGGAATGGCAGTCCCGTACGTGAACATGGAAGTAACCAGGAAAACTGTTAATAGACTCCTGTGCAGTAGGTTCTCAGGACGTCTTTAATAATTCAGTATCCATTACCAATACAAATAATATGCCTACACACACACCCTGTAATAAGATTACAGCAACAAAAGATAAGGGAGAAAATTTTGAGTCACCTCATGTTAGGATGGAAATTGCGAAGAAAGAGATCATTGCAACTATAGATTCTGGTTCGTCAGCTTCAATTTGCTCACAGAAATTTTACATAAATTTGATTAATGAAGGTACCAAATTATGGCTCTTCCCACTAGTAATTTAGTTTGTCGTGTTGCAATCGGAAGAACTACACAGGTCATAAAAACACAAGCTCTTCTTAACATACTTATCGGCGGAGAGAATTTTGAGGTTATGTTTCTAATTGTAAACCATCTGATTTGTGACATAATTATAGGATGTGACTTCCTACATGAATATGAAGCATGTATAGATTTTAAACATGAAGAGTTAAGAATGACAAAAGATGATAGAGAAATAAGGGTACCATTTATAAAAGAGAAAATTTCTGTGATTGAGATGACAAAGGATGAGAAAAATCTTTGTGACCAGGAGTTTTTTTGTACAAATAACAAAGACTGATACAAATAGTCAGATAAAGCAGGTAGTCACAGAATATGAAGGGAATACCACGCCATATTTTCAACAGCTAGCAGAAATGCCAGAAGAAGTAGAGAAATTTGCAATCCAAACAAAAGACGACCATGTGAGCGAGACAGACAACAGCTGGGAAGAGAAGAGAAATGAGGAGATAATACACAAGTGTGAATAAGCTTATAATATTACAATAATGCAAAAACAAATCCTTCATGATGTTTTGATGAACAATAGTTCAGTATTTAGTAATATCCCAGGCAGATGTAATGTATATCAGCATACATTTCAAGTAGAAGACGTACCACCATATAGGCACAAGTATGACAATTTACCTATAAGTCTTCGGGACAAAGCTAGACAACTAATAAATAGCATGTTAGAAAATGGGATTATTGAGCAAAGTAATTCTCAGTATATAAATTCAATCTGCTGGAGTATTAAACGAGATGGTAGTTTGAGATTAACATTAGACGGTAGATATGTCAACAAGTATATGAAGCCAGATCATTTTCAAAGTGAAGGAATTGAACAATTACAAAACTTTCAAGAGGGAGATTTTTGACATCCATTGACCTCACTGCATCATATTGGCAAGTGGAATTAGATCCACAAGTGCGTGATTACACTTCATTTCAATACTCGGGGATCCAGTATCGTTTTTGTGTAAATCCTTTTGGTTTAAAGAACTCAGGAAGTGGATTTTTGAGAGCCATTCACGGTATCTTTGGAAATTCTGCAGATGACTTTTTAATAAAGTATATTGACGACTTCCTAATCATTAGTCACACATTTGAAGAACACATGAATAATGTCCATTATGTGTTAAATAAACTGCAACAACATGGTATGACTGTGAACATACTAAAATCAAAATTTCGTGTCAAGGAAATAAATTTTCTGGGTTATGTAGTGGATGAACGAGGTATAAGACCTGATCAGAAAAGAATAGAAGCAATAATGAAAATTCCACCACCAAGGAACGTAAAACAAATTAGACGTCTCTTAGGGGTATTGAACTTTCAGAGTAACTTCGTACCAAGATATTCGGCTGAAATAGAACCACCTGCGGCAGCTACTCCGAAAGAACAATAAGTGGAAATGGACAGAGGATCATCAAAAATGTTTTGAAAGAGTAAGAGAACTTTTTGCTAAGTCCATATTGCTCGAGAGGCCTAGAGAAGATTTGAAATATGAGATTTATGTCGACGCATCAATGCAAGGATACGCCGGAATTTTAGGACAGCGAGACATCAACAATGACTTTCACGTCATTAGTACAGCTTCTAGAGGACTTACAAATATTGAACGGAATTCTTCAGTAACTCAGTTAGAAATTGGAGCACTATATTTCTCATTAATTCGTTTTAAAACCTATATTTATCAGCAAAAGGTGAAAGTATATTCAGACCACATCAGCTTAACTTTCATACAACGGTGTAGATTATGTAGTGGAAAACTTGCTAGATACATTCATGCAATATCTGCATTCGATATTGAGATTATACACATTCCTGGCAAAAATAATACCTTCAGTGATTTGCTATCAAGATTGAACTACAACCCACAAATTCCCGAAAATATTGAAAGGCCTAGAAATGAAGTCAAAATATTGACAATTGAAATTCCTTTAAGCAAAGAAATGATTAGAAAATTGAAAAATATAGGAGAAATTCAAAATGAGAACGTAAAATTATTAGAACTTAAAGAAAAGGCACCACTAATTGAAGAGGCAAAGATAGAAATTGTGGCAATTCGAGATGGGACATTATACAAGAAACATGGAAAAGAAATGCCTAGTTGGAAGGTAATGGTTCCGAAAAGCATGGAAAAGGAACTAATTAAGAATTTTCACGAAGGGCTAGCACACTCAGGGACGGACCGGACAACTTCTATGATTTTAGAGAATTTATACATATCCAAATTGCGTCAGAAGGTTCGAAAATTTATCTCGTGCTGTAACCTGTGTCAGAAGGCAAAGCAAATAAATGCAGCATATGCATTTGAAACTAACTCGGTTATAAGGGATAAGCCGAGATGTGTAATTAGTATTGATATTCATGGTCCGATGCCTCCAAGTCAATTTGGAAATAAATATATATTTGTCTGTTATGATATATTCAGCAAATATGTAAGAATTTAACCTTTGAGAAAACCTACAGGTTTAGCATGTTTGAATAGACTACTCAAGTCATATGTGATAGAAGAAGGACCTATTCAATCTGTATTGAGCGATAATGCTTCGTACTTCACAGGAAAAAAATTTATGGACGGACTGAAAGAAAATGGCATTAAACAATATTTTTCGTCAAGATACAGACCGAACTCCAACCCAGTGGATAGGGAAATTAAGGAAATTTCAAATTATTTAAGGGTGCTGTGTCATCGAAAACAAACCCAATGGTATGGATACGTGAATTTCGTTCAGAATCTACTAAATGAAACCGTAAACAATGTGACAGGATACAAACCATGTGAACTTAAGTTAGGAAAGAAGATCAACACAATGTGCAAGAAAATTCCAGAAGCCATTCCAGATGTGCACTCGATACCACAAACAGAAGAAGAGATGTTCCGAAAAGCATTCGAGAGGATAAAGAAAAAGGCCATAAAAGGAAAAATTAAACATGAAGAAAAGAAGAGAAAGGAATGGAGGATCAAAATAGGAGATTTAGTTTTGGTCAAAACCAAGAAATTGTCGGATAAAGCAAATAAACTTTATTGGCGAATGTTTCTCAAATACCATGGACCATATGAAGTTGTTGAAGTATATGGAACTAATACATATGAGTTATGTAATCCAACAACTCGAAAAAGCATAGGAAAGTTCCATAATCAGATGCTGAAACCATACAGCAATGAAGATCAAGGTGAAACAAAAGACAAAGATGATAAATAGTAAATGCTGGATAGTTAAAGACGAAATGCAGAGCAATGTATTGGAACGTAAGAGGGTTAATTACATATGTATGTCATAAGAAAGGAGAAATAAATTTTGGATATGACTAAATGTTTAAGAGGAAAATAACATTTTATTAGTAACTGAACATGTGAAATAAAGCATGATGTTATATTAAAGTAAAGTACAAAATAACAAAAATTGGTAAATATAATTAAAAACAAATATTTATGTAGCAAATAGAACATGTGAAACATTGCCTAGATTTAAGAGATGTAAATATATATGTGTAGAGGGTGAATATTTTAGTAAATATGTGTAAAAATTACAAAAAATCTTAAATGCATAAAATTTTTTTGTTAACAACTTAAGAAAGTAAGCAATTTTGTAACAGTAAATAAATAATTCAGGGTACAGTATTTGCTATATATATAAAAAAAGTTGTAATGCCAGATTAATGTCTAGAAACATTAAACCAGAGCCAGTAAGTAGTGGCGAGATAGAGGAAAAACATATCGTGTGTTAAATACGTGTGAAGTGTTAAGTGAAAGTGATAGCGTGTGTTCCAAGATTTAGGAGACTAAAAACCCAATTATAAAATTTCCAAACAAGTTGTAAATATTTATAATTATGTTTCTAGTGGGGCATATGATGCAGTAATTTGTATCACAAATTACTTAAATGTAAATAATGATTGTAATATGAATATGCATTTTTATGTGACATTGATTTGAGATGTTTCTTGACTGTAATTATTGTTGAGAAGTAAGTTTTTAATGCCTTACTGAAACTGTCAATAATAGCGCGCAATAATGCAGAGAGGGGGTGAGCTGTTTATCATTATTGGAAACGAGGAAGTTACGTAATGTTGGCGCGTTTTTCCGTTGAGAATCTTCTGGAATGTTTCCCTAGAGCATATGTATTCATAATTTTCATTGGATATTAAAATAGACGCTAATGTTGGCGCGTTTTATTAGCCAATAGTAACTCAGTTATTATCTTTAGGCATATCGGGGAGTGGGTGTATAAAAAGCCAAGTCAGAGGTAGATCGCGTTCAGTTCATCGAAAATCTCAATACATTACACGTCGCCTTCAGTCGGCCAGTTCATCAAAAATCTGTGTACACTACACGTCGTCTTCAGTCAGCCAATTCGTCGAAAGTATTTGTACGGCAAACGTCGGGTATCGATTCACAAGTTACGCGCAGCAGAATTATGAATAATCTAAAGTGTTGTAAGGTTAATTATACAAAAAGTTGAAGTACGTGGATTAAAAGTGATCAGTAAGAAGTTATTATAACAGTTTCAGTTTGGCGAGTGTTAAGATCAATGTATAAATGTGATAGTTAACGTGTTTGACAATAAATGTGTAAAACAAATTTCTTCATAAGTGTCATATTTGGATAAAAGATTCCTTTCCGTTTACACACTCTGATTCAAGAGACATGTTCGACTGAGAAATAATAGCTAGCCGGAGGACAGTAAACAAAACTTATTATTCTTTCAAACACTAATACTACCACAAATTGCTAACACTAGATGGAGCTACAAACCGAACAAATGAATGACGTCACAAGATGGCTTCCACGCGTGAAGTAAACACAAACAAACATTATAAGTAATACCGCAATAATTATCAAGCAATACAAAAAAGTCTGTGCAGAAATATTTACACTAGTTCGAATTTCCAGTCTAATATTGATAGCTCCATTTACGAACTCCTCAGGCTGATGTGAGCAGTCTATGACAAATATCGTTGCATGATTAAGAAAATCTTTTCTCTTCAATAAGGGGTAATTCTCTTTCGAAAATAGTAGCTTTGGAACTTTGAATACATTTCATATAATGATGCAACTCTGGAGTTTCCAAAGTCCAAGTTCATATCATGGTAAGGATAACATTCACTGTTGAGGTAAAGTCTCAAATTGGTTATATTATAATGATAAAACTCGGAAAAGTCTTTAGTTGCATTATTCACTCTGAAAGTCTGCACTCCCACAATAACAAATCTTGTTTTCTCGGGTCTCGACTTTGTTGCAACGTTCCATGTAAAGGATCTATTTTGAGGTACTGCAGGCTGAGTATGCAGATCCATGCTTCGAAAGGCTATATGTAATGACCTGTCTGACTTGACAATCTTGAGAATCTCTACCTTTTCACCATCAGAAAGACGTATTACAGGCATCCGCCACTCGATACATGTAAGTTTAGCACTAGCATTTTCTTCTCCTTCGGGCTCAAGAATACAGTTCTTAGAGTCCTTGGATCGAATGAGGACCAGCTCAAACTTGCTGTTGAGCATGAGGTCCTTGTAATTATCTGGAAATCCCAGAAGCATTGACAGCGGTACTAAAGCATTGAATGTTCCACTTGCAGGATGCATAATATCCACATCTCCAGGGTAGCACCATCCATCATTGAGTAAACGGTTGGATTCCATAGAGTTGAATGCAGCAGGGTTGTGCATAGGTGATTCAATCCCTGGATTTCTTGTTCTATCTATAATCAATCAATTCATGTCCAATCGAATGTCGCCAAACATAAATGCAATAGCATTATTAGTGAGCCTTGCTGTAGTAGTTCTTCCATTAGGTTTAGTAACAGATCCCTCAATGCAGAGATAACTCCGGTTAGGTAGAGTATATAGATCTTCAGCTTGACAAGGGATTCTAATCTCATCATTAGTGTCCAAAGCCGATGTAGTATACGGCAGAAACACATGTTCCTCTTCTTTAGCAATCTTGTCCTCGAATGTGGGTGTTTCGGTCACATTGAAGATGTCCATTACAGAATTCTGAAGCCCAAAGCTTCAAGAAACCTCCTATTGCTAGATGTTAGCACTCTGAGTGTCGCAAGTAGAGTATGATGAATACGAGGATGCGCGGGTTATTATATCCTTGCGGGCATCTTCTTCTGCTAAAATCTATGCCCATTTCGACGTACATGAAGTCTTATGCTTATATCCTCGTTTCTAAAGTTGATGGGATGGCCGTTCTGGTCGACTACTCGAAGAGTGATTTGGTCGATAAGGTTAGTGTCTGTCATAGACATATGGGATTTGAAGGCTCTAGCGAAATGTGATATCCAGGCGGAACAAGGGAAAAACTCATAGATCGAGTGTCCGGTTTTAAGAGCCTGTTGCAATACTGCACTCGATTCGTATTATGCTCACCTCAAATATGTTTACTAGGAAATCAGATTCAGTCACTTGATTAGCAGGAATGACTGTTTCACTGAAGCCCTGAAGGGTTCCAATAGAGCACTCCTTGGAAAAATCCATAGGAAAGGGACATTTAATTTCAGCCTTAATTGTATTAATATTAGGCCGAATAAAGAGGACATCCTCATCCAATTGAAGCTTATGTTTTATGTATGAAATTGTTACCAGCAATCTCATAAGTTCCATGAGGTATATCAATGACTTAAGGTTGTAATTGTAAATGTAATGAAACTGATTGTTGCTATGATCCACGTTGGGAATAGAATAGGTTTTAAAATTCAAAAGCGATCTCAATATCTTTTAGGATCGATCCTCAGAGGAGGATTCAAATGCGTTGTAAGAACAGATTCATTACTACTAACAGCAATAGTGTAACTCATTGTGATAGAAATTGCATGCACAGGTGTACACAGATGATTGAGCTAAAACTCTGAGACCTCTCGCTATTATACATGAACCCTTTGCTGCGCATAGAGTATTAGCTAGTTGTTCTACACGCAGAATTGTGTCCATTTAAATTCTGAGCTGCTACTACAGATGTTAAACTAAAAGTGGCCTATATACACGCCTAATTATATGTTTTAGTAGCTAAATGAAATTGATTAATTAATAACTCATTTAAACTTGGTTTGAAGTAAATAAGATTAAATATTATTTCCATAATTTAAAACTGCAAACATCAACCCCTTTGTAGACAAACAACACTTATATACGTGTACACTCGTACATGCACCCCTTTGCAATGCATCTTTATAACTCCGCAATATTAATGGCAATGGAATTCGTTACTTTAGGGTTTTAAAAACCGGAATAAAATCTGCTATACTTAAGTAAAATAAATGCAATAATTTCTGCAAAATTATTATGGTACTCACCCCTAAAATGTTTACATCCCTGCCATTATTGCAGTGAAGATATTACAACATGTCCATAAAATGTTAGCTAGACTATTCTCTTGCACCATACAAATGTTATGTATACACTTAAGATTATTAATGGTTGCGTATGTACACCCTTGTATTAGTTTTGAATTTCCACCCTCTTTGCCTCATGATAATTGAGGAAGCACCCAATTCTACACAACGCAATGTCACACTGTTTGCACCTGTGTTGTGACTGTATGCCACGACCTGATGGTGTTTTCCTTTTCTTCACTATGCACTGAGCACACGATTTCACCCGGCCTTGAATTTTGACGAGGGTGTGAAGAGAACTTGGTGCAGGAGTAGCAGAAGGTAGGCTACGCTGAAATCCCGCTCGCTTACGCGACGTGAAGTCTGCGATTAACTGTTGCACTAAGTTTTGCCTGTAGTAAAGAAGCCTATTGCCATGAGCTGTAGAAGTAGGTCTGTTCGAAATGTCGTATATAATAAAACTATTATCGATAGCAACATTCACTACAAAATTGAACAGATATTTCCACCCATTTTTAGGGTCGGCCGACACCGTAATACTCCCTCCTTTGGTCTGCCAGATCAATCCCTGTCATATTACGAGTTTGTAGATAATAAAGAACGTCCCTGTTATCATGCCAAACAACCGCAGTTACGCCTTCATGTTGCAGTTTGCGAGATTAGCCCCTTTTCAATTTCAGTTGTTTTGGCCAGTTTTTCCTTCTAGCACGAGTTGTACCACACGCATACATTTTACTGTCCAAAAGTAATTTCATTAGCTGCCTCGAAGTAAAAAAATTATCAAAATATACGTGATGCCAAAACCCTGTATATTTTTAACACATGTTTAAAACAACCTGTTCCCCAAGTAGAAGATTGCTGTTTCTCGCCTCCTTTTTTCCCAGATAGATTTTACATTTCAATAAATACCCACTTTTACTGTCTGCAATACCTCATGCCTTTATCCCCCATTTTGTACATTTAGCAGGCATATATTGTTTTAGAAAGACGCGTCGTTTGAAGCCTATCATTGCTTCGTCAACAGAAAGTTCACGATTTGGTTTGTAGACACTCGCAAACTTTTTGATTATGTCTAAAGCAGGTCGTACTTTATACAGATAATCGCAAGAATCTACCCCTAATCGTGGCCTTGCAGATTCGTCATTAAGGTGAAGGTACTGCGATATCTTTTGAAAGCGGAGCAACGTCATTGCTTGTCTTACAATTGGACAAATGCAAAAATCCCCAAAAAAGTAATCTCTGGTTTCAGGTAAATGCATCATCCCCATATATATCAAAATACCTAAATAAACATGTATCTCCCTTGAATTTGTAACTTCCCATTTTGGAACCGCCTTTTTAGCTTGAAGCTGAGCTGCATATCTGTTGGTTTCCTCCGCGATTTTTCCGCAAAAGTTGGAATCTATAAAAAGTTCAAGATAATCTATTTCTGGACTTCCTGTAGGAATAGAATGATTTGCACCTGTAGGGGATGAAAATGTTTCTAACTTATTGAAAGTCAAATTAGAGGTCCACTGTGCCGGTACTGCTTTTGTTTTAATTTGTCTTTCACTAGCTTTAGCCCCCTGTTCTACTGCCTGTCTCTCAACACTCTCACTGTCACTTTGTTCCTTATCACTGCCTTGCACTAACTATCCGAATCAAGATTCGTCGGAGCTACTTTCGCGATCTAATTCCTCGTAAACTGCTGCAAGTATTTCCTCGTCTGTTACCAATACCTTTTCACTACAACGTTTTCTAGACCATGATGTACTTGGAACAGCCTCCATGGTACTGATATGGCTATAAATGCGACAGGAAACTGCTTACTTACACAACTGCACCCTACTGTAAACAGAGCCATTTATGGTTTGGTATTACATTCTGGCTTGCGAAATCGCTGGAACAATGAAGCAGGAGTACGTTTACATCAACACAGCTCCTAAAAGCTGAGGTCAGCATAAGCAGAACCTATATGAAACGATAAACACATTTACTACGTTCTACTACTATATACGCAGCAGGGCGTTTATCATTTCACTACGCTTTACTACGCTATGCGCAGCAGGGCGTTTATCATTTCACTACGCTTTACTACGCTATGCGTCGCAAAGGGTTAACCTAACACTATTGAGATACCCTTCTATCTCTTTAGGAGGCTTCAGGTTCTCAAAGCTATCGAAATAGAATGCAATGTTACCCTCCTTCCTTAAAGCTACCCAATGGGTACCTACATTCTCCGCAGAATCGAAATTGACGATAATCCTCTAGTAGTGATGGGGCTTTGTAGGCAGCTCATCGATCATATAAACACCTCTAAAATGTGAAATCTTTAAACGTCTAGCATACATGACGAGATCCATGTTACTCAAGGCTTTTTCCGGGACGAGTTCTCTGCATGAGCTTTTTGAATTGCCATTCTTGCTGTTGCGTCTCTTCTTTTTGGCGTTCCTCGTCTTGTTCTTCACTTGAAAACATTTTCCTTTTCCTTCCATCTCTCTGTTATGTTTTGCCATTTCAGCAAGTTTTTATCTGCAGCCTTTCTCTGATCCTCTGCTGCTGCAATTTGAGCTGCGCCTCCAGCCGCAGCACATAGGGCTGCAATAAAGAGTGTGAGAGGTAGAAATCCACCATGATTCTTCTTCCTGGGGCCACCACATACAGCCAGCCACCTTGCCTTCATAATTGCTGTAACTAGTCTCGCGGCCTTTTCTCCTAAAGTAGCGTCCGAGCCTGTAGTCTGTCCCGCGCCTTCTCTACTAATATCTTATCGGCTATATTTATCGAAGCAGAGTCCCTGTGCTTAGCGTAGGGGATGTTGTGCTGCTTACAGGCTTCATCTAATGGATAAATTCCGGGGTCTTCTCTCTGTAGGCGTTTTTCCAACATCGTACCCGGACCGCAATATCTGTAGCCAGGTAAATGTGTTTAAAGCGGCAGCCAATTAATGAGAGGTTAATTAACCCAGAGCCTCTTAATATCTTAATCCTCCTAGCTCCCATGATAGACTAATCGTCTTTAAGACAGTATTCGACTTTGTACTCTTAAGATACAAACTGAAATCCATGCGCACCTGACATATATACATTAACCGTACTTTTTATATTTAGTTACTAAGATGGAGCTCGTGAAGCAAGATTGCTCTCTGTTCATTCAGGTGCTAGGATTTGAAAGTGATTTTAGGTGCAATCGCCACGGAATGCTATTTCCCTCGAATGTGTGAGCTCTTATTCTAGACAGCTCAAGTGCAGGAAAAACAAATGTATTACTGAATGTGCTGCTTCATGAGAATGGTTTACGTTAGGAAAACTTGTACAGCTATTCAAAGTCCCTTTGCCAGCCAAATATCAATATCTCATCAAGCTACTCAAAACATTGAAGGGATAGAAGTGAACACTTATGTAAATGGAGAAAGTGTGTTACATCCCTCTGAAGTTAAAGAAAACTTCATATTTATATTTGATGCCGTCATCACTTAAAATCAGGGTAAGATAGTTTCTTTTTACAGCATGGGCAGACACCCTAATGTAGAATCTATACATTTGGCACAGTCCTATGCTAAAGTACTGAAACATCTAATCAGAGAAAACCCGAACATGAATATTCTCTTCAGGCAGGATAACTAAAACTTGAAGTATACATATAAGACTATGTAAACTCTGACATGCTAAAGATCTGTGCAAAGGTGTTTGTGAAAATGCCTCGGCAGGAAAACTCTTGTTAGTAATATTTTCCGAATTCTCTATGAATGAGAGTCGATATAGGAACGGTTTTGACGTATATATTAGAGTAGAAAAGAAAGAAAAGGATCATTTATAGGTCGAAAAGTATATTGACAGGTTCGGCTCACAGAGCTAGTTAAAAGAGAGCTTCATCAATTCATCATAAACCGAGAAGGAAAAGGAAGACATCAATTCAAGAACAAGAGACTGTGCATTGTTCATGACCCCGAGGAAGTCAATGACGCAAGCACTAAACACTTTATTGATACGCCCACGACCTTTACCGAAAATCTAAATCAGGATTTCACCAAAAAGGTGGCATTATAGGGCATGGGCGAACTTGAAACTAGGATTAGGAATCACATTCAGAAATTGCTAAATGGACAATATGAGGCTCTAGTGAAATACCTGGACAAACATGCACTTAAACGAGATTCTGGAAACAACACTATTCTAGATATAATAAGAATGAAGATATTATTACCACCTAAGGAGGACCAGGATATATTGAAAAGGAAATATGTATTAGACTATGTCAATTCGAGAACACCAGCGCTCAATTCAGATGGAAACACTTCCTTTATAAAAAATAAGAGAGATAGTAGATCCCATCGAGGACAGTAATGCAGCAAGTAAAAGTTTGTTAAACACATTACCGCTAAAAAACATAATGAAGCACAGCAAGCTCTAAACAGGAGACTAGCCTCTATTGGAAATGATATCACCGAAAGGTGGTGAAACATATGGAAACTGTGGCGAATTGACAGAGTTCCGTGGAAAAGTTCTTGAAGACAGCTATGGAAAATGGCAATACTCTTAAATCACAGGTGAATGTTATAAATGCGATATTAGATCAAATAAAAGGCCTACACATTATTACCCTGCAGACGAAGCCTTTCAGAGGGAATTCACTGAAATACACGTTAATATCGGGTCTCGAATACTACAGAAAACCTGTAAACGGAGAGGTCATTGCATGCTATATGACATAATCAGCACTTGCTTTTGTAAGAGCAGAAACATTATTTGCTATACACAATAACATTCGAAACTACCCCTGCTCCTGTTGCAAATGGAGCTACACTCACCTTCACTGCTCCGGTCAATCGAGCAAAAGACGGCCATATTCTAAATATCGAATTTAAAATAGCATATAAACTGACGCCAGCAGAATAGAAGACCTATATATTGATGCGAATAACAAAATTCAATGCCATTTCTAGATGGACAGCGAGAGCATATGACTTAAGAAATTTGTAGCCAGGCATACAAAGGCTATAAGAGAAAAATTACGTGCACTAAAAGAACAAAAGTTTGAGACCCAGAGAGTAATGATTGAAGCTCATCATACAGTAGCAGAACCGCTATATAATATTCTGCAAATTCAGAAAAACAATACTGATACTTCAAGCAAAGAGGAAGGTCAGAAATATAGTATTCCGCTTAAAGAAGAGAAAGATGAGAATATCTTAAGCTTCCTGCAGAAAGTTCGAAGCAATGATAAGAATGAAATAGATAATACGCACGGTGTGAGATACGAAGATGGAAGCTACATGCTGGGGAAGAAGATCACTGACTTCATCAACAATAAATTACAAGTTGGTGATTAAACGAATGAGGTGACAGCTGGATTGAGTGAACTCATCTTTAACAGGATACCTGAAATGCATGTCTATACAGAAGGGGATCTGAATACACACAGCGAAATACTGAAAGCAACACATGTTCATCGGGGAAACTACAGCAAGCTCGGTAAACTGAGATCAGACAATTCCTGCAAGTATAAAAGCATTATACGGCCTTTGGTGACAAAGCATAAGGGTTTAGACTTGTAGTGGAAAGAGCATCGACCTGATACGAGCCAAGTCTACGTCTACTGGAAGGACCCTAATGACCTGGTGAATCGTCTGAGACCTCTCATTGCATCCAGAGACGCAGGAAATAATAATCATACCCAAAGAAATGGAAGATATTATTCAAGAACTGAAATTGGCTAGGATTATGTCATGACGGTGAAGCAAGATTTAGCAAGAGTCTCCAGTCCTTAGCAAAGGTCTGCATGATCTGATGCAAATCGACGTGGTTGAGATGATACCCATGCTAAGCTCAAAAAGAATTTCAAATGTATCCTGATTTCAGTCATCTTCTACTATAAAATGGCGATTAAATGACAGGTCAAGACTACAGGTTACAAACGCCATTGCAGATATACCATATGACAAGGAAACGCCACCCAAGAGTATACAGAGTGATAATGGAAAAGAACATTATAACAAGCACTTTAAAAATCTAATGGCAAAGTATAATGATTACTACAGCGCGTATATTAATGTGAAGGCTGCAGCCGTTGAGTGCCTTATCAAAACTTTAAAGAATACGATGTATCGGGAGTTTCTGGCTCAAGGACCATACAAGTGTCTAGATCATCCACCTAGAATCATTGCAGAGTACACTGGTACTTACCACTCAACCATCAAAGTGAAGCCTAGTGAAATGAGGAACATGACCTACCTCCGACTGTTTACAAGTATAACCAGCCCAAAAGAGATGTTTAGTGTCGGTAATTATGTGGGGATATCTAAGAATAAATTACATTTCGAAAGGGGCTTTGAACACAACTGGAGTGTTGAAATCTTCCAAGTGGCTCATGAGAAGTGAACCAATCCTATTGCATACATGATAAAGGATAAGAATGACGATGAGATAAAAGAAGCATTCTATGGACATTAAATGCATTCTACACTATTCCCTAACACTTATTTAGTGCAGAATATTTTGCGTAGGCAAGGAGAGAGGATTCTTGTGAAATGGCATGGATTCCCGAATAGTCAATGGATTGATGGAAAGGATTTATTGTAGCTAATATTGAAATGAAGAGTCTTAAAATTGAGTACCATGTATTTTATTTACAGGCATTTGTTTCTTTTTAACTTGAAACATTGATATGTTTAATGTGGTATTTCCATTGTATTATATGCAATATGAAACCATAATTACACCATATACAATTAATAAATTAAACAATAAACAAACTATCTATATATAAATATACAATATAATATATGAGATGTGGATGAGACAGCCAGTGAGGTCGGAATGGATTACGAGACCCTAAGTGAATAATGGCCCCACGCGAGAGTTGCATGGGAGCCATCAATATTCTTGGGCTTCGAGTCTCCTCCATTCAATGCAATGCAATTCTGTTAATTTGTGCGGCCCAGACTAAACTGTGTCCTGAAAAAATTTGTTTAGCCTAAATTAGTTCATTTAAATCCTTTAGGCACTCGAAATATTACTCAAAGGTGATTGCTGGCATTCACGATGGTGTTATTGCTATATTTATAACTGCAGAGATTTGCCCTAAGTCCAACGTACTCAGTCATCACCATACCGCCCAACACAATCACTGCCTTGTTGGCCTGCTTTATGCCATACACATTATTTTTGTTATAATTTGAAGTTTCGAAATGCTGGGGATTGGTTTTTATGAATCTGTAAATGTATAAAAAGTTTGGAAAATGAATGACTCCTTATTCATATAATTCAGCACCAGATCATTCAGATGTGGTTTCATTATATTATAAGAATGTCATACATAATATGTTTTGATAGATCCTGAATTGCATGGCCAATATAGATTGCTTTGTTCATGAGGATCTCCGCAAGCCAAGTCTATGCCGGCTAACTTTTCATAAAAAATGTAGCTGCATACATATTTTGGACGAGCTGTCAATTTCTGTGCTTGTACCCAGGTAGGAGCAATATGGAAATCTCTGTACTTGCGCACATTTTTAATGAACCTGCCGTACACAGAGTCTTTCATTTTATTCCAGAGGTTTTGAACAAAATAAGACGTTTCCCTGGCTTGCTGCTCGGCGTTAAGATCAATATAGACCTTAAGAAACTCAGCTTGGTCATAAAATACCACCCGATAAGTATGTCTCAATAACAACCCCAGATCTAGGCACTGCTGCAAGATATTATAATGCAAGACATATTTCCTTTTTTCTCAAGACTTGCAATCAGTCCTTTGTATTGGGTGCCGGGTGGTATCTCGCTCCGGGGACAGAGAGGAAGATCATTGTGTATGGAGATGGTAAGGATACTCAAAATCCACCTCTAGGACATATTCTGTCTTGGCGTCCTCAGGGATAGCAGCGAAGTCGATGGTGTCTATTTCACCACTATCAAGCCATCTGATGTTCCCGTACGGTATTGGGGACCCTATGCTCTTTCCGTATATCTTGTTAATGTCCCAGTAGGATAGAAAGTTTCGAGGTTCATAAGAATTGTACTCTGCAAGGTATTTGTGGATGGCTTTGGAGTGGGACTTTGATACCGTGCAAGGCCCACCACGAATACCTTTTACGAAAAATTCTATCATGCCGGAGCTTTGCTTTCGTTGTCTTATGCATGGCGTCGAAGGCTAGCGATGGCAGAGTATACTACCACGCAGGGTCCAGATTGTACATCCCCAGCGACAGGTCTCTGAATTTCACGAATACGTCTGCTAAAAGCAGAGTATCGGCCTTTAGGTAAAGCTCACTACATTCCCCGATACTCATTGTGTTGAATGTGCTCTATACCTTCAGTGCATGAGCATAATCCTCTTCTGCGATGTAGTCGAAAAGCTCTATAGACGGGCACTCCTCTTCTTGGAACTTCTGGATGGTATCCTCGTAGGAATAGGGGAATATGCCCTTGCAGTTCATTAATTCCAGATGTTCTGGATTAGAATACTCGTCATTAGTGACATCGAAGTCATCAGCGCCCAGCACGTCTGCCAAGCTAGCTATCTTGACATCGAGAAACTTGCAGCTGTCCAGAAACCTGAAATTAATGCCCTTGTACCATTTGGTAAATTCCAGATACCGTTCACATGATTGTGCTATACATGAGGTAGCGGCATTACCATAAGCCATGTGACTGATAAAAAAGTGATTATCATAATTACTTAAGCAATAAAAGGAATTGGAATAAAATTCGGCAATTTTCTATTCAAATTGCAAGCTTTATGAGCCGCTCCGAGATATGCTCCTGTGATAACAGTGGTCTCTCAACCTAACCTTATCTATTGCAAAATCTCTCTTCCACATGTGACAGTGATCAGCATTTTTGAAATCCAGCACACCCTGAGGCGACATATGCATTGGCTGTATTCGCCCATATATCTCAATGACTTCATCTGCGAGCTGTCTATGTTCGCTGAAGAACTCATTTAGCGCATTGTCACTTCTGAACAGCTTGAATCTCGAAAAGAACTGCTCATGTCTACGGATGACATTCAACGCTATCGATATTGTCTCTTGTTCCTGTATGTTTCGGATCCAACTCTCTGCGTCAGAGGTTTCACATGAGTGGAGCTTACTCAAAACAGACAGGAGCAGACTTTGAATATGCATTAAATTCCATAACCTCATTCTGCTTTCGCATTTTCAGAATCTGGCATTTATTGCATTTCAGTTTATGCACTCTCAAGGCATCCTCTTTAGGACACCTTGTCATGCATGCTTCGCATAGCCATATTTTTCTGCGTTCACTTGTTATCTGACTTCTAATAAGCCTCGATAATTTGGTGATGAGACAGTAATGATACTTGTCTTCTCTTCAGCCATTAAGAGGTTCACTTGTCTACCCTTTCTCTCAGATGATTTGTGAATAGACTCCACTGATTTGTTAGCATTCAAGGCAAATACAGCAATAGATATTACAGGATTTTGCTTCTCAAAGCATTCAATCTGTTCGAGGGAAAATGGAAAGGTGATTCCACCATAACCGAACTCTTTGAATAACAAATCTGTGGGTATGAATTTGGTCCATTTTTGTTGGCTTTTGCATAGTACCTGGAAGACAGCATGCACCAAGCAAAACAGAAATCATTGGCATTCTTAATATTAATAATTACATTCTTCGCCTTGATGCATGTTGGCAACCCTATATATCCTGAAGCACGAAGGGGATTGTAGACTGCTGCGCTATTTATTAGAGAGTGGATTGCGAACAGCGACTCTGAGCTAGATTGACCTTCAAAGCTGGAAATGTTTTCTAAAGTTTCGTGCTTCATTGCATGAAAGATGACATCAAAGTTAGATGTTTGTTGGATTTCCTTTGTCTTTGAATTAGGGTATATCGATTCTAATTTTTCATGATACGATGTCTGGATTAAGTATGACACGTTCAATGAACAACTCATCTTTAACGCAGACATACTCTTCTTTAGAGTGGACTGGATTTCCTTAATGACAAGATCCTTGCATGCCTCGAGAAACACGCTGGGTTCAATTATTCCAGCCGTATTTTTAATTTTGCTATTGAAAATACGACCTTTGAATGCAGACTCTATTACCTTACATTCTAGGTCATCGTAATCATTTTACATACCTTTTTTGCCGGTGATGTTAATGATGAATCAGTTGCCTGGCCTGGCCTCGGAGTTTGCGCTATGTTAAAATCTGCGGCGGACTCCTTCTGGCTCATTGTGATGGAGGACTAGCTGTTGCACTTTCCTTCGATGGGGCGTTCTTCAGTACCGCGTTCCTCTTCTGCTCCACGAGTTCTCTTAATTCCTTTTTGCAAAGCCTCATTTTCTTGAAGCACTGGCTCGGATGTAGAGGTTCAAGATCTGTAACAATAGAAGCATCGTATGATTAGCATTTGCGAATACAGCACACATGCATTCAAGTGGTGTAGGAGAAGACGTTTGAATGGTATGTATTAAAAATAATGTTAATAAAAGGAAGTGAGAGATTTAACTTGACATGACTGAACCAACTCGATGAGCGTAGTCTTGTACCCGCAGTAAGTGCCGGTACACACTCACTCCATAGGTGCATCCTCCCTGTCGACAGTTTGGGCGGAACTTGAAAATCACAAATCATCTCCGAAACCAGAATTTAGGACGATGAGATCCAATGCAGTATTTGCATCAAGGGATGCTGCTGCCTCGTCATCTGACAATAGCGATAGTGGTGACGTCAGTTTGCTGGGCCCGGGAGCGTCCTGTACCGGAACAGCTGAGCGGCGGACCCGTCCTGCCAGAGTCAGTTTGCTTGTGAGCGAATTCTTCATTGGCATCTTCTCTGGAAAATAATAATTTAAGCAGGTAAACTTGATGATTGAAGAAAAGAATAAGTTTACTTAATTCTACACTTCATTTAGTAGCGTATAACTGATTTTCAATTTTATAAATGTGCTTTATATTATAGGTTAAGTTTTAAGTATGTAAAGCCTTTCGTATGGTTTGGGGGTATTTTTTTATATATTATGTAGTCTATTTTCTAGGAGATTACAGAGTTTCAGCAGAAAATTAAGATTTCGGTTAATTTTTGTTAATTAGCGTGTTAATGAAGTGTTTTAAATCATTAATGGCTTTCATAATTATATATTTAGCAAATACAACTCATGTCTTAAGATTGCTGTGACTTAAAAATAAATTGCGTTTGGGAGAGATTGAAAAGCCCCAATTTTCTACTATTGCCTGGGTTGGTTCTCTAATTTACATCCTACTGCTGCATTACTTCATAATTATAGATTTAGCAAATAGAGCTCATGTCTTAAGATTGGTGTTACTTAAAAACAAACTGCATTTGAGAGAAATCCAAAAATCCCAAAATTCTACTATTGCCTCTTTTGGTTCTCTTATTTATATCCTACTGCTGCATTATGTTGGCTGATAGACGTCTTTCGTCTGCTTTATATTTGTATGGAAATGGAACATGATTTAAACGCATATATTTGTTTTAAATCGTGATTTAACGTTCTGAAAACCGAATGTTTACGCCAAAGCTTGTTCAGACAGGATGCATTACGTTTTAGCTTGCATAGGGTCGGTGTTCTGTTACATTGTTTCATATTTTACTCTATGTTTAAAGCTCTCGCGTAATTTTAGGCGTTGATTTGTGCTAAATTACTTTACATAATACATCTCCACACTGACTCTGCTACATTACTGCAAGACAACATTTTACGAACTTAGGTGATCACACAATTTCTTATAAACGCTATTTTGACTTTCATTATCTTCACTCGACTTTTTTAGAAATAAATCACATTTATTTTCTGAATGATATCATTTATATAGATTTACCTTATGAATTGAGTTCTAAGATGAATGAGGTAGTTCAAGATCTTCTCACTAACACACGCTATCACTATCACTGAAGTTGTGTTATTCCTTTAAGAATCAACTTAACTCTCCTGCTAAGGAGTAATATATATAGGAGTAACACTCCTATATAAGGAGTAATCCCTATATAGGCATTGAAGTTCTTCCTCCGGCTTCCCGAAACAAAGCGCAGAAGAATCCACTCCGTAATCCAGTGTTTTAATTGGTTAAAAATATTAGCCGTCTATATCCAGCCTTGCTAATGACTCTTCTTGTTGCCAGTATCTTAAATCACATCTGACGGTGTTTTATATCTATTTGATTCAGTGTCTTAGGTAATATGTTTTTGTGAGCACTTGTTGAAATAATAAAGTAAGTGTTCAATTACCTCTTTATTGCATGAATCATACATCCGTGTGAGAAATGTTAAGATATACTGTGCTTAAATTGGAAATTATACATATTCTGATAATTGTATCTTAGTTAATAGGATTCTTTATTGTTGCAGCCGCATGTAATATATTTTCGAGTACTCT
The DNA here is from genome assembly GCA_030765065.1 of Deroplatys truncata. NCBI lineage: Eukaryota > Metazoa > Arthropoda > Insecta > Mantodea > Mantidae > Deroplatys > Deroplatys truncata. Next base: position 409,598,020 of record CM060990.1, read on the forward strand.
TGTTGAAATAAAAACGAAGAGTTCAATTACCTCTTTATTGCATGTATCATACATCTGTGTGTATGGAAAGTTAAGCTAAATTGACCATGGGCAGGAAATTGTAAATTTTTTCTTCATCTTAAGTAATTTAAGGGAGGGAACTTGTTTATGATTGCAGCTGCATGCAGTACACCTTATGTGGACTCTTGCTGAAATAAAACAGGAAGTGTACAATTATTCTTTTAAGGCATGAATCACACGTCTTTGTGTGGAAAGTTAAGTTAAATTGCACTTAAGCGGAAATTGTAAATCTTGTTGTAACTGTATCTTAGTTAATATGATTCATTATGATTGCAGCTGCATGTAATGTATTTTTGCGGACTCTTGTTGAAATAAAACAGAAATTCCTCAATACTTCTTTATTGCATGATTCATACATCTTTGTGTGGAAAATTAATCTAAATTGCGCTTAGACAGGAAATTGAAATGTTCAACGAAATCGACAGATGTCCTTAGTGGGCTAGAGTCTGCCGGCATCTATGGTAGAGAATATGAATTACGAGAAGTCAATAGTGATGCAGACACCCTAAACAGAGAAAGGACCGCCTATTAATAGCCTTATACACACATATGCGGGTCATAGCCTGTCCCAAAAATCGGCATCCCTTAATTAATCGTTAACTTTGGATAATTTTAAGATGGTTTGTGTGCGTGTCTGCATGAGAGAAAGGGGGCGATATATTTCGCCAACAGATATTAATATATCCCCACATCGATATTTTTTATTTCCCTTGTACTCTTACAGTATGCTTAGTAGAGTGAATGTTTTTTTCGGAATACATTGTACACCACTTGGATTGAAGTTCTATCCCTTGGCTAGCTCTCTATAACAGCTAAAGAAATAGCATTTTCATCTCTTGCTTAAAAGAGTCTCTCATAATCTGGGAACGATTGTATGCGCATATTGCTATTCATTGCCGAAGGATTTCACAATATTTTGGCTTGCTATGCATCTTCGGAGGGTGAGATAGCCCTCAGCGTTTACATTTTCTTTTTCATCCCCTTGTCATCATGGTACGTCACCAGCATAGGGGTGTAAGCATTATCCCTTGTGCGTCTAGAAGGAGACTTTAACTACAGCCTGAAAGGAGTTGTTAACGCGGAGTATTCTCGCTGTGCATATGTATGCGAAGGGAAGTCTTTTAATCTTTTCATTCGTTAGGCGTGTTGGCAACAGATTGTAGCTTTTGTTTATGAACGTAATGAGTGGTATACTTTTTCCTTGTGATTAGTATTAGCGTTGAACACTTTGTAGCAGTGGTTCTCACGGGTGGTCAATCATGTCTCATAGCTGTCTGGGAATGCTTACATTGTTTTGAATACCTCCTACACCCGAGGCCAGTACTCGCCACAGGCCAATACTTTTGTAGCAGTACTTCTCCCGGGTGGTGAATCATGTCTCATCCTTAAAGTCTCCCCCGCAAGAAGCCAGTACTTGTGTTAGAGGAAACATGTCTTTTGGGGTATTTCTTCCTCTAAAGCAATCACGTGAACATGAAAGTGATGCTAGGAATTCTACCCGTTCCGCCAGTGACCTTGAATTTGATGCTGAACGAAGGTGTCATTTAGGTCGTCTTTGCTCTAAGAGCAGTCACATGACATGTAAGTCACCCTCAAACTACCAACTCCGCTGGTGACCTTGAATTTGATGCTGAAGGAAGGTGTAATTTAGGTCATCTTTGCGCTTTGCGGAAATACCAATTAAATATACATTAAAGTCAATTAAACCAATTAAATAACCATTCATTTAATTGATTACAAGTACCAGAAAACTATGTGACTTTGAAATTGTTCCCCCCTACTGATATGAACTTCGACTTATGTATTACTCTTATGTCAGCAATATTTGAGCACCATAGGAACCTTTATAGTCAGTACAACTATGTTGAATGCCTTTGCGTTATTTGATATGTGTAAAATAATTAATTATATCAATTATAATAAATTTTAAGTCAAATATTACGTATTAAGCTTTACATTGCTTTTTATAACATAATTTTATTACTTATCGCACAAGAAATAAGCATATGAAGATAAAAAAGAAGTGATATTTTGACTGATTAGATACTGTTGCTATTATCGCACTCTGTTATCTGTGTCCGTTGTCTGCTGTTATCAGAAAATAACTTTGTGATAGTGTTCAGCATTTTCCAAGCGAATGTAGCGCATTTATATTTGCGCAATCATAGCCACAGGTGGCCTATCTGTTGTAATTAGTTATTTGACTGTGTTACTCCATGATCAATGTTCGAGATGAGATCATTGAATAATAGGTGAACTTGCTGTTTCTTCGTGATTCTGTGAGGCCGGGAAGGTCAAATAATTATTATTCTTATGTTCCACAATATTCGACCAAGTACTATTATCGTTGAGAAGGATACAGAGAGTCTTGCGAGCTTTTATAGCCATCATGTAAAACTAAATAACTGAGCGTGTGAGATAAGGTGGATTTTCAAATTCTAACTAAACAGTAATTGTTTCCTTGTGCCAAAGCATATCTGTGCCAATTTTGGTCAAAATCCCTACAACGGTGAAGTGCCGTAAGGGACATACATGCATGCTTGCGTGCATACATACATACATTCATACACTGACTTTTACATATTAACTTTGACATTTGGACAGGCTGTAAATGTACTATCTCAAACTACTTAAGACACCTTCACATTCTCTGAAAATATTTCGGTGTCATTAACATCATGTAGACATACCAACCTTTGAATTCTGAATTACTTCTGAAATATCACGCCTACTGTAGTGTTGAAAGCAAAATACTAAACTAGAAGGCATAAAGACACTATAGAAATGTAAATGGAAGAAAATACTCTTTTTCACCAGCTTTTGACAACAGATCACCGTTGGGTTACCTGAAGTATGAGTTGGGTGACAATATTATGAAGAAACTGAACTGAATAGCTATAGATACTGCAACTAAACAGTGAGGAAGGCAAAGGGGATTACTAACAATGTTGGGATGCAAACAATTGACCTTAACAAATATTTCGAATATTTAAAACATATGAATAGATATATTTGACCAAGTGGATTTGCTGTAGAACGTACTTCACCACAATTTTGCGTCTACATTAACAAATTGCAGTCTATAGGCGTTGAAAGAAGTGTAAGAAGCTTGAGGGATCCCATGCAAAACTGTGGTCATTATTCACTCAAGGCACCACAATTCTTCTGAATTCCCTGGCTGCATCATACTTATCTTCATGTAGGCTAAATCTAGTTCCCGAGGTCGCGGGTTCCAACCCGGCCGAAGGCGTTGAATTTTTTGGATGTAAAAATCCTTAGTATAGCTTCCTTCGGATGGGAAGTACAGTTGTTGGTCCCGTATCGTGGATTTACGGCATGTAAAAGAACCCCAAAAATAAATTATTGATGATTATTAAATTCTTTATATATACACGTATATAAATACTTAATGGTTATTGGGTGAGGGTGATTTATAAATAAAATCACAAACCTTAAAATGAAACAAGAAATTCCCTTTATTGCTCACTTTTCACTACACAATACCAAATCTTTATTTACCATGTTGTAAATTCAATCCCATGCCACTTTGCAAGAATTCTGTTTCCCCGTTCACGTAACACTTTTTCCAATAAATAAAATATCCAGCCTGTGGTATTTTATGTCCCAAAATAATTATATCTCCTCACCGTCCTTGTCCTTTAAAACACATCTGCTCTGATTCACACAGACTATTTGAAAAATATCAGATCTCTAATTAAGCGCAATATATTTTCAAACTCTTCTTTGGGTCTAACATTCTGCGCATACTTACCAACATTGATGTTTCTAGCACCTCTGTTCTCTCTTAGATGATTATTGTAGCGGCGCACTGTAAGAAGACAATAATTGTTCTTGATATCAGTAGTTATCATGCGGATAGTAGAATGATTGGTATTGTTCTACTCAGAAACGCCTCTTGGTTAAACATTTAGCCATTTATAAGATATTTGAATAGGAATTACCTGTACATTAGACACTTTAGCATCTTTATTAATCGCTCAACTGCTCAGCACTGACGGTGGTGAATGTGCTGTAGTAGTTAATGCTGTATTTATACTCAGCGTTATAAATAATTTATTGTAAAACCCTTTACCATTATGTAATTGTATGTTCCAGGATGATGCTTTCAATTACCTTAATATATGCTCAATGTCCTGTTTAACACTTTCATCACCACTATTTATCAATGGTCTTGCGTAAACAATTTTGAAGTAGAAATTAACTGCTACCAGAATAGACTTTTAACTCTTATGTGCATTTGCTCATGCTAAATTTCAGTCAAGTCAACTTGTAACAAAGCATTCAGCCCTTTACTAACAATTTTACGTTGTACAAGGTTTCTTCTTGTGGAAGTGTGAAGTCCATTAACGATATTCTTTTTAATCGTGCTACAATTCTAGAAGGTCCAACTCTGGTATAATTTCGTTAATCTTTGCCAAATTGTTATGCAATAGGTAGTCTTAAACGATTGACTAATGCATTAATATTTCTTCAGAAAACGTGGTACATCCGCTTATCAGGGTGATACTCCTTCCACTCGAGACCTACATCTGTATGTCTATTTAGCAGAGGACATGTTATATACTTGTATTTAAATGATTTACTAGATTCCAAAGGAGCTTGCCTGCTTTCGCCTCGCCTGTTGATGTTTTTGTGTTTCATAATCTGTGAATAAGTAAGAAAGTTCTCATCCGTGTAGGCTGACATCTGGGTTACTCGTTTGATGAATAGTTCCTAAAATCTATGAGTAGCCTGATAAGCTTTATCACTTATCCCGTTTTTATTATTTAAAAATTGAATATTTGTATTCCGTAGCATATAACTGTTATCTTGGTAGCGTACTCCATATAACGTACCTACACAATCACTGTCCTCTGAGCACAATTGCTACAGGTAAATAGAAACTCCGGTAGATTCCTCCTCTTTATTGATATGTTTCTGGGAATGCGAATATCTTTTGTTGAATTTTCAAAATATTCTTGAGCGGCTTATCTATGGCTGGGGAGATTCAAACATTACAAGCTTAGTCTTATATTTCAGATATTTTATAACTTTTAATTTTTCTTTACAGTCCTGATACCCTTAGCTACAGTATCTTTAAGTCTTATGCTCTCGATGTCCATTTTTATAACATGTTACTAATTAAGAGCTTTTATTCAATGTATAGTGTATAAGATCTTATAGCATCGACAGTCTTAAAGTCAATGTCGATTTATATTCCCCTGAATTGAATGTCAACGTTTGTGTCTTTCAATAGCCTCATCAATGCATGAGAGAGGGTATATAAATTGTATACTTTTTGTGAGTTGCCTGTTCTAAACTAGTGAGTTGATTACTGAGATCTTTCATAGCATCCTATTGAATCACGGAGGCTTTGTTTGCGAGTTGACTGCTCTTAACGGTGAGAAGGATCTTGTATTTCTTATAGGTATCGGTGAGTATTTTTACATATTTTTAAATTTTATCGGTAATGAACAGAGTATTTAAATTACTTTCCAGTTTATGAGTTGCTTGCTCTAGGCCAGTGAGTTGCTTCTTGTGATCCAGCATATCCAGTGTATCCAACCATGTCCTTACATTTTCATCTAAGAAGTTCATTGCCTATAATTCCACCGTTCTGTGCTGCTTACAAATTGCTTTGCTGGTTATTGAAGTTTCTGAGGACTATGTCACCAAATTTTCAGCTAATAGATTCATAATTGAGTATGAGATTTATTCTTTAATGAATTTGCATTCGTTTTCAGGGCTTAAATCCATTTGTGTGCTTGTTTCCTAAGCGAAGCTTCAAATTCATTAATGTGCGGAAATAACATCTTTTGGGACAGTTACTATTGTAGCTCATCGCTGACTATGAATGATCATTTTCAACTTTATTCGCTTTAGTATTTACATCAAACCAGTTCCTTTAACGTTTATTATTAATAGAGAAATCAAAATTATAACAGTCAAAGTACTTCCTTCTCCACAGTTACGAAACAGTTTAAGCAAGTCTTTGAAATCAGTTTAGTTTATTTAATTGTTCATGTAATTATATATACACCTCAAATTTCAGTTGAATTTAACTTGACCGGCACAAATTCTTGTTCCAAAACAGTATGTTTTGTTTGACATCTAAGTTTAGAATATATCCATCAAGTAGTATTTCAACTGGATTAGCTCTTTACGTGCTAAAACTATCAGTGTTCATTATTAACTATGAATGACCGCTATCAGCTTTATCCACTTTAATGTATACATCAAACTAGTCCGTGTAACGTCTATTATTGATAGGTAAATCAAAACTACGACTACCAAAAGTGTTTATTCTCTACTCACCCAAAAGCTTTAAAACAAGTCTTTGAAATCAATGTAATTCTTGTTAGTGTTCACGTAATCATCTTAGACACCACGTGAGACTTCTCATCTTGCGGATTGGTAAATATTGGTGTTGTTGTTCACCAGTGGCATTGGGGATTAATTGATCTGCATAATTTTCCCTCTGGCTTCCCAATATAAAGTCTGTAAGTTATCACTCTTAAGGCCTTTGCATTTGGCGAGATGCTGTTTGTTCAGGATGACATCTTCACAGAAGTGCACTTGGGTGTAGGTAGGCATCGTATCAGGATTGGTAAATATGTAACCCTATATTTTACAGACGATACAAAATGCAGGTGCTGAAACCGAATTCACCAGCCCGCTGATTAGCGTTACCGCGGTGCTCGTTGTTAGCGTGCTCTAATAGCGCAAGGGTTGATATGCTGGACAGTCATAGTGAAGGTCGAAAGTTCCGGTCATTCCTACGAGTAAATGAATTCTTATGCATTTCTCTTCATGTTTCCAGAACGTTCTAGCAAATCATGATTCTTTCCGAATGCACTAGAAAGTGGATTTGTATATTCTAACGAGTAGAAATGTGTGTTTTATTGAAATTCACATAATTAAATAAATTAAGTGAAACGATACTTCCATGCCAAACTATCAGATCTCGTTAATTCTACTAAACATAAAAAGCAGCTTCAAGTGGCAGTATTTGATCTTGAGACCTTCAGCACTGAAAGCCAATGCGCACACTGTTGCGCTATCAGTGAAAGCCACTGCATGTACAGCAAAGCAGAACAGTCATTTTGGCCGAAATTAATACGACGCGATGCAGTGTACGGTGTTTATGGCATAGCCTGTACAACGACGGGACTGCATAACTTATCAGGCTGAGAAGACTCACCCGGTATATGTATATCTGACCCTATTTATTTTTGAATTCATACAACGTGCAAAGCGACATATGTGACTTACGCCTTTCTTGAATGCCTTCTAATGGCTTATTTGCATAACATTTTATAGACGAGGGTTAGATAACTCAGTGCATAAGTTTTTTACGGGACAGAATGAAACCGCCATGTAAGTCGATGCCAAAAACATCCCACCTAACACTCGAAGCTGCAGTAGCACTTTTAGCTAATTTTACAAAATTTTATTTTTAGCATACATTCATACACGCCTTTGAAAGCGCCCCTGAATAAACAACTTATCACACACATCACCATTTGAAAACAAAATGGCAGGTCTACGGAGTGCGACCATTTGGATTAAAGCCGTCAGCCAAAGAAGGTTCGTTGTACAGCCTTGTCAGAAATGCTAAGAATTAGGTAGTCACAGACTATGGCACATTTCAGTTTATACAGTAACGGAAATGGCTAATGCAGCTTGTTTATTTGAGTTAAAACTACCAAAAGGAGCTCCAAACAACGTATGAAGCTGCAAAAGCGTGTAGAAATTCGAGGTGGGGTCTGAGTTCTGCAATTATTTATTCGTATAGGAAGCTCCACTCGCAAGGTGGCATTGGCCGAATGGTATTATCATGGTTGCTTTACCACTTTGCCAATTCAGTTCGTGTTCAAATCGTTCGTGTTAACTTCCAGGAAGAACAGCACTTACTGCAGACATTTTTCGAAAGGTTTGAAAGATGCCTTTGTCACACAGCATGATTTGGAATAGCATCACCTGCTCGCGATGCTCCAGTAACCTCTGTAGGCAATGAAGAAGCTGTGTGAAACGCTATAGAAAACAAACCACATACCATTTCAAGGGCCATAGCACAAGATCTGTACATAAGTCTAAGTTGATCCTCAGTGATGCGCACATTGCACCATTATAAATGTCATCTGTAACATCTACAACTACACCAGGCCCTCCACAGACGCGACTTTCAAGCGGGAGTGTTATATGCCTAGTGGCTACAGCAACGAGCGCAAATGAATGCAGACTTTTTAGGAAATGTTCTCTTCAGTGATGAAGCCACATTCCACAATAACGGAGCTGTTAACCGCCATAATATGCACAACTGGAGTATTGGATTCCTTACTGGATGTGAAAAGCTGCATAGCAGAGTGGAGTATGAATGTCCGGTGCGGAATATTAGGCGACCAGCTAATTGGACCGCACTTTTTTGAAGGCAACCTCACAGGAACACGGTACTTTGCATTACTACAAGAAGAACCTCCATCGCTACTAGAAAATATAGCACACTAGTCCTTTCACACTGGTGAAAAGGACAGGAATGTGGATCCAACAGGATGGAGCTGCACCACACTGGTCACTGATTGTAAGGAATCACTTACATAGAACATATCCGTAAAAATGAATTGGTCGAGGGGCCCAATCGCATGGCCCCCTAGATCACTTGGTCTTACCTCACTGGATTTCTTTCTGTGGGCTCATTTAAAGGAACGGATCTACGCTCAAGATTCGCAAAACCCAAATCATCTACGGGCACTCACACGTGAAGAATGCAAGCAGATTACACCTCACATGTTACAGCATACAAGAAAGTCTCTCCGGCAACGTACCCAAATGTGCATTGATGAAGCGGGTCGTTATTTTGAATATTTACTTCGTTCATAAAAACCACACTCTTTAGCAATTTATGATTCTGTTTACCCGTGAACTTAGCACATTTAGAACTCGTTTGTCAGTAGAAGAAGTAAAACATAAGGTTTAAATATGAAACAAAAACTGTTAGATTTAATAGCGTAGTTGCGCTCAAAAGAATGAAGCTAACTACGTTACACGATTTACAACACCAGATACGGTACAGATTATTAGGGTAAACATGATACACAATTGTTAATGGTTGTAACTGGTGTGCCAGTAACAAAAATAAGTAAATTAGTATACTAAAATACAGAAAATAAACACAATAAGAAAGAAAAAAAAGATCAACCAAAACAATTCAGTGTATTAGATTCGAACCTCTGACGCTAACCCTTGTTTTACCGCATTCCGTCAGCTAACCGACTCGGCCCGAGCTCACGTTTTCTGTTTCACTCTTCGGGAGAACATTGCTCTACGTCCTTGGAAGCGTTATGTCCACGAAGATCCGTCTTTTTTAAGCCTTTCGCAGCTCCTTGGTTCATTTAGACCTTGGCCAACTTCCGTTTACGAACCCCATGAACAGTGGGTTAAGTGACCTTAAAACGCGATAATAGTAGGTTTAGGGTAGTCGCCATATTCCAAAAGGTCACCATTATTTGATTAGAGCGGCACATTAATTGTTCATTTTGGTTACGTTTGCTAGAAGAATGGTTATGTGACAGTCCTAGAATGGTTCTAACTTCCATGTCATTTTCTGGGCGATTGAATCCAATACATGATGAATCACAAGAATGGTTACACATAGTTGATATGTTGTAATTTTTAATTTCTGTTTTCTTGATTTTCGGATGTATTTTTATCGTACTTACGGTCATGTTGTATTTTAGCGAGGTAGTGACAGCTGAGGTTCCATGTTTGTTGTAGTAGTTGTTGCGGGCTCGCCGACCAACTGTACTCTTCGTGGTAAATATTGGATGTTTTCAATATGTCGACGACTGCGACTCCCTAGATCTTGTTGTTGTTGTTGTTGTCGTGGGCTCGCCGGCCAAGTATACTCTTCGCACTGCTACTTCATAGCTGTTGGATGTTTTGAAGCAGCGCAGCGTTGACGTCGTCGACTGGCCTTTTGTTTGACTGCTAGCCCTTGAGGGAATTCGCATAAATGCTCTGTCAAATGCTTTGTTCCTCTGTACTGGCACCACAAAGACTTTTTAAAGTTGAACTAAAGCCCTCTACTGTTTAGATGTGAGCCTCAGTTTCAAGAACAGAAATGTACAAATACCTTCAAAAGACTAGAATAGTAAGCTTGGTACGGCGGGGATGTGCAATTTTCAGAAATGTCCCGTAATGGTTACTTTAGAATTATTCTTTCAGTGTTCGTAGCATAACAGACAATAAGTGACAGGTTTGCTACTGATATGGTTTGAAACAAGTATGAGGCGAGCGGAGGCCGTGAGGCCGCAGCGAACAACAGGGTCCAGTGGTTTCAAGATTTACGCGAGGTTAGGTTAGGGTCAGTGAGTGTATATATGAATCGGATCGAAATAACGGGTATATCTTATTTGGTTTAAGACGAGTATGAGGCGAGCGGAGGCCGTCAGGCCTTAGCGAGCCGAAGCCTACGACAGGGTCCTGTGGTTTCGAGATTTGTGCGAGGTTAGGTTAGGGTTAGCTGTGTATATAAGAATCGGATCAAAATAACGGGTATTGCTTATTTGGTTTAAGACGAGTATGAGAGGAGCGGAGGCCATGAGGCCATAGCGAGCCGCTGCGAACGACAGGTTCCTGTGATTTCGAGATTTGCGCGAGGTTAGGTTAGGGTTAGTGTGAGTATATATGAATCGGATCGAAATAACAGGTATCAGAGCAAGAACGGGTGGATTTGTGAGATTATTTTAATAGTGGATATGGACTAATAATCTAGCGTTGGCAGTTGGTAATAGCAAGAAACATACGCTTATCGGCAACAAGGTTGTTTTACCCTGCTCTTTCTTCCATTAAGAGTATGAGTTCTGCCCTGGATGTCTTATTTGGGTAGAGGTGGAGGAAAATATCTGAGTTTTGCTACAGTACTCTAATAGTACCTGCAAGGTGTGATAAATAGAAAAGAAAATGTTCCCTGTGTTATAAACAAGGTTTCATAAACAGTCATATACGTGATCCATTATTTCAAATGACAAAGTGTACTGTAAGGTAGATTGCTAGCAATGGGGCCGAGGGGGTGTTGGTGTCGAAGTCTCAGGAGCGAGTTTATGATGTTAATAATGTAATAAACCGTATGGTGGAATGTGAAGAGCGAGTTTATGTTGCTGATGACGTGATAGTGATATCGTAAAGCACGTGCTTTTGTCGTTTGAAAGCCATGTGGTAAGTGCAGGGGGTTGTTGGTAAAGTGCGTCATAGTTCAGTGGTAAAAATGCATGGCTGATATGCTGAAGAGTGTGGAACGTCGTGGGATCGAATCTCCATCAGTGAAAATTAAAGGACATATAAAAATAATTTAAACAACGTGTGAACTACGGTGCAGACTTAGTGAATAAGAGAGAGTGGCGGGAGTGTGGAGGCGTGCAGGTTCGGGTGGCGGGGTAGAAGTCTAGATACAGGAACGTAAGAAGAGTGGAAAAAAGGCATAAAGTAAATAGACTGCGGTTGTGGTATGTATTTTGCCTCGCGTTGTCCAGAAATTGCGATGTGTTTTGTTCAACTTTAGGGGTTTTTTAATATTTTGAGTCATTTTGGGGAGCTGAAATTTTGGTTACGCACTTACGTGGGTATTGCCTATATTTTGTGACCAAAATTTTTTAACGCGCTGGTGTCCGTATACGGAAGTAGGCCCCAGGACTTTAATCATTAACGGTGGTTGCGTATGTACCAAATAAAAGGGCAGAGGTACAATAACAGTTTGTTTGCTAAAAGGGTTAATTTTTTCACATTGGACTATAAACTGAGAGTTGCATAGATACGAATACCTAGGGGCAGTTGACTCACCTGGTATATACCTCGAATCTCAATTTCCCTGTCCCAAGAGTACAATCATGATTATTTTATCTCTAACTAAACCTTGGGATAGGAGTGTTCTAGATCAACATTATGACGTCTTCTCATACTATAAAATAATATCTCTCCTTAATAACATCGTCATACAAAAAGACTGAATGTTCTAAGCCTCAAATTGTTGAAAAAGGTTGTCATTGTCATCAACAGTGTTATATTCTTAACGTTTTAAGCACTTTTGAGAGAGGTGGCTATTTTATCTAATAAAGAGACTTTTTCAAAACGTAGACCATTTACGTGAACTTCCATATTGGTCCGTATATTAGCTTTCCCTGAGCTAAAGCTACCTAGAATAGAGCTGTAACATTACCGGGAAAGAGATTGCTATGCCCGTCACTTCTAGAATGTCTTTCAAGGTTAAATATCTGTACAGGCAGAGAGCACTATAACTTCTTAAGCCGCATCGTAACAAATAAGCATATAAAGTATGTTGCAGCTATAATTATGGAATTGAAAACAAATTACAAAAATTATCGAATTCTTGAGTAAAGGTTAGGTAGCTTAGGCTAGGTTAAGTTAGGCTTGAAACTGAAGCTATAAAAGAGCAAATCATGTATATAGGTAATTTAGTATATAATGGGATCTGGGAGAGGGGGTCATCATATAATGACTCTGGAGTTAATAATTCATTAAACCATTCGCCCCTTTGAAGCTCACTTACCGGGTTACACATACCGCATACCTGCTTCTAAACTGCAAAAACGCCTATAGTGCATACACCCACGAATAAACCAATTAGACCAGGCCTGTAAAGAGCACAACATTGCATACGCAGAGCGCAAAGACACGGCTGCGGGACGCTTGGCTGATAAGATTTTTGCGGCCAAACATTGGAATCAGATACAGGATGGAAACTCGCCTTGGGGAGGGTCTAGTAGTGAGACTTGTAGCAGTGAGACAGTATGCTGGGGAAGAATGCAGTATGTGCAGGAAATAGAAAGAAGAAGATTTACCCTGTGAACCAACCATAGCAGCTTTAGTTGCTGCTCAAATTGCCCTTTCTATTAATCGGAAAAGAGCTACAGATGGACAACTGACTGAAATGACAAGACATAATGACCTGGAGGCGAAAGGAAGACAAGGTATTAAGAAGAAGCGCTAGCGTTCAAAAGGATAACTTTACCAGTGCTACCTTTGAAGACGTGCTAACTTTTGCTGCTGCTAAACTTGACAGAAGCTTAAGTAATAACGGAGCTAAAAGCAAAGGTTCAAAGTGATAAAAAACTCAAGAAGAGGCTTGCACATGCAGCGGAGAAAGTCTTAAGCAACATAGAGATTAAAATTATGCTAAACATTTACAAATCCTCTATTTTAGAGAGGTATATATGCTTGATAAGCTATGCTCAAAGCCTCGATATAAGGAGAGGATTGTTATGCTTCTTAAACACAAGGAACTCACTGGGTTTCTGTAAGGAAATACGATATTGTGGCCAGGTGACTTGTTACTTTGATAGTTTGGAAATTTGAGACCACCAGCGAAGTTTGAAATCCACCTGAATGGCGCTAAAATTATGTATTATATGCAGAAATCTCATAAGTTTAACTCAGACATCCGCATCCAGCTGTCTCCAGTTTCTAATATTATAAGAAGAGTTTTACAGTTACTGTGAAAGGATCAGACTATCTTTTAAACATACCTAAAACCTCGTCTATACATGGATCCTTCAGGACCGTATAAGGTTGCAATCTATAATTTTAAAACATCCTATTCGATACCCAGCATGGATGCAAGCAATGCTCACTTTCATTAAATGAGGCCGTAAAGTGCAAAACTCGCCTTATCCAGGTAAAACGAATTTTCAGAAAACGCGAAAAACTAATATTAGGCAAACAGCAGAACATTTGAAAATAATTTTATTGTAATAATATCCGGACTAGACGCTTAAAGATGCATGTATTCTCTTGAAAGTCAGTCTCAAATAATATGGCGGTAAATCAAAATTTAATTTTGGATAAGGCGAGTTTTTCACGCAACGGTAGGTAATGGATATGGCGAGTTTTGGTGTAAGCACAATACTAAATTACAATTAAGTGCAAACATTTTCGATTTACTTCTCAATATTCGTATTTGACAATGTTAATAAATGACTTATTGCAATGTTTGTATAATTATAACCATTTCTGATTTCATTTAAGTTAAAAAAAACTAAATTTTCACAATTTTTTCACAAATTTCGCATAAGGATGTCAATGAATCACTCCTTTCATAGTTTGCTCACTAAAATTGAGCACCAGTTTTCATATCACACACACTTTTGACTTGTAAAATTTACATATTATGTTTAAAATGTAATACTAATAACTAATGTTCAAAAACAAACATATCAAATTCTAAGTTCCCCTTCCTCGCTATAAAAGAAACTCTCACAAACAGCATCTACTTCTTTACCGGCATTGGCAATATTGTTTTTAGATACTAACTTCTTGTAAAATACAGGCTTTCATTTTCCTCCCAATTATCACCAAATGCTTTTAATGCATTTTTCTCATCTTTAACTCTTTCCTCCTTTACTTTTACACCTATATCTAAATTCCTTGCAATAAGCATAACTAAGGTTTTGCCTCGCTTCAGAATGGTCTTGCCTACACACATATCGTCCCGATAATTTGCCTCACCTTTCATTAGAAGGTTGCCTTAGGTAAAACGTAAAATAATATGTTTAGATTCCTATAATTTAAAATACCAGGATTCTGGTGACTTTAATGTTTCCTTT